>SJYT01080548.1:62412-140164 GCA_006410635.1 Cephalophus harveyi | reverse complement strand
TCACTGATTAAGTACCAGCTGCACCCCAGGAACCGTCTGCATGTTATTACTAATCCTTACAAAGCTTTGTGTGATTAGCTACCTTTTAGGGATGAGGAAAGCAGGGAGGTGAGAGATGACACCTGCAACTTCAGTGCAGACTTCCCTGGTGGTCCAGTGGTTAAGAACCTGCCTGCCAATGCAGGGAACATGGGTTTGAACCCTGGTCTGGGAAGATTCTACATGCTATGAGGCAACTAAGTCCATGAGCCACAACTACTGAGCCCATGTATTGCAACTACTGAAGCCTGTGCGCCCTAGAACCCGTGCTCTGCAATAAGAGAAGACACTGCAATGAGAAGCCCACACACCACAACTAGAAAGTAGCCTCCCTCCGCCTGCGGCAACTGGAGAAAGCCCCCGTGCAGCAACAGACCCAGTGCAGCCAAAAGTAAATAAATAAATAAAATTATTAAAAAACAAACAAAAACTTCAGAGCCCAGCAGACTGTTTTCAAACCACATCTGCCTGGCTGTGAAGCATGTGCTCTTCCCGCCCTGCCAGGCTGCCTCTCAAGCAGTTTAGGGTTTTCCACTGGAGAGCAGACACCTGCAGAGAGAGCCTGAGCTAACAGCAAGGTGCATGCAGTCTCCATCCAGGACCGAGGGTCTTTGGAGGAGGAGGCAACCCCAAGTGGAGAGCATCGGCTGGTAACCTCATGGAGTTTCCCTGGTGACTGGAAGATCCCCTGGAGAAGGAAATGGCAACCCACTCCAGTATTCTTGCCTGGGAAATCCCATGGACAGAGGAGCCTGGTGGGCTACAGTTCATGGGGCTGCAAGAGTCGGACAAGGTTGAGCAAGATTGAGTGACTCAGTCAGTTCGGTTCAGTTGCTCAGTCGTGTCCAACTCTTTGCGACCCNGACCCAGTGAGGGCACTGGGGCCGCAGGAACCATGGGACAGTTGAGCCTCCTTTGAGGGTCCTTCTGGCCAGTCCAATGGTCCCTTCATCTTCATCATTGCTTGTGTGATGGCAGAGGTCATTTGTTGGGGATGGCAGTAGAGTTGGGGGCTGCAGTATCAGAACCTCTGGGGGAGGAGAAGCTGGTCTGTAGTCCTACTTTGCCCCTGATTAAAACAGCCAGTAGAGGAGTATCATGGGGGTTTGACTTCGTAGCTGGCTTGGTAGAGCTAATTTCTGAGTCTGAGCAATCAGCTTTTGGACCCGGAGAGGTCCTCAGAGTCCTTGGGACTGGCCAGAAGCCTCACTTCCTCACCCACCTCCCCTGGAAGTCTCTCTACCTTCAAACTAACTGGAGAATGCTTTGTCCACTGCCTTTACCCGGGAAGGCCTGCCTTCCGACAGTGAATCCCTCAGAGTTGGAGTTCATTGGTTAAAATTGGTTTCCACTTATTTTGGGCTCCTTGGGTGGCCTAGTGGTAAAAAATCCTCCTGTCACACGGGAGGCACAGGAGACATGAGTTTGATCCCTGGTGAAGATCTCCTGGAGGAGGAAATGGCAACCCACTCCAGTATTCTTGTCTGGAAAATCCCATGACTAGAGGGTGGGCTACAGTTCATGGAGTCGCAGATTCAGGCACGACTGAGTGACTGAGTCCACAAACACTCACATCACTTATTTTATTTTCTCAGGAGAAAGGATATGTGTTTTTTGGGGGAGGGGCTGAATTGTGGTGGTATGTGGTGTTTTTAAAAAACTGTGTTTTTGGCCCAAGCAGCTGAGTTGATTGAAGCCCAGCAGCACCCGTAATAGAATGGCTTATTTTGTGGTTCTCCAGAGTTGTGGCTAGAATATATTTGGTCTCCTGGCAAAGCCACATAGGATTTTTAAATTTGATGGGAGAAGGTTTCAAAGTTACCAAAACCGAAAGGAGCAGAGGCATCTGTATTCTCCTGGCTCAAGAGTCCGGGTTCCTCTGAGGCTCACACCAATGTGTCTGTTTTTTGGGTTTTTTTTGTTTTGTTTTGGGGGGGCCACGCTGGGTCTTTGTTTCTGTATGTGGGCTTTCTCTAGTTGTGGTGACCGGGGGCTACTCTCTAGCTGCAGTGCACAGACTTCTTATTGTGGTGGTTTCTCTTGTTGCAGAGCATGGGCTGTGGGTGCAGGGTCTTCAGTAGTTGTGGCCCATGGGCTTTGGAGCGCTGGCTCAGTGGTTGTGGCTAATAGGTTTAACCACCTTGTGGCATGTGAATCTTCCTGAATCAGGGATTAAACCTGTGTCTGTATTGGCAAGAGGATTCTTAACTACTGGACCACCTGGGAAGTCCAGGGTCTGTTTTTTGACCTACTGTGATGGCATCCCACTCCAGTACTCTTGCCTGGAAACTCCCATGGACAGAGGAGCCTGGTGGGCTGCAGTCCATGGGGTCGCTGAGTCAGACATGACTGAGCGATTTCACTTTCTCTTTTCACTTTCATGCATTGGAGAAGGAAATGGCAACCCACTCCAGTGTTCTTACCTGGAGAATCCCAGGGATGGCAGAGCCCAACAGGCTGCCGTCTGTGGGGTCACACAGAGTCGGACACGACTGAAGCGACTTAGCAGCAGCAGCAGCAGCAGTGATAAACGTAATAATCACCTTCATTTGTATAGTACTTTACAGTTTATGAAGCACATTCACATAGATTATCTCATTCGATTCTTGTGGCTACATTTCTAGACAGGCAGGGGCAATTAACCTTATTTTACAGAAGAGAAAAAAGAGGCTCAGAGAGGTTAAGTGACCTGGTCACACATCTAGGAAGAGGCAGCATCAGAAGTTGAGCCTGGGTTTTCTGACTCCAAAGCACGAAAGGCAGGGAGGTTTGCACCCAGTTTGCAGTGCGGACCTACCATGCTCCTGGGATGCAGGCTTTCTGGGCACAGGGAGATGTGAGCATCCCAAGACTGTCTTGGGCCCAGCAGAGCCCCCCTCGCAGAAGATGGGACAGCCTTTGAGGTGCAGTTTGGGGCTTTGTATGGGCTATGCCTCTGTGGCCTTCTGTGGCTGCTGTTTCTATTTGGTTTTTACAATTGCCTGTGAGGCAGCAGGGTGGGTAGGTGCTGTGAGCCCCATTAGATGAGAAAATTGACATTTCAAGAGGTTAGGTGACTCACTCAATACCATTTATTCCTTATATACAAAACAAATATGAATTGCGTGCCTATAGGAGGCACATAGAGGGCTGAGATCATGGCTAGTGACTGGCAAGCAAGGGATATAGAGATAAGATGAGTAAGAAGAGGGACCACAGCAAGTACTCAGCAACTCTCTGCTGAGCGAGGGCCCTGGAGGACAGGCCCCCTGTTGCGGATCTCTTTGTGTCCCACCCCAGCAGTGAGGACAGGGTAGGCTCAGGCCAGCGTTCCAGAAAAACTTTGTTATTCGTGTAAATAATGATGATAATTGCTCCCGTTTACTGTGCTCCTCTTGTGTAGCACATTATAGACCAGGCGTTTTACCTGTGCTGTTTCTTATTTATTTGGCTGCCTTGGGTCTTAGTTGCAGCACGTGGGAGGTCTTTGTTTCATAACGTGGGCTCTTTCATTGGGGCACACGGGCTTCTTTAGTTGTGGCACTTGAGCTTAGCTGCCTCCGGGCATGTGGGGTCTTAGCTCTCCAACCAGGGATCATACCCATTTCCCCTGCATTGGAAGGTGGATTCTTAACCACTGGACCACCAGGGACGTCCCCTACCTGTGCTAGTTCTAACTGTCCTTATTACCCCACTTTACTGATGAGAAAACTGAGGCTCAGAGAGGCCTAATCACTAGGTACCCCAAATCATCCTAGGATTAAAAGTCAGATCTGTTTGACTTCAAAGCTAGCGTCCTTCCCCCTGAACTACTCTACATCTCTATGCAAATGAGCCCTGAGAAACTTGCTGGAGAAGAAGGGTGCTTGTCACTTTTGGGGAGCTCATGGATAAAGAAGGTCAAGTGTGGAGGGACCTTAGGTGGGTGGACAGGACCACAGCTCTGGATAGAGAATCTTTAACATGATGAGCCCTGCTGGTGGGAGCCATGCCTGATGAGCAAGCAGGGTGGGGTGAGCTGGGTGGGGGCCTTGAATTCATGGCTCCTCCATCCTGCGGATTTGACATCCTCAGAAGCCAGGGGTTGCCTTGTCCCCCTCAGATACCCTCCCGGGAAAGTGCTACTACCACAGGTTTTGTGACCGCTGTTGCACAAAGAAGAGTGACATTTTCCAGGACTCCTGAAACCCCCAACCTGCTTCCCTGACCCCCTTCCCTGATGTATTAATTTTCTGGGGCTGCCATAATAAATTACCTCAAGCGAGGTGATTAAAACAACAGATATATATTCTGTCACAGATGTGGAGCCCAAAAGTCTGAAATCAAGGTATTGATAGAACTCATTCCTTCTGGAAGCTCTGAGGGAGGCTGGGTTTCATGCCCCTCACCTAGATTCCGATTCCAGTTATCCTTGGCATTCCTGGGTTGTAGTTGCATCACTCCCGCCTCTGCCTTGGTCTTCACATCCCCTTCTCCCTGTGGGTCTCTATGTGTCCTCCTCTTCTGTCGAATCTCCCTCTGCCTCTTCCCTTCTTCCTGCGCTGGGTCTTCATTGCTGCATGCGGGCTTTCTCTAGTTGGCAGAGAGCAGGGGGCACTCTCTAGTCATGGTGTGTGGGCTTCTCTTGTTGCAAAGTGTGGGCTCTAGAGAGTGGGGCCCACTAGTTGTGGTGTGCCAGATCAGTTGCTCCGTGGGCATGTGGGATCTTCCTGGACCAGGGATCAAACCTGTGTCCCCTGCATTGGCAGGCAGATTCTTAACCACTGGACCACCAGGGAAGTCCTGTTTTATTCTTATAAGGACAACTGTGACTGGATTTAGAGCCCTAACAGGTAATCCAGGGTGATCTCCTCTCAAGATCCTTAAGTCCATGACATCCCCAGAGACCTCTTTTCCACACAGGGTACATTCACAGGTTCTGAGGATCAGGACACGGATGTATCTTTTTTTGAGGGGCCACTATTTTACCTACCACATCTGCCACCCCTTGTACCTCCTGGAGCTGCCTGAAACCTCTGAAGTCAGTGCTCTCACTGAAGGCTGGGCCCTGTGCCAATGCGGCCATCTCCCCTCCCCAAGGAGCCCCCTGAGCCTATGGTCAAGTGGGTCTTCGCCCCCCATAGACCAGCAGTGGGATGGCCTTGTAGAAAGAGCTCCCAGAGCCCCGGGGTTAGCTGCTTTGAACTTCAGAGCGGTAATTCCCACATGGAACACGCTGTCCTTGTCCTGCATGGCACAGGCAGGAGAGAGGGTGTCCTTGGCCAGGCAGGGCCCATGGGTCAGCCAGGCTGTCTGTCTCTAGCCAGACTGCAGCTGGCACGGGTCCCTGACCACACAGTGCCCTCTGCAGAGACCTGCCCTGCTCTTCTGCCCACATCACCCCCATCCTTCTCTGCCTGCCTCCTTTGAGGATGCCTCCTTTGAGGATGCCTCCTTTTTCTTGTCTGCTGACTTATCTCTCCTCTCTCAAAGGTGGCACATCTTGTTTCTATTTAATGATATTGACTTTTCTGAGGGCTCATATCTGTTTTTTCAGTTAGATGTCAGCTCCCCTGTGGTACCTTGCCTGTAGTCTTTGGTAGACACCATTGGCTGCTCATCTGGCATAGGAGAGTGTGGCTCCTGGCCTCAGCCAGGATCTGAATCTCCTTCAGAGACACCAGAGCTGTTGGGATGGTCACACAATGTGGAACCTGAAAGGGACCTTCCAGAGTATCTAATAATCCAACACAGGTTTTCCAGAAGAACAAATATGTTCCTTTTATTAAAAAAAAAAAAACAAACCAACAACTATTTTTTACTGTGTTGAGTCTTACCTGTGACAGGGTCTTCATTGTGGTGGGCGGGCCTCTCCCTTTTTGAGGCCCCCAAGTCTTCAGCCCCTACTTGTGGTGTGCAGGCTTAGTTGTCCCTCGGCTTATGGGGATCTTAGTTCCCTGACCAGGGATTGAACCTGTGTCCCCTGCATTGGAAAGTGGAATCTTAAGCACTGGACCACCAGGGAAGTCCTGGTTGATTTGTTCCTAAATTACTGGGTGGCTTTGGATAAATCAGTCACTTCCTGGGTTCTTATTTCTTCTTCTGGAAACCAGGGTGCTGGGCTGTTAGATACTCTTAGAGTATCCCTTTCAGGCTGAACGTTGGGTGATTGCAGGAAGGTTCTCCCTGTGCTCAAGGGAGGGTTGGAGAAACCCA
The DNA here is from genome assembly GCA_006410635.1 of Cephalophus harveyi. Lineage (NCBI taxonomy): Eukaryota > Metazoa > Chordata > Mammalia > Artiodactyla > Bovidae > Cephalophus > Cephalophus harveyi. The sequence goes on along the minus strand of SJYT01080548.1, from coordinate 133,951 downwards.
CGCCTCCACCTCCACCCCCAGCACCTTCCTGCCATTATCAGACAGGACCTCTCAGACCTGTGTGCTGTTGGGACAGTCACCCTGGTGGTCGGATGCTCTGGTTGGGAGAAGGCCATCTTGGAGCCCTTGGTTAGAGGAAAATATAGTCAATGAACACTTAACCCGAGTCACTGCATCCCCGAGGAGAATGCAGGCCGCCAAGCCTCCGACTCAGAACCCTGGCTGGAAGGTGTTTCTTCTTTCTGGCTAAACTGCCAGCCACACCCAGAGAAGGTTGGGATTTGCTCAATGCGATGACTAATTCGTCCTGAGGCAGGAGATCCCTATCCATTCACTATGGCATCATGATTTATTCATGTGAGGCTAGAACACCTACGGGGACTGGACCTTTGTTTCCTGTGGCTTCCGTGTCACATGTAGCCAACTGTAATTTTCCAGAATAGATCATTTCTCAATTCTAGCTTGCTTTCCCAGTCAGCGCTAGGAAGCTTATAACTCTGGTCACTTAAGAGACCCCTCCTTCCTGGGTCTGCAGTTTTTTGGAAGGAACACTTGTTTTTGATTGCACTGCGAGGCGTGTGGGATCTTAATTCCTCTACCAGGGTTCAAACCCGTGCCCCACTGCCGTGGAAGCACGGAGTCTTAACCCCTGGACCACCAGGAAATTCCCAGGAAGACATTCTTTTCTGGGCCTCAGTTCCTTTCCTAGCAGTGCAGGTGCTGGGCTAGCTGGTACCTTAAGACCTTCCAGCCCTTAGGTTCTTTCCTTTTAAAATCTCACCCCTTTCCCAGCAAACCCTTCTATTTTCTTAAGGGATTTGCTTCTATAGAGCTGCTGCAAGGAAATCAGAGACATCTTAGCTGCTGGGAAGATGCTGGTTTCACCTTTCTGCCTGTTTACTAAGTCTTAAAGGCACCTAGTGTCCTTTAGGCTGCCACTTCCTGCCTTTCAAGATCACACTAGATTCAGGGAGTTCTCCGGCGGTCCAGCGGTTAAGACTTTGCCTTCCAGGGCAGGGGCTGCAGTTGGATCCCTGCTCGGGGAGATAAGGTCCCACATGCCTCTCGGCCAAAAAAGCCAAAACATAAACAAAAGCAATATTGTAACAAGTTCAATAAAGACTTAAAAAAAAATCATACAGAGAAGCAGAGTGAAGGCAGGCTCATCCCACATCGTTTTTCCTCGGAATGAAGGGAAGGACCTGCCTCACTCCTCGGGACGTTTGCAGTCACTGTGACTGCTTCCTGCTCTCGGGCTATGGAACCGAGTTGGCTGCTCAAGGACTTGGTTGCCACCTTGTGGATCATCTGGGGGCGGGGGTGGCAGGGGCCTCAGGGCTGTTGGGATCTAAAAATGGTTGCTTCCATGCTTCTTTATGAATGTAGGCCATTAGGATGACACCGGAGATAGAGTTTATACCCTGTTTTCCCCAGTTACATTACACTGTAAACATTGCTCTCTGTCCTTTCCTTGGGGAATGTGTTTATTGGCCGTGTGACATCACAGATAGAATTTCTAACCATGATCAGGTTAACTTTTATAGCTACAAAAGCAAACTAGTCAATTAAAAAAAATCAAATAGTGCACTGAAACGTTTCCTTCCTCATCCTCCTGAATCCCTCTAGCCCCAGTCCTCAGAAAGCACCATTGTTAAGTTTCCATGTATCCTTCTGGACATTGTCTATGCATATACAACTAGACATATGCACATTCTGTGTTTTTTTTTTTTTTATGTAGCTTGGCTCAGACTGTACATGTAGATGGGATCAGAATGCTGTTTTGCAATTTGTTTTTAATCTTGTGCATTTTCACAGATCTGTGTGTGTGTATGTGTGTGTGATATTCTGTTTAACAATTGCATAGACCATCTATTATGGATGGACCATAATGAATTTAACCAGTGACATTAAGGTTGTGTGTCTTCCCTGATGGTTTAACAGGTAAAGAAGCTGCCTGCAATACAAGAGATGCAGGTTCGATCCCTGGGTCAGGAAGATCCCCAGGAGGAGGGCATGGCAATCCACTCCAGTTATTCTTGCCAGGAAAATTGCATGGACAGAGGAGCCTGGCGGGCTACGGTTCCTGGGTTGCAAAGAGTCGGGCACGACTGAAGTGACTGGACACAGCACGACACACAGCTGTGAGGCTGTTGGGGCTTCCCTAGTGGCTCAGTGGTAAAGGATCCACTTGCAGTGCAGGAGATGCGTGTTTGAACCCTGGGTCAGAAAGATCCCCAGAGAAGGAAATGGCAACCCACTCCAGCATTCTTGCCTAGGAAGTCCCATGGGGGTCCAGTCCATGGGATCTCAAGAGTAGAACAGGACTTAGTGACTGAACCACCGCCACCACCATCGAGGTTGTAACTGCAATGCTCATCCTTATATATATACATCTTCATACCTCGTTTACTCACCTTCTATCTGCCAAGTATGATTCTAGACAGAGGATTTTGTAGTAAAAAAGAAAAACTCCAGTGCCACACTCATGCCAGTATGATCGTTAGGTAAATTCTGGAAAGTGAATTGTTGGCAGATTGATTTGTCACATTTACTGAATGCATGTAATGCGTGTAAACCATGAAAAATGTTTTGTTGAATGTTTGCGAGGTCAGTGGCTGCCTGAAACTTCCTTCCCTCTCCGTGGCACCTGGCCACATCATCAGCACCCGCTCCCTAGCCTCCCAGGGGTTAAAGGGCCATTAACTGAGATTTCAGGAAGAGGTCACTACAGCAGGGCTGGGCGGTGGCAGTAACATGCATTGCTGGCACTTTCCTTTCTTGCTTGTTTTTACTGAGGTATAGTTGATTTACAGTATTATATTAGTCTTAGGTTTGCCATGTAGTGATTCATTGTTTTTTAGATTATACTCAATTTAAAGTTATTATGAAATATTGACTGTGTTCCCTGTACTGTACCATATATTCTTATAGCTTACTTTTTTATACATAGTAATTTGTACCTCTTAATCCCCTTTTCCTGTTTTATCTCTCCATCCTTCCCTCTCCTCATTGGAAATCACTAGTTTGTTTTCTTCTCTATGTCTGTGAGTCTCTTTCTGTTTTGTTATATTCACTCATTTGGTTTATTTTTTAGATTCCACATGCAAGTGATAACATAAATATTTGTCTTTCTCTGTCTGACTTATTTCACTAAGCATAATACCCTCCAAGTCCATCCATGTTTTTGCAAATGGCAAAATTCCTTTTGTGTGTGTGTGTATTTTATTGAAGTATAGTTGATTTACAAGGTTGTGTTAGTTTCTGGTGTATAGCCAAATGATATATATATATATATATATATATATATATATATATATATATATATGTATTCAGTTATATATATGTGTACCCCACTCCAGTACTCTTGCCTGGAAAATCCCATGGATGGAGGAGCCTGGTGGGCTGCAGTCCATAGGGTCACTAAGAGTCGGACACGACTGAGTGACTTCACTTTCAGTTTTCACTTTCATGCATTGGAGAAGGAAATGGCAACCCACTCCAGTGTTCTTGCCTGGAGAATCCCAGGGATGGGGGAGCCTGGTGGGCTGCCGTCTATGGGGTCACACAGAGTTGGACACGACTGAAGTGACTTAGCATAGCATACCATACCATACATCGCTCAGTCGTGTCCAACTCTTTGCAACCCAGTGGACTGTAGACTACCAGGCTCCTCTGTCCATGGGATTCTCCAGGCAAGAATACTGGAGTGGGTTGCCATTTCCTTCTCCAGGGGATCTTCCCGACCCAGGGATCAAACCCAGGTCTCCCACATTGGAGGCAGATGCTTTAACCTCTGAGCCACCAGGGAAGCCCTAGCATAGCATAGCATAGCATATATATGTGTGTATATAATTTTTTTCAATTTTTTTTCCATTATAGTTTGTTACAGGATATTGAATATATTTCCCTGTGCTATAAGGGTCTTCTTTTTTTTTTTAGGCTCTTCTTGTTCATCTATTTTATATGCAGTAGTTTGTTAATTCAGAACTCTTAATTTATCCCTTCCTTCTTCCCCTTTGGTAACCATAATTTATTTTCTATGTATGTAAATCTGTTCCTGTTTTGTTAATAAGTTCTTCTGTATCATTTTTTAAAATTTCATATATAAGTGATATCATGTGATACTTGTATTTTTCTGTCTGACTTAATCAATATAATTAATATAATACAATTAATATAAATATGTGATATAATTAATAAATTATAGTTAATTAAAAATAACCTCTAGGTCCACCCATGTCGCTGCAAATGGCATTATTTAATTCTTTTTTATAGCTGAGTAATATTCCATTGTGTGTGTGTGTGTATATATATATATACATAAACATATATCTTTATTTATTCATCTGTCCACAGACATATAGGTTGCTTCCACATACTGGCTGTTACAAATAGTGTTGCTATGAACTTTGGGATACATGTATCTTTTTGAATTAGTGTCTTTGTTTTCATTGTATATATACCTAGGAGTAGAATTGCTGGACTGATCCGGCACAACTGAGCGACTTCACTTTCACTTTTCACTTTCATGCACTGGAGAAGGAAATGGCAACCCACTCCAGTGTTCTTGCCTGGAGAATCCCAGGGATGGGGGAGCCTGGTGGGCTGCCATCTATGGGGTCACACAGAGTCGGACACGACTGAAGCGACTTAGCAGCAGCAGAAGCTCTGATTTTAGTTTTCTGAGGACCCTCCAGTGGCTGTACCAGTTTATCTTCCCACCCACCACCAGTTATATGAGCATTTTGTTTTCTCCACATCCTCATCAACATTTGTTATTTACACACTTTCTGATGCTAGCCATTCTGACAGGTGTGAGGTGATAACTCACTGTAGCTTTGATTTGCATTTCTCTGATGATTAGCAATGTTGAGCATATTTTTATATGCCTGTTGGCATCTGTATATCTTCTTTTGAAAAACGTCTATTCGGGTCTTGTGCCCATTTTTAATAGGGTTTTTTTTATATTGAGTTATATGAGCTGTTTATGTATTTTGGATATTCACTCCATATCAGTCATATCGTTTGTATTTTCTCCCATTCCACAGTTGTCTTTTTTCATTTTGTTGATGGTTTCCTTGCTGTGAAAAGGCTGACACCTTTAAGTTCCTTGTGGTAGAAGTTTGCTATATATCCTCACAACTGTTTGAGGAGGTCAGAGTGGCTGGTTTGTACTTTATGGAAGGAACTGGGGCACAGAGAGGTTGTTGTCGTTCAGTCACTCAGTCGTGTCTGACCTTTTGCAACCCCATGGACTGCAGCATGCCAGGCTTCCTTGTCCTTCACCATCTCCCAGAACTTGCTCAAACTCATGTCCATTGAGTCGTTGGTGCCATCTAACCATCTCGTCCTCTGCTCCCTTCTCCTCCTGCCTTCAGTCTTTCCCAGCATCAGGGTCTTTTCCAATTAGTTGGCTCTTCGCATCAGATGGCCAAAGCATTGGAGCTTCAGCTTCAGCATCAGTCCTTCCAGTGACTATTCAGGGTTGATTTCCTTAGGATTGACTGGTTTGATCTCCTTGTTGTCCAAGAGAGTTTCAAGAGTCTTGAGTTAAAAATTATGCCCATAGGCATTCCTTAAAGATTGAAGGAACTTTCTGGTATCTTTTTGAAAAGTCTCTTGTGTGTTTATGCTGTATGTATCATCAGTAGTGTCTGACTCTTTGTGACTCCATGGATTGTAGCCTGCAAGGCTCCTCTGTCCATGGAATTTTCCAGGCAAGAATATTGCATTGGTTTGCCATTTCCTTCTTCAAGGGATCTTCCCAACCCAGGGATCGAACACATGTCTTCTTTGTCTCCAGAGTTGGCAGGCGGATTCTTTACCACTGAGCCACCTGAAAGTGAAAGTGAAGTCGCTCAGTCATGTCCGACTCTCTGCGATCCCATGGACTGCAGCCCACCAGGCTCCTCCATCCATGGATTGTCCAGGCAAGAGTACTGAAGTGGGGTGCCATTGCGGGAAACCCACAAATCCTTGTACCCATGCCTCAACTGTGTCATGCCTAGAGCCAGCCTCTATACCACTCAGAAAATACTTTTGTCATCACTAACCATGCTGTGTTTCAGATTTTCAGACCTAGGCACCAGTAAGTCTTGAGGTTCAGATATGTGCCCGTCTCATGGTGGGAGTGGTGGGTCATCCTGATGAAGTGTAAGACATTGCCCTGCCCTTAAGATTAATCTAGTTTGAGGGTGGCGAAAACAAACATAGGAAAGAAAAGGGTACAAAGAGATAATTATGCCCTTGTGTACTCAACTTTGGAAGCTGACACATTCAGATCCCTGAGGGTTGGCATGGTCAGGGAAGGCTTCAGGGAGGAGTTAGAACTTGAATTTAACCAGAGATAGGATTTGAGTAGACAGAATTTATCTCCGAATAGGCAAACAGGAGAAGCCCTGAGGTGAGAATGAGTGTGTTGGGCTGATCCTGCTGGGAAGCCAGAGTATCCATACAAGGGCTTTGGGACCTGGCCAAGGTGCTCAGGCTTGATGGGAAGGAAAAACAGGTCTTGAGCAGACGAGAATGTGATGACATAAGTGTTTCAGGAAGATGGGCTTGGGAATGTGTGGGGTGGACTGGGAGTGTAGATAGAGGACTGTGAGCACGAATGCTGAGCAGGAGGGTGTGCTAAAGGTTGCTGTTTAGTCACCTGAGTCATGTCTGACTCTGCGTGACCCTATGGACTGCAGCCTGCCAGTCTCATCTGTCCATGGGATTCTTTAGGCAAGAGTACTGGAGTGGGTTGCCATGCCCTCCTCCAGGGCATCTTCCCAACCCAGGGATGAAACCTGGGTCTCCTGCGTTGCAGGTAGATTTTTTGCTGCTGAGCCACCAGGGAAGCCCAAAGGTAAGGTGTATTCACCTGTAAAAGTCTAGCTCTTACATCAAGGGTGCTGGGCCTAAGGAGTCTAGTCCGTTTCATTCAGAACACATACACTGCAGCTCTGCTGTGTGTCCATCGTGTGCCTGGGGATACAGAGATGAGTGATCGTGGGCTCTGCTGGAGGATCTCACCGTTTAGTGAGGAAGAGAAATATACAAAGAGAATTTCGATAAGACTCGCTGAATGTCTTAGGAGAGAGGTGTGCACCAGAGATGGGAACAGAGGAGGGCCTTGTGTCCAGGACACAAAGAACATTTCAAAGGAAAGATCAGTAGTGACTAAATAATTTCTGGCTGACTTGCCAGTGCTTTGACAGAGAGGAAGTCTCACGTTTGCAGACTGAGAAAAGGTTCCTGCCCTTTCTTCCCCATTGACTGTCAAGTTCTTGGTGATCTTGTGGCCCAGTGGCATGTGTGATGAGAACTGCTCACCCCTCTCTAAATTCACTTCTGGTTGGATAATTACAGTTATCGATGAAAGCTTACAGTCGATCTAAGAAAGAAAAGGAAAATTTTATTCAAGCCAAATTGTATTATAATCTAGGAAGAGCATTCCAGAAAACTCCAAGAACTCTTCTGCCCATGAGGAATCAAAACACAGTTCTGTAAGTTTTGTGAAACAGAGGGCATTGCAATAAGTGACATATTATTGACACTTTACACAATCCAGATCTATGTGTCACTGTGGCCCCTTCTAAGATCAAAAAGGAGTGTTATCTTTTAAAGAGTTGTTGCTGGGGGAGTGTTGCTCATCATGGTTGAGCAGGTATTTCTGCCCGTGAAGGAGGTTTGGTGATGTATAATGTGGATTCACAATCCTCAGTAAAAGGGGAGAGAGGGGCCAAAGGGCAGAGAAAATTTTTAATGTATAAATGTTCTTTGTCTTGCCATAACACATGAACTTTATTTCACATGGGCTTCTGTTGTACTGATTGAGGGTATCCACGTGAGTGTTTATTTTCTCTCTCCTGCTTTTCTACTGTTAAATCAACACAGGAAGTTTTAAAAAGGAAATATTCACTTAACCATTCATCATCCCAGCACATTTGTGCATCTGTATTCTCTACTACTTTTTGGCCACACAAGTATGTTTAAACAAAACGAGAATAGTTATCAAACAGTACATATAATCTGTGCATGTTCCCGTAACATTATTTTATAAACATGTCCCACCTGATGCTCTTATTTATCATCTTGATGTTTATGCCATCTTTCATTGCCTCCGGAACAGCTAATTACCACCCATTTCCTTCATGGAAGATTTTTAGTTTGTTTCCAGATTTTCCTTGTCTACGGAGCTGTACTCTTTCTTCTGAGGTCTCTCTATTGGCTACATTCCCAAAGAACCCTGCACTTGGATTCAGATAATCTGATTTAAAATTCCAGATGTGCATCTAGTTAGCTCTGTGACTTTAACTATCTGAGCCTCAACTTTCTGGTCTGTGATAATACTGATCATGCAGGATGTTGAGATATGAGCCAGGCCCAATAAAGGACCTTTCACGAAGGGCCTGCACATTCAGGCACAGGTGGTATCATGTAGAGTGAGTAGAAGCATGTGAGTGAGTATTTTATGGTTCTCTTTTTATCTCTCTATATAGAGAGATAATTCGCAGACTGTACAATTCACTTATTTAGTATATGTGCTGCCAAAGTGAACACGCAATTCACTCATTTATAGTGTACAATTCAGTGGCTTTTACTATATTCCCAGAATTGTGCATCATCACCACCATCAATTTAAGAACATTTCATTACCCTCAAAAAGAAACTCCATGCCCATTAACAAATTAATAGTCATTCCCCATTTCCCTCAATCCCTCCCAACTCTAGGCAATCACTAATCTATAGATTTTGTCCCTATGTATTTGCCTATTGTCATTTTTTGTAAATGGAATTATACAATACATGCTGTTTTATGACTGGCTTTTTTCCCCTTTTCTTTGTTAATGCAACTTTTATTTCAGTAGACCAACAAGTTCTTACTAAGTACGTATTTTATATGTTCTTTTCACTGATTCAGGCATCATATAGACATAATGAAATAGTTCCTATTTGAAACTATTTGAGGGTCTCTTAGTTATATGAGGAAGATAGTTATCCAAAAGCAGCAATAAAATACTATGTGATAAGAACTGCAGCAGAAGTACAAATCAAGTGGAAGAAGAGCAAAGAGAAAGGAAGAAAACTGAATTTACCAATTTACCTTAGAACTCTGACATTTTAAGGCACAAGTTTTATATATATATATAAACTCATTGGAAAAGACCCTGATGATGGAAAAATTGAGTGCAAGAGGAGACGGGGGCAACAGAGGATGAGATAGTAGGATGGCATCACTGACTCAATGGACATGAGTTTGAGGAAACTTAGGGAGGTAGTGATGGACAGAGAAGCCTGGCATACTGCAGTTCTTGGAGTCATGAAGAGTCGGAGACAACTTAGTGACGCAACAACAACATCAACAATATACATGCTGCTGCTGCTGCTAAGTCGCTTCAGTCGTGCCCGACTCTGTGCAACCCCATAGACGGCAGCCCACCAGGCTCCCCTGTCCCTGGGATTCTCCAGGCAAGAACACTGGAGTGGGTTGCCATTGCCTTCTCCAATGCATGAAAGGGAAAAGGGAAAGTGAAGCCGCTCAGTCATGTCTGACTCTTAGCGACCCCATGGACTGCAGCCCACCAGGCTCCTCCGTCCATGGGATTTTCCAGGCAAGAGTACTGGAGTGGGTTGCCAGGGCCTCCTCCGAACAATATGCATACATGCATATATATATACACACACACATACACGTGTATATAGGCTTCCCTGGTGGCTCAGTGGTAAAGAAGCTGCCTGACAATGCAGGAATGGCTGGCTTCTTTCACTTAGCATGTTTTTAAGGCTCCACATTGTAACATGTATCAACACTTCATTCCTTTGAGGTGCCGAATACTATTCCATTGCATGGATATAGGACCTTTTGTTTATTCATGCATCTGTTGATGGATATGTAGGTTGTGTGGTTCTTGATATGCAGTGCTAACTTTTTTGTTGTTCAGTCACTAATTCGTGTCTGACTTTGCTACCTTGTGGACTGTAGCACGCCAGGCTTCCCTGTCCTCCAGCATCTCCCAGAGTTGGCTCAAACTCGTGTTCATTGAGTTGGTGATGCCATCCAACCATCTCATCCTCTGTTGCCCCCTTCTTCTCCTGACTTCCATCTTTCCCAGCATCAGCGTCATTTCCAATGAGTCAGCTCTTTGTTTCAGATGGCCAAGTATTGGAGCTTCAGCTTCAGCATGCAGTTTAATTGGCATCTATCAAATACTGTTGCATGCCGCAAACTGTTGATGTGCCAAAAAATTGGTACCTTTTTCATCATAGCAGTCAAACTGTAGAAATTAGGTAACTGCTGGGACATCCATTGGAGAGCTGTCCCCATGAGTTATGAGGAATTCTGGGCCAAGTAAGCACACACCCTCTAGGAAAGTACCTTTGCCTTCTTTCCGATAGCTTTCTCCAGGCCTGGGAGATCAGAGGAAGCAACCCCTTCAGAAGGCAGAGGAGGCTTCTTGGAGGAAGGGCCCTTCAAGGATAGAAAGTCTGACTGGAGCGAGGAGGAGGTGAACATTTTGGGCAGGTGTGAGCAGGGGACTGGTTGCCATGATAGGAGAGTGGAGGCAAGATTTAGGGGGCCTGGAAACTGCAGGTTATAGGCTGAGGGGATCTTACACCTTCCATCATTTGCGGGGAGGGGGTATATGAGAGGATTGTGTGCTGACAAGCATGGTGAAGTGAGGATGGCCTGCCACTGACTTGAAGCTTGCCTCCTTCCCTGCAGCTGGCAGAGGTTTTTCTGAGTGAGGTTCAAGCTTCCCTGCATGTTCAGTGGCTTCCTGGAGCTGGGCTACCCACAGGTAGCCTGTGGGCGGGAGGGAAGAACAGTCTCCACTTCCTTCTTGGCTCCCTGTGAGACGGATGTAATCTGGACGTGGCTTTCTCCTCTCCCAGCTGCCGTGTAGGCGCCGCGTCTGAGCTGTCGGAAACATGAGGCAGGGTGGAGGGGATGAGAACAGGGCTGCCTGTCAGGAGTCCTGTCTGGCCCTGGCTCTGTTACTGCACAGGAGAACAGAGGACCCAGTCTGGGCCATTCCCTTTGCTGCTCCCTGCTTTCCCCACCTGTAAAGGGAGGGTGATGGGGATAAGTTCCCTTTACTTCCACCATCCCATGCATTCTGCAGAATTTTATTGTGTACTGGGGAATCTCCAACAGCTTTCCTTGGTGGGCTCTGTCCTGCTCTGGAGGAGGTGGGTTGTGGCTTCTCTGGAGGGTCTTGATATAGCTGCTGGGACTGAACATCTTTCGGTGTTGGAGGAGTAGAGAATGATGGTGCCAGGGGCTGATAGATATTGCATGAAGGTGAAGGTGAAGTCGCTCAGTCGTGTCCGACTCTTTGCGACCCCGTGGACTGTAACCTACTAGGCTTCTCCATCCATGGGATTCTCCAGGCAAGAATACTGGAGTGGATTGCCATTTCCTTCTCAGGGGATCTTCCTGACCCAGGGATCGAACCCAGGTCTCCCGCATTGGAGGCAGACGCTTTAACCTCTGAGCCACCAGGGAAGCCCAGGATATAACAGGAGGAGAGAATGTTCTCGTGTCTTTCTGCCACCTGACCAGTCAGCCTGGAGGGCTGTGGCCTCTGATGGCAAGGGCTGATTCTCTGACTCTGGCCTGTTTGGGGTAAATTGGCAAAAGCTACATATGTCAGATTTGGTGGCGGTGCCTCTGTGGCAGCAGAGGGGTCAGGGCTGGCCCAGGGAAGCTGGGGCCAAGTGTGGTGGGCAGGGACCACTCAGTGTGGGTTGATCCTGAAGCTGTCATGGGCATGAGGGGGTGCCAGGAGATGACACGAGCAGAGAGATGCCGGGCAGGCTGGTCCTGCCCGCATGACTGACGTTTACGTGGGATGGGTCTGGTTCTACTCCAGCAGCCAGTGCTTCACTTCCCTCTTTTGTGGGCAAGATGGTTTCTTTTTTTTTTTTTCTTCCTGCCCCCACCTGGGCCATCTCTCTCCCAGTGTTTTCTATCGACTTTGAGCATGAGAGACTCTGGGCACGTTGGTCTAAGCCCAGTCCCATTTTGGGAGGTTGTTCCCACCTTCTGGGTTGTTCCAGGCTTTCCTTTATCCATCTTCTCCAGCACCTGTGCATCTTCCCTGACCTGCACATGGTATTCCTGGACCAGCAGCTGGGATTTAAGTCAAGGGAAGATTATGTTTCTCTTTTTGTTTCCAATATCTATGGTGACTGTATTTACTAACTCCCTGATCAAAACACATAGCCTCACACACAGAGCCTGAGTATAGAACAAAATGTTCACTATTGCTGTTAGGCAGGATGATTTGCCATGAGCTGCCTGGATACCTCCCTTACTGACAGCCTCCTGGCTTCTGCAGCACCACAAGTAGGAAGATCCCTCAGGGGTGGGTATTGGACCTACTCAGAAGATGTGCTTGCCCCATTAAAGGCAAAAGCTTTCACCCTTGTTTTTATTGTTCAGTCACTAAGTCATGTCTGACTCTTTGTGACCCCATGGACTGAGGCATGCCAGCCTTCCCTGTTCTTCACCATCTCCCAGAGTTTGCTCAAACTCATGTCCATTGAGTGGGTGATGCCATCCAACCATCTCCTCCTTTGTTGTCCCCTTCTCCTCTTGCCCTCAATGTTTCCATACATCAGGGTCGTTTCCAATGAGTCAGCTCTTCGCATCAGGTGGCCAAAGTATTGGAGCTTCAGTTTCATCATCAGTCCTTCTAGGGACTATTCAGGGTTGATTTCCTTTAGGGTTGACTGGTTTGATCTCCTTGCAATCTAAGGGACTCTCATGAGTCTTCTCCAGCACCAGTTTGAAACCATCAATTCTTCAGTGCTCAACCTTCTTTATGGTCCAACTCTCACATCCATACATGACTACTGGAAAAACCATAGCTTTGACTCTATGGACCTTTGTCAACAAAGTGATGTCTCAGCTTCTTAATATGCTGTCTAGGTTTGTCATAGCTTTCCTTCCAAGGAGCAAGTGTCTTTATTTCAAGGCCGCAGTCACCATCCACAGTGATTTTGTAGCCCAAGAAAAAATCTGTCACTGTTTCCACGTTTTCCCCAACTATTTGCTATGAAGTGATAGGACTGGATTCTATGATCTTAGCTTTTTGAATGTTGAGTTTTAAGCCAGCTTTTTCATTTGCACTAACCTTAAGTTCTGGCTTTGGGTCAGAGCAGGACAGCAGATAGACCAGCTGAGCAACTGCTTTGGGCTTAGTTTTCTGGCCTGGGGGTGGGGCTTTGCTAGTCACCTTCCTTGCTTATGTAAGTACTGGAGGATTAGGTAAGAATGTTTTGAAGAGCTCATCTAAAAGGAGCTTTGGGAGGAGACAGAATTAATGTTTCAAATGAGGAAAGAAAGAGAAGCCATCACTAAGTTGGGCCCTAAAGCCAGAAATCTGTGGCTGCTGGGAGGGAGGGTGCAAGTCCCAGAGTGTGGGATCCTTGGGTTGTATCTCTGGCTGACTCAGGAGGTGGTTCTGCATGTGCTCAGTGCATTTGTGTGTGTGTGTGTCCCAGGCCTGTGAGAAAGTCCATTGCCAAACCAGCCAGCAGATTCTAGTAAGGCCTGGCAGATGTGGCATGCATATGTGGCAATAACAACTTGCAAAGTCTGTTTCCTGCTGAGGAGATCAAAATCCTCAACACTCTTCTGGTCTAAACAAAGCTGTCTCATCCAGGCAAAGGTATCAGCATGAGGCAGGTCATGTTTGATGATGATGATTTTAAAAAAGAAAAGAACCCCCTATTGAATTAATAAATCTAGGCATTGAATCATCAGAAGCTGTTAATATCACTGAGAGAGAGATAGCCAGCCAGCCATATTATATGGCTGATGGAAGCACTTATCACCTGTGGAGTTTTGCCAGAAACTCAAACTTGAATCTGATTTAGCATTTCCATCCAACTACACATTTACAGGATATATAGGGAACAAGGAAATGGCAACCCACTCCAGTATTCTTGCCTGGAGAATCCTGTGGATAGAGGAGCCGGTGGGCTGCTGTCCCTGGGGTCGCATAGGGTCAGACATGATTGAAGCGACTTAGCATGCACGCATAGGGGACAACAGAGCATGCTAAACAACACCATGGGGATGTAGTCAACAAACCCCAGACTATGGGAGGCACCAAGTCAAAATATCTCTAGTATATTCAACAAATGGATTGTGAGAGAAAGAGAAGTGGGGCAGGGAGGAACCTATGGATTAAAAGAGGTTTTAATCTTTTAAGGAATATTTTTGGGCTTCTCAGGTGATGCCAGTGGCAAAGAATCCACCTGCAATGCAGGAGATGTAAGAGATGTGGGCTTGATCCCTGGGTTGGTAAGATCCCCTAAAGGAGGAAATGGCGACCCACTCCAGTATTCTTGCCTGGAAAATTCCATGGACAGAGGAGCTGGTGGCCTGCAGTCCATGAGGTCTAAAAGAGTCAGACATGACTGAGCGTCTGAGCACAAGGAACGTTTTCAGTCAATTACAATATATGGACCTTGTATGGATTTTGATTTGGTGAAACAAACTATAAATAAGTTTTATGACATAATAGGAGAAATATTAGCACCAACTGGATAGTAATGATATTAAAGAATTATTTTTTAAAGCATAATAAGTACTATGGTTATAGTTTTTTGAAAAGAGTGCTTATCTGTTATACATACATACTGAAATATTTATAGATGAAATACTATGGTATCTTGGAGCTGCTTCAGAGAAACCCACTGGAGGGGGTCACTTAGTAGAAAAGCAGATGAAATGAGATGGCTATGAGTCAATAATTGTTGAAGTTTAAAAAACATCTTCTAATGAGATTTGACAAAAATTTTTATGGGACTGCTTGTCCCCAAGTTGACTTACTGTATGTCTCTCAGTCTCAGTGTCATAGGCATTATTGAAATATTTGTAAACCAAATGAACTCCAGACCAATGAAACACAAGACAGAATAAGACTATTTTCTAGGTTGGCATAAAGCAATGGTAATTTATATCTATAAAGAATCTGCTGAGCATCGAATGCTGCTCTGAGCCCTTTATAATAAAGCATTTAATCCAAGCACAACTCTGTAAGGTAGATACTATTATTGTGGAATGTTTTAGTTTTACAGAAAAGCTGCAGAGATCATACAGAGAGTTTCTGTATACCCCTCACCCAATTTCCCCCAATATTAACAACATCTTACATATCCACAGCACATTTTTCAAAACCAGTAAGCCAACATTCAGTTCAGTTCAGTTGCTCAGTCGTGTTCAACTCTTTGCAACCCCATGGATTGTAGTATGCCTGGCTTCCCTGTCCATCACCAACTCTTGGAGCTTGCTCAAACTCGTGTCTGTCAAGTCGGTAATGGCATCCAACCATCTCATCCTTTGTCATCCCCTTCTTCTCCTGCCTTCAATCCAACATTAGTACATTACTAGCTGAGCTCTCAACTTGACATGGATTTCACCCACTTCTCCAGTAGTGGCCTTTCCTCCATCCCAAGGCCCCACCTGGGACACCACATTGCATTTAGTTGTTATGCCTCCTTAGTTTCCTCTGGTCTGTGACTGTTGCTCAGTGTTTCTTTGTTTTTCATGAGTTGGAGGAGTACTGGTCAGATGTTTGCAGAATGCTCCCTATTTTGGGTGCATTTGTCTGATGTTTTTCTCAGGAGGTAATGGTTTGGGGAGAAGATTACTACACAGTGAAGTGTCTCTCATCACCTGATAGTAAGGGATACCTGATATCAATGTGACTTTCACTGGTGATTGAAAAAATTTTTAATTTATTTATTTGGCTGTATCTAGTCTTAGTTGCTGCACGCAAGGTCTTTGTTGCTTCATATGGGATCTTTCACTGTGGTGCACGGATTCTAGTTGTAGCACGCAGGCTTCGTGGCCCACTTAGTTGCCATAACATGTGGGATCCTAGTTCCTTGCCCAGATCCCTTCTACTGCAAGGTGAACTCTTAACCACTGGACTACCAGGGATTCCCTCCACTGGTGATGTTAACCTTGGCCACTTGATGAGTGTGGTGTCAGCCTGGTTTCTCCACTGGAAAGTTACTGTGTTTCCCTTTCCAAACTATTAGAGGTGGGTCGTTAAGTCCAGCTCATACTCAAGGGAAGGGGAACTAAGCTCCCCTTCTTGAAGGGAAAATAGCCACATACATTATTTGGGGCTCTTCTACAAGAAAGATTGAATAACTTCATTTTAAAGGTGAAGGAACTAAGACACAGAAGCAAACTCACTCACCCAAGGGATGAATCCCGCATGTGTACCACAAGCTGTGTCTGCTCAACTTTGTGAATATCCCAGCTCCAAACTTGACCAGTTTAGCCTAACACCTGACTTGGCTCTAGGAATCTTCTGACTTGGTTCTCACTTCAGCTTGACATCCTTTTTTTTTTAATTTTTATTTTATATTGAAGTATAATTGATTTATAATGGTGTGTTTCAGATGTGCAGCAAAGTGGTTCAGTTATGCATATACATGTATCTACTCTTTTCCAGATTCTTTCCCCCATAGGTTATTACAGAGTATTAAGTAGAGGTTCCTGTGCTATACAGTAGGTACTTGCTGATTACCTATTTTATATATAGTAGTGTGTATCTGTTAATCTTAACTTCCTAATTTATTCCTCCCCCATCTTTCCCCCTTGATTATCACAAGTTTGTTTTCCAAGTCTGTGAGTCTGTTTCTGTTTTGTATATAAATTGATTTATATCATCTTTTTAGATTCCACATATAAGTAATATCATTTGATATTTGTCTTTGTCTGACTTCACTCAGTATGATAATTTCTAGGTTCTTCCATGTTGCTGCAAATGGCATTATTTTATTTTTTATGGCTAATATTCCACTGCATATATATACCTCATCTCTTTTATTCATTCATTTGTTGATGGACATTTAGGTTACTTCTGTGTCTTGGCTACTATAAATAGTACTGCAGTGAACACTGTAACCCTGACATTCTTTTTTTCACCCCAACATTCTTAACCAGCATGAATCATGTAGTTCCATGGCCTAGAGAAATGAAGGGAACATGGACTGTATCTGGCCCAGTGATTTTCAAGCTGTATCCTGAGAACCCAGGTCCCCAAGGGCCACCACTGGGAAAGGCGGGAGAGAAGTTGAGCCTGTGACTCCCCCACCTCTAGTGTTTCTGTTTTTATCTCTGTTACACGTTGGGCTTTCCTAGTTAAGAAGTTTGAAGACTATGGATCTCAGTCATCTCATTTAAAATAGGGGAACTAAGGCCCATCTTGGAGAAGGCAATGGCACCCCACTCCAGTACTCTTGCCTGGAAAATCCCATGGACGGAGGAGCCTGGTGGGCTGCAGTCCATGGGGTCGCTAAGAGTCAGACACGACTGAGCGACTTTACTGTCACTTTTCATTTTCATACGTTGGAGAAGGAACTGGCAACCCACTCCAGTGTTCTTGCCTGGAGAATCCCAGGGATTGGGGGAGCCTGGTGGGCTGCCGTCTATGGGGTCGCACAGAGTCGGACACGACTGAAGCGACTGAGCAGCAGAGCAGAAGGCCCATCTAGTCAAGGCTCTAGTTTTTCCAGTGGTCATGTATGGATGTGAGAGTTGGACTGTGAAGAAAGCTGAGCACCAAAAGAATTGATGCTTTTGAACTGTGGTGTTGGAGAAGACTCTTGAGACTCCCTTGAACTGCAAGGAGGTCCAACCAGTCCATCCTAAAGGAGATCAGTCCTGAGTGTTCATTGGAAGGACTGATGCTAAAGCTGAAACTCCAATACTTTGGCCACCTCATGTGAAGAGTTGACTCGTTGGAAAAGACCCTGATGCTGGGAGGGATTGGGGGCAGGAGGAGAAGGGGACGACAGAGGGTGAGATGGCTGGATGGCATCACCGACTCGATGGGCATGAGTTTGAGTGAACTCCGGGAGTTGGTGATGGACAGGGAGGCCTGGCATGCTGCAATTCATGGGGCTGCAAGGAGTCGGACATGACTGAGCGACTGAACTGAACTGAACTGAAGGCCCAGAGAGGATGGCTGATTTGTTCTTGATCACTCAGCAGGCTAAACCCAGGTCTTTGAACTCCACCAGGGATCAGGAAGAAGGGGGATCCTGCTGGAAGCATTGGCTGCCCCAGAAGGACCTTCTTTTGCAGTCTCTGAAGGGTGGCTAGGTCTCTGCTGGGGCAATGGCATTGCCTGGGATACTGCACTATTACTAAACCTTTCCACGAGTGCACTCATTTCACACCCTTTGGAGGTGGTGCTCTTCCAAGTGTTAACTCAGTCAGTCACTGAAGACAGACAGAATCTGGATATGTAATCTGGAGGAAGCAGAGAGGAGAGCCAGCAGGATTTGTCTCTACCTTATGCCACCAAATCTGGCAGCCTTTCTCTTGAGGCGAGTTCCTCCCTGCTTCACCTCACTACACCCACCCAGCCCTCCCCAGACTCCAAGCCTAGGTCCCATTCCTACTAAGTCCTGCTTTGGTGAGTTGTTAAAGGCCTTGGTCATAACCCTGCCCCACTACCTCCCCACCCCCAGGAATACACACACACATACACTCTCACACTCTCTTTCACACACACACACACAACCTCCCTCTGCTGCTAGTGTTATTAACTGATTATTCTCTGTTTAAAAAGCCCCAGAACCACAAGGAATGACACTTCAGAAGTATGATGTGGTGGGAGAGATGGGGGAGGCCCCCTCAGCACTAACCAGATAGCTGTCTACAGTGTGTGTGTATGAGACTGATGGAGCTCATCTCATACACAGCCCCTGTGTTTGTGTGGCTTTTTGCAGTTTACAATGTGTATTCACTTTTATCATCATCTTTGGGCCTCACATTGGCATGGATTACCCTCATTTAACAGAAGAGGAAGCTGAGGCTGGGAGAGCTTACGACTTAGCCAAGCATGATAGCTGATTTGAGGGAGCTGGTTCTGATCCTGGGTCATCTGACTTCTGGGATCACACATCCCTGCAGTAGATGAGTGACTCCAGGGGTCCAGGATAGGGCCTGTGGGTGTGCAGGCCTATCTTAAAGGTCTATAATCACCTGTGACTGTCCTGGGTTGGGAAGATCCCCTATCAAGAAGGGATAGGCTACCCACTCCAGTATTCTTGGGCTTCCCTGGTGGCTCAGACAGTAAAGAATTCCCCTGCAATGTGGGAGATCTGGGTTTGATCCCTGGGTTGGGAAGACCCCCTGGAGGAGGGCATGGCAACCCATTCCAGTATTCTGGCCTGGAGAATCTCCATGGACAGAGGAGCCTGGAGGGCTACTACAGTCCATGGGGTCGCACAGAGTCGGACACGACTGAGTGACCAAGCACAGCACAGCACCTGTGACTGAGGTAGAAAAGAGCATGAGGGATCAGCTGATGACCTGTCTTTGGATGTAATAAATAGTAAGTAGAAACCTAGCTTGATTTCCCTCTTGTGGCCAAGTTCCCAGCAGGCTCTGGTGATGTTTGAGCATGGATCAAACTCAACCCTACTGATTTTGAAAGTGAACGAGATTCTGACTTTCTATCTCATCATCTCTCGCCAGGCCTCTGTGTCAGTTTTCCACCAGTTTCCCTCCACTCTTGACGAGGTGATCAACATTTAGAGTAAGGCTCTGGAGCCAGTCCCTTTGGGTTCAAACTCTGGCTTTGTCCCTTTCTGGCTGTGTGACTGGAGAATCGCTTCTCCTCTCTGTGTTCCAGTAGCCTCATCTGTAAACAGGAGGCAGTAATGGTGCCTTCCTTGCAGGGTTGGTAAGAGCACTAAGCATGTTAAATACATTTTAGAATTGTGCCTAAAATATAGAAAGAAATACTCATCATTATTTTTGAAAATAGTGAAAAGTCTTAAAAAGCTAAAAATAGAGTTGCTGTATTATCCTGCAATCCCAGTCTTGGGCATATATCCAAAGATAACTCTGATTTCAAAAGATACATGCACCTCAGTGTTCACAGCAGCACTATTTACAATAGCCAAGATATGGCAACAACCTAAGTGTCCATTGCCAGATGAATGGATAAATAAGATGTGATATATATATATATATACATAAATAGAATATATAAAATGGAATACTACTCAGCCATAAATAACATGCCATTTGCAGCAATATGGATGGACCTAGAGATTATCATAAATGCAGTAAGCCAGACAGAGAAAGACAAATATCATATATTGCTTATACATGGAATCTTAAAAAATGAATACAAATGAACTTGTTTAGAGGACAGAAACAGACTCACAGCCTTAGAAAACAAATTGATGGTTACAAAAATGGGGGGAGGGATAAAGTAGGAGTTTAGGATTAAAATATACACACTCAGTTCAGTTCAGTTCAGTTGCTCAGTTGTGTCCGATTCTTTGCGACCCCATGAATCGCAACACGCCAGGCCTCCCTGTTCATTACCATCTCTCAGAGCTCACTTAGACTCACGTCCATCAAGTCCGTGATGTCATCCAGCCATCTCATCCTTGGTCGTCCCCTTCTCCTCCTGACCCCAATCCCTCCCAGCATCAGAGTCTTTTCCAATGAGTCAACTCTTCTCATGGTGACAATATACAGCCTTGACGTACTCCTTTTCCTATTTGGAACCAGTCTGTTGTTCCATGTCCAGTTCTAACTGTTGCTTCCTGACCTGCATATAGATTTCTCAAGAGGCAGGTTAGGTGGTCTGGTATTCCCATCTCTTTCAGAATTTTCCACAGTTTATTGTGATCCACACAGTCAAAGGCTTTGGCTAAATATACACACTACTATATATAAAATAGATAGCCATCAAGGACCTACTGTATAGCACAGGGAAGTATACTCAGCATCTTATAACCTATAATGGAAAACAATCTCTAAAAGAACATTTATATATGAATCATTATGCTGTACATTTGAAACCAGTACAACATTGTAAATTAACTATGCTTCAATTAAAATATAGTGAAAAGTTTTTATAAGTATACCTGGATATGACTACAAAGTAATGAGTGATTGGTTGTTGTTTAAACAAACTGGAGAATCTTCCAAGGATCCTGTCAAGTCTGGAAAGAGCTCTGAAATTCCTTCCCGAGAATTGCCTTCTGGACCAGACTGCAAACCGTACGAGACAGTCAGTCACACTGCTGTCTCACTCTATGAAACTTCGGTCAACTCTAATCCTTTGTTAAATGGAATTGTGTGTGTGTGTGACTTTTTCTGTTAATATATATTTTTAAAATTTATCTTATTTTTGGCTGCACAGGCTCTTCGTTGCTGCGTGCTGACTCTCTCTGCTTATGGCAGCTGGAGCCACTCTCTGCTTGCAGTGTGCAGGCTTCTCATTGTGGCGGCTTCTCTAGTTACCGCACACAGGCTCTAGGGAACCTGGCCTTCAGTAGTTGCAGTGTGCGGGCTTAGCTGCTCCACAGCAGGTGGGATCTTAGTTCCCAGACAAGGGATTGAACCCCTGTCCCCCACGTTGGCAGGTGGATTCTTAACCACTAGAACACCAGGAAAGTCCCTGCATGACCTTTTCACTTGGCAGATTAAAAGAAAACAAGATGACATCAGGAATCTAGCTTGTATTTAAACGCAGGATCCCAGTTTCTCATGCCCACAGTTCAGTTTCCAAGCCTGTCCAATGAGAGAGAAGATCAGTTCAATTCAGTCGCTCAGTCGTGTCCGACTCCTTGCGACCCCATGAACTGCAGCACGCCAGGCCTCCCTGTCCATCACCAACTCCCGGAGTTCACTCAAACTCATGTCCATCGAGTCGGTGATGCTACCCAGCCATCTCATCCTCTGTCGTCCCCCTCTTCTCCTGCCTCCAATCCCTCCCAGCATCAGAGTCTTTTCAAATGAGTCAGTTCTTTGCATTAGGTGGCCAAAGTATCAGAGTTTCAGTTTCAACATCAGTCCTTCCAGTGAATATTCAGGAATGATTTCCTTTAGGACAGACTGGTTGGATCTCCTTGCAGTCCAAGGGACTCTTTTTTTTTTTTTTTAATTTTTACCTTATTTTGCTTTACAATACTGTATTGGTTTTGCCATGCATTGACATGAATCAGCCACGGGTGTACATGAGTTCCCAATCCTGAACCCCCCTCCCACCTCCCACCCCATATCATCTCTCTGGATCATCCCCGTGCACCAGCCCCAAGCATCCTGTATCCTGTATCGAACATAGACTGACGATTTGTTTCTTATATGATAGTATACATGTTTATTAAGAGTCTTTTCCAACACCGCAGTTCAAAAGCATCAATTCTTTGGCATTCAGCTTTATGGTCCAACTCTTACATCCATACATGACTACTGGAAAACCATAGCCTTGACTAGATGGACCTTTGTTGGCAAAGTAATGTCTCTGCTTTTTAATATGCTGTCTAGGTTGGTCATAACTTTTATTCCAAGGAGTAAACATCTTTTAACTTCATGGCTGAGTTCTGCTAAATCTGCTAGTTGATCATCCATTCAAAAATATTGTTAACCGTTATGTACAAATCACCGTGGTAGAGCTCTGGAAGACACAATGATAAATAAGAGAACTTAAGGCCTTTAAAGACCTGTTAATCTTCAAAAACATATTTGGTTAAAGCATGAATATAGGACATTGTTCATTTTTAGGGAAGATAAAGCAGATTCGTGTTCCCAACAAGAAGGCCCCAATCAAAAATAAATTTCTGATGAACTCTGTTATTAAACATTTAAAATATCAGATTGCCCTTTTCTCTATACACTGCAGTTAAGCCACGTTGAGCTGCAACATTTCCACCATTTGTGGATCCTAAGTGCCACGTTGTAGGTTATATATGCCACTTTCTTCCAGGACCCTAAGCTTGGCTCTTCCTCTGTAATGAAAGTGAAAGTGAAGTTGCTCAGTCACGTCCCACTCTTTGTGACCCCGTGGACTGTAGCCTACCACGCTCCTCCATCCATGGGATTTTCCAGGCAAGAGTACTGGAGTGGTTTGTCATTTCCTTCTCCAGAGGATCTTCCCAACCCAGGGATCAAACCCGAGTCTCCCGCATTGTAGGCAGATGCTTTAGGGAAATCCTAAAGTGCTGTAGGGAAATCCTCTGTAATAGGAGTCAGTAATACCTGTCCCCAGGGCATCCTGGGGATTTGGTGAGTATTAAATAAGAGAATGCACATAAAACCACTTCGTAAATCATAATCCTACTCTTCAAGGGTTACTTACTGTTCACAGAAGGAGTCATTCAACATATTTTTATTCATTTGCATCTGCTCATTATACTGCCTTTTCCAAGGTATGAAAACAGTGCCATAGGTCCAGATTTCTACCAAGAAGGACCAGAACCAAAGAGGATTTGAAGGGAATTTGCAGTACCCAGGATTCCATTAAGTAGTGGATTGAGGGTTTGCTATAATATTTACTAAATCAGCACTTCTCAAACTTTAGTACATGCATGAATCACCTGGGAGTCATGTTCATATACAGATTCTGAATCAGTGGTGCTGGGGTAGGGTCTGAGATTCTGCTCTTCTGCCAGACTCCCCAGTAAAATCAATGCTGCTGGTCCAAGGACCGCACTTGGAGGAACAATGTTCCAAGGTTCATAATCAGCAGGGGAGAAAAGGTGCAACCCCGGGCCCCAGGAGGTAGATCTCCAGGAAGTCTGTGTTGGGAACTGTGGCTGCAACTCTGTGCCCCCACTTCCTTTCCATCCCCTCCCGGAAGAGGCTGTTATCTTCCTGAGCTGTGCATTTGCTCTGAATGTTGGAGGGAGAAAATGTGCATTGTGAGTACTTGGGAAAAGGAGGAGGAAGAAGGGAGATTACTCCATCATGTATAGTAACTATTCTCGTAGGTGACACACTGCATTTCTCCCTGGTGGGATGGTGATCCAGAGATAGCACAGTGAGCCAGTTCCTGCCTCCAGCATCTGATGAGGCAGCACAGCAGAATCCAGTGTAGACCAGAACTTTTTTTTGTTGGGGGGCGGGGGGGTTGGCTACCAGTGGAGGTAGCCGAAGAGTATTGACTTAGGTGTTTCAAAGAACTGAGGAGTAAGCAATCAGAGGGTGCTCCCACCATCACCCCTGTTTTTTTTTTTGCCAGCTTGCTAGCACTGGCAAAGCGCTTGCTAGCACTTTGCCATCATGCTGCCCGCTAGCAGCCCCAAAACTTCCCCTGCAGAGTCTGTCTTGTTCTGCATCTAAGTACTTCAGTTCTCACCCCAACATTATTCCTTCTTCTCCTATTACATCAAAAGTCCCTCTTTTTTTCTCCCAGCATAGCTGAATTCTGTCAGTTGCTGGGAAAGCAATCTAATCCAACTAATTCATATTAAGGTATTTTGTTGTTGTTGTTTTAATCACTAAGTCATGTCCGACTCTTTTGCAATCCCTGGTGGACTGTAGCATGCCAGGCTCCTCTGTCCATGGGATTCTCCAGGCAAGAATACTGGAGTGGGTTGCCATTTCCTTCTCCAGGGGATCTTCCTGACCCAGGGATCGAACCTGTGTCTCCTACATTGCAGACAGATTCTTTACCACTGAGACACCTGGGAAGCCCCTGTATTAAGGCATACATGACTGTTAACCCAATTCACTGTAAATTACTTGAGTTTTGATGAGCTATGATACACATGGATTTCTCTCCACTTCTCCCCCTGCAGGCCGACAGAGCCAAAGCCCTAGGGATACCTGAAACTTTGCAGAGATCTCTTTTGCTATACATGATGATACCTCAGGAGTCTTAAGTATGAGGACAAAATCTAGGTATACCTAGTACAGGTGTGTTTGTTCAGGAGGAAAGCTTTCTCTTCCTCCCCTGCAGGCCACCAGTAAAAGCAGGAGGCTGTGATATAAAGGGAAGTTTGCTGTAGTGGTGTAACTTTCACACTGAGTCCTAGGGTGCATTCTTAGGGGCTGTCACGCATGTGTGTGTGTGTGTGTGTGTGTATGTGTGTAGTGACCAAGAAATCCTTTGTGCTGCTCCCCTTTGATCCGTCTTGTATTTTAAACTTCTGTGTGAAGTTTATTTGAAAAAAAAAGTGATCTTAAATCTGAGAAGGCTTATAAGCGATTGCTTCAGGTGAGCAGAGCTGAAATGGGGCAGGGGGCTCTTGATTCCACTCCAGGGCTTTCTGTGCAATTTCATTTCTATTTATCCGTGTTCGTGTGTAGTCCTTTGCTTCAGATTTTACAAAATGAATAATGAAAGGAAAGAGAGCTTTGCTGCTAGGAAATGTTTGGAACTCCGTGCCGAGTAGAAAGACAGAGTAGGTTTGGGGAGACCTGGGGTGTCTGGCTGCTATGCTGTGGGCTTCCCTGTGACCCTGGGCAAGCTCTGAGTACTTCCTCAGCTGTGAAAAGTGTCCTTCCTCTCCCCTGTTTGACCCAGAGATTCTGTGAGAAACAGCTGTTGGCAGCTGTGGGGGCAGGCCTGTTCCTCCCAGACCCCGCTGTGCCCTGGAAAGGCCTGGGTCTGACACCCAGCCTGTGGGTTGATCTGACCCCCAGCCCCAGCCTGGCAGATGATTTATGGGCTGGAGAGGAAGGGGAATTTTGACCAAATTGCTCCATGCTTTACTTACCTCAGGGATCCGTGGGGAGAGTTCTTACAGAACAAAGAGTGATTGGGCAGGTTTCCAGCAGAGTGGATGGGCAGCGCTCCTGAGCTGAGTTTAGTCCATGTACGGATGTGAGAGTTGGATCATAAAGAAGGGTGAGTGCCAAAGAATTGATATTTTCGACCTGTGGTGTTGGAGAAGACTCTTGAGAGTCCCTTGGACAGCAAGGAGATCAACCCAGTCCATCCTAAAGGAAATCAACCCTGACTATTCATTGGAAGGATTGATGCTGAAGCTGAAGCACCAATACTTTGGCCACCTTATGTGAAGAACTGACTCATTTGAAAAGACCCTGATGTTGGGAAAGATTGAGGGCAGGAGAAGAAGGGGGTGACAAAGGATATGTTGGTTGGATGCAATCACTGACTCATTGGATGTGAGCGTGAGCAAACTCCGGGAGATGGCGAAAGA
Source organism: Cephalophus harveyi (assembly GCA_006410635.1). NCBI lineage: Eukaryota > Metazoa > Chordata > Mammalia > Artiodactyla > Bovidae > Cephalophus > Cephalophus harveyi. The sequence goes on along the minus strand of SJYT01080548.1, from coordinate 108,010 downwards.
CAGGGAAGCCTGGCATGCTGCAATCAGTCCATGAGTTAGCAAAGAATCAGATACAACTTAGGGACCAAACAACAACAACAAAAGTGCTTACTGTGTACTGTTTGAAGGCTTGGGTTTCCTGTGGGTAAAGAGGAGTTCCACAGGACAGCTCTGCCTTTAAAGAACCGGAGAGAAAAGACACAGCAAATGTTTAGTTTAGAAAAGAGGTTTGCGGGGGAGTACCTTCTGCAAATACTTGCTGGTTCTTACATGAGTGAGGAACTGCATCTTGTTCATCTCTGTGTTCTCAGTGTCTGCACGCAAGACTCCAGTAGTCAAGTCATATTTACTGAGCACTTATAGATGCTGAAAGACAGAACCATCCCTGTTTTTCAGGCATTTTCAACCCTGGGGGCAAGTGTGGGGTGGTGGGAATTCAGGGGAGTAGACAGAATAACCCAGGGCAGAAAGAGCCGTGATGGACGATGAATCATCCACACAGAGACATCTGTTGTTATGGTCAAGGCAACCTCAGTGCTCCTGGCTGGGCTTCCTGGCACTTCTCCTGGGTCCATTCTGGGGGTGGGCCCACCTAGAAGAGACCTAGGGACCCAGGCAGAGAGCTCCGCCTAGGTGGAGACCCGTCTCTGTGCATACATGAGCCTCATCATGCAGACCCAGCCTCTGGTAGGAGACCCCGAAGCATGTCTGTCCTAGAGTGGACAGCGGGCCTGCAGGAGGGCTGAGGGACACCGTCCATCTCCTGGCTGACCAGGGGCGTGATGTGCTGAGACACTCTGCCCTGAGGGAGCACTGGGACCTGCCTGCTCTCAAGATTGAGGCAGGAATGTGCCTGTCTCAGCAGTCCAGGCCCCATCTGGGGGCCCTGGGTGCTCTGTGGGTCTGTGTCTCTGAGTAAGGAGGTGATTTCTGGGATACTCTGGAGCAGGAAGGGGCAGCCTGTGGCCAGGGTGAAAACATCTGTTCTGAACCTTGATAGCTATTGTCTGATTTATTCCTCCTTCATCTTTCAGAAACTGTTTATCAAGCACCAAGGACATGCCAGGTTTATGCTGTTTTCACATTTCTCTAATTAAAATTTCTCAACTGTCCTGTAAGTTAGTGTATTATTTTCATTTGACAGGTGAGGAAACTGAAGCGTGACGAGCTAAAACTAAGCTCATATTTATCAGTGTTGACCATGTGCCAGATACTGTTCTGGGCATTTGCAGGTAGCAGGGCATTTAATCTGCATCACAGCCTCTGAGGCGGTTGTCATCCCCGTGTGCTGACATGGGAACAGGGGCACAGAGAAGCTAAGAAACTCACCCAAGTTTCCAGAGCCTGCTAGAAACAGAGCTGGCTTAGGGTTATCCTGGCGTCCTTCCCAGATCTGAGCCCCCAGCTTTCAGAGCCCTCCAGCGTGGGCCGTGTGGGCAACAACAACGACACCCTGCAGCAGCTGGTGAGGCAGGCCTGACTGGTGGGCTTCTAGAGGGACGTGGCCAGGTTAGATGCCAGGATCTGTTCTAGGTTGCAGTTTCGGTAGAAAAACAGATCATGTCAGAGGTGACACATACCTTCCTGATGACATCTTGACACTTATGCTTGAAATTAGGTGCCAGATCTTGTAATGACTTAGAGTGGACTTGGAGGAACCGGGAAGGATTGGCAGCCTCCAGGGCACCTGGTGCTGCTAACTGGGGTTGGTGATGACAGTGGTGGGAGGAGGGTGGCCCCAGCTGTGACTCGGAGCCACTTGCCCAACAGAAGCTTCAGCTTCTGCAAGGAAGACGGGGCCGGTGGAGGAGAGTTTGGACAGAAATCTGCTTCTAAGAGGACTTGGACCTGTTCTCTCTACCTGGTCCCACTCTCCAGGGTTGTGGGCATAGGGAGGATAGTGAGTGCACTGAAAGTCGCTGTCATGTCCAACTCTTTGCAACTCCATGGACTATAGAGTCCATGGAATTCTCCAGGCCAGAATACTGGAGTGGGTAGCCTTTCCCTTCTCCAGGGGATCTTCACAACCCAGGGATCGAACCCAGGTCTCTTGCATTTCAGGCGGATTCTTTACCAGCTGGGCCACGAGGGAAGCCCAAGAATACTGGAGTGGGTAGCCTATCCCTTCTCCAGCGGATCTTCCCGACCCAGGAATCAAACTGGGGTCTCCTGCATTGCAGGCAGATTCTTTACCAACTGAGTTATGTTGTGGATCTAAAGTCAAATTCGTTTGAGGGCAGGGATGAGGAAATAAGCCCCCTGTGAGCATGGGGCCCAAGGGGCATGGGGGTTGGCATCATTTTCTTCCTATGGGAAATGCCTTCTGCTCTGCAGTCGATCAAATTGGCCATTGGGATGGACTACGTAAATGGCTGTATGGGTAGTCCTGCCTGGGTCAGGCCCCTTTAACAGTCTGGGCCCCTTTTAGCCAACTGTGAAATAGGCAAGTTCTGCTTCTCCAGGCGTGCTCAACAGCTCCCTATCTTTCTCTATGCCACAGTAATGGCAACACAGGACCACTTATAGTTAGTTCCTCCTGCCCATATATGGTAAGAACTTGAGGCAACCTACAGCACGAGGCACACAGAATTTGAAAATAAAGGTGGAGATCAAAAGACACATGACCTCCAGAAGATTACGATTTATCAATTCTGTGGCAAAGCTTGGACATCTCATTTCTACCAAGCTCTCCCTGATTCTGTTCCACCCTCAAGTGTGAGAACCACTGGTGCAAAGGAAAGAGGAAGGAAACACACCCAAGATCTAGGTCATTATCGTTGACCATTATCACTGACCACCAAGGCAACAAAAGGGAAATAAGATAGATTATGTCATTTTCATTATCTGAAATGAGGAAGCCTATAGGTTTTTCAGGGTAGACAGACATGTTCATGGTAGTAATTTCTTAAAGAAAGCCACTGCCTGCTGCATCCCATTCCAAAGGACACTAAACAACATAATGGATAACTGGGGGGCAGGGGAGATGCTTTGCACCCCTAAAGGGGATTTGTTGTGCTGGTCACCCCAGGAGCTGCAGTCTATCCTGGGGATGCCAGGCCCACTCTGTGGCAGGACCTGCTCACATTCTGATGCCATCATTTCCTAAAATCAGCCAGTAGAAGGGTCATCACCACGAGGAAGAGTGGGGTGACTCTGAGTAAAGGGCCATGTGTGGGGGATGAGGGGTTGCCTCTGTGGTGAGTTTGAAGGTATTGTGTGAATTGAATGCCTGTGTGACCAAAGGGGCACACGGCATTCCCCTTTAGTGTGCCCTTAAGTCACAGCTTAGTAACAGTCAGAGGAGAGGTAAGGAAAAAACTGGTTAACACTGTCTGATGCTACAAAAGACCTAAAGTTCCTTTTGGACAATACAATCAGGGCAGATGTTTGCAACATACATGACAAAGGGTTCAGGTCACAAATATGTAAAGAGCTTTTATAAACAATAAGAAAAAGGCAAACACCCCAGTGGAAAAATAAGCAAGGAGGCATTTATAAGGCAGTTCAGATTACCAACAAGCATAGGAAAAAGATGTTCATTCTTACTAGTAATCAACTATAAGTTAATAATAAATTTAATTCATCAGGTATAATCAGATATCATCTTTCAGATAGGAAAATGGTAAAGCTGAAAAACACAGTGAACAAGTTCAAGGGGTTACTTAGGGCTGTTAGGAGTATTATTGAGACAATCTTCCTGGGAGATAATTTGTCAAGTATCATAAACCTTAAAAATGTAAATAACTTTTGACCAAGGGTTCTACCTGGAACTTACCTTCAGAAAAGATAATCAGGGATGTACACAAATATTTATATATAGTAGTATCTATAACAGTCTTAATAATAGTAAAAATTAGAAGTAATATAAATGTCCAGGGACTTCCCTAGTGGTCCAGTGGTTAAGACATTGGAAGTAGCCTTCCAATGGAGGAGGTATGGGTTCTATCCCTGATTAGGGAACTAAGATCCCACATGCCATGTGGTGTGCCAAGAAAAGGATACTATAAATATCCAAAATTAAGAATTTGCTTTAAAAATCATGGTTTATTTGTAAGGTGGCATATTATTTAAAATCAGGAGTGAAACACAATTTTCAGTAATGTAATATTCATGATCTATTAAGTACAAAATTTTTTTAAAGCAGTTTCCAAAATAGTACATATGGCAACATCCCAGTCCCATTAAAAAAATGAACAAACAAAAAAGGCTATAGTATGTGCTGAAAAAAATCTAAGAGAGCAGACACCAAAATGATAACAATGGTTATCTCAGGAAGCTTCCTCTTTGTGCTTTTTAAAAATAATGAGCATGCTCCTTTTGTAATAAACAACTATCAAGAACGTGTTCTTTTCCTAATGAGTCTGCCGGTGAGGTGCTCTGACTGCACAGAGGGCTGGCTGTGAGTGACAAGACCTTCACTCACTTCCTGTTGCCTCAGTTTAGCTCTTCTTTTCTGCAAGTAGGCAGAATACCTACTTCATGCTCAGTGTTCAGCAGACCCCAACAGATGAGTAGGACAGTTCTTACTCCTCAGGCTCCGACGGGCTGGTTGCTGATTAAGGCGAATGCCTTGGTCATTTGTCATGGAAGTATCTCTGTCATGTGATGTGTTCAGCATTTTGCTGGATATGAAGGTGGTACCGGGGCATCTTGCTGAGTGCCTGAGATCTGTTCTTTTTTTAAAAAAAAAAAAAAAATTTGGCTGTGCTGGGTCTTTGTTGCAATGCACAGGCTCTTCATTGCTGCATGCGGGCTTTCTCTAGCTGCAGCGAGCAGGGTCTACTTTCTACTTGCAGTGGCTTCTCTCGTTTCGGAACACAGGCTCTAAGACACGTGGCTTCAGTAGCTGCAGGATCCTCAGGGGATGTGGACCATGGGGATGTGCGGAGTTCGCAGGAGCGGGGCTGGGAACAGAACTCTTGGCACTAGAGAGGTCTGGCAAGTTGGGAGGGGGCCATTATAGAAGATATGAAGGATGACCCTGCCCCTACATGGTAATAACAGACCCTCGACCTGCCTGGATCTTTCCATCTTCCTGTTTTCGTCCCTTTCTTGCTCTGCAGCATGAGCTCATGCTAAAGATCACATCCCTTATGGTCCCGTCTCCTGGGCTTTGCTCAGGCTGTGAAGGCCAACTGGCTGGTGTTTCTGGGATCAAGTGAGCTGACCTGTGTTGCTGAAGTTCTTTTCATTAATCAAACGTACATCTGATTGTCAGGAACTTGGGTGATGAGAGGGGAACCCTACCCAAGTGAATGTTGTTGGCTGCTGGCCACTTGTCCTTTTCCACCACCCCCACAAAGAGGAGAGGAAAGGGCGAGCTCAGCTTCCTGATGGACTTCCTTGAGAAAGTGGCCACTTGACGGGGAGGAAGTGAGGAAGTAACGTGTTGACTCAGGGCCTTCCCAGAATAAAGCATTTATGTTTCACTCCAGCTGTAGCCAGCTTATTCCTTTCTGCCTGTCTGAATTCAGCTTTCTCTGTCTGCTGGGCTGCACCCTATAGGCCTGCAAACCCTGTACTTGCCCAGCTTCAAGACCAAAGAAAGAGCTTGGAGTCAGCAACAGAGACATCAGTGGCTTAATGGATGGGGTGGGATGAATCTTACATGGCTGAAACAAGGTCCTGGAGCAACATCTCCACATGTACAACAGATAGCAAGCAGGACAGGGCAGCGGTCTTCGCTCCTGATGGGAGGTGGAGGGTTACCAGTTATAGAGGGAATTGATATCAGGTTGGCTCATCAGTTACCAGGGAAACCAGCAGTGGCCCATGCCCCTCACTGCTCCTTTCATCAGCTATCATGGTGATGTTCTGATTTAAAGATTAGAACAATCACAAGCTAAGACTAGGGGCAACTATTCACTGATTAGGCTCTAAGATTAAGAGAAATTCAGTGAGGTGAGTAGGGCGTAGGTGAGGCAGGGACTGGTGGAGCAGGGGATGTGCAGAGAGCAAGAGAACAGCCATCTTGAGTGGCCTGATCATATGCTGTCAACCTGGTTCAAATCCCACCTGCTCCTTAAGACTTCCCTTGACTCTCCTTGGCCAATACTTCTCCTTCTGCTGAACTGCTGCAGGACTTGCCGCTGCCCATGCACTTGACCCTGTGGCAGCTATTTCTAGACATCCGTGCCATATTTCTATTTCCATGAGCATTTGTTTGATCTCTCCAGTTGACTATGAGTCCTTCAAGTTATGGGGGTATGTCTGGTCTGTAGCGTTTGGGGCACTGATCCATACATGAGGGATGGAGGAGTAAATTAGTAAATAGATGGATTGGTGAATGGACAGTTAGGTAGGTGGGTGGATGGGTAGTTAGGTGACTAGATGGGTAGGTGGGTGGATGGTGGGTAACGGGTGGTACCTTCCATGGCTAACACTTCAAGCCATAGTAGCCTACCTCATGTCTGTGTCTAGAATCTAGACTCCAGACTAAGGGAAATACCAGAGGACACTGAGCTGTATTTTCAGTGAAAACCTTCCTCCAAAAAGCCAAGTCCAAGTCAAACTGAGCTTAATTAATTTAGGCCTGTGGGCTCCTGTTCATTTGACAACAGCATCAAAATGTGCTTAGACTTAAAAATAGATTCCAAAATGTAATCATAGCTCAGCCTGACTTGGCTCTGCTCAACAATTCCTTCCTTTTTGTGCTTTAGGAATTTTTTCTGTGTGCCTCCCAGCCCCCAAGTAAAGAGTCAGAGGAAGGAAGTTAGTCTGAGGGACAGGGAACTGAGTGAGCTAAGCTGTGCAGGCAGCTGCCACTAGCCAGCACAGGCAGACACCTGTGACATGATGGATAGGGGCTATTTGTAGATCAGGGTTTAGCTCCCTGGAAACTTCTGGTTCCTGATCCTTAATCCCAAAGTGTGTTCCTTACTGTTGATCCTGAGTTTGGTTTGGTCAGAGTAACTTCTTCTTTTTTTTTTTTTAAATATTTACTGATGTGTTTATTTTGGCTGCACCAGGTCTTAGTTGTGGCACGGAGCATCTTTAGTGAACTCTTAGTTGCAGCGTGTGGGCTCTAATTCCCTGACCAGGGATCAAACCTGGGTCCCCTGCATTGGGAGCTAACCACTGGACCACAGAAAAGCCCCAGAGTAACTCTTGAAAAGAATAGAGAATAATTTTGAGAATTATCTCATCAGTGTTTTCTGTTTCTCCTTTTTTTCCCTCCCTTTTTCCTTGCAGTTTGGAATTGCTTTGGGATCATCAAAGAGCATGCTTCCATGCTATTGAGTAGACTTCTCAAATCATGTTCCCTGGAACCCTTGGGGTTCCAGAAAGCCCCTTTGGGCATCATGTGGTAGGGTTCTGAGTAGGTAGCCTGTGAGTTGTTATTGTTTAGTGGCTAAGTCGTGTCTCTTTGCAACCTCATGCACTGCAGCACTCTAGGCTTTCCTGTCCTTCCGTGTCTCCCAGAGTTTGTTCAGATTCACGTCTGTTGAGTTGGTGATGCTGTCTAACTATCTCATCCTCTGCCACCCTCTTCTCCTTTGGCCTTTGATCTTCCCCAGCATAAGGGCCTTTTCCAGTGAGTCGATTCTTTGCATCAGGTGGTCAAAGTATTGGAGCTTCAGCTTCAGCATCAGTCCTCGCAATGAATATTCAGAGTTGATTTCCTTTAGGATTGACTGGTTTGATCTTCTTGCAGTCCAAGGGACTCTCAAGAGTCTTCTCCACCACAATTCAAAGGCATCAATTCTTTAGTGCTCAGCCTTCTTTATGGTCCAACTCTTAGTATCTCTCTCCAAAAAGAAGCACTGCTTTTTCTATGTTTTACATAGTGAGCTTCTTTGCACAATTTGTTGGAGGGTTCCACACCTCAAATAAATCTTAAAACCATCATCATGAGACTAGAAAGTTATGGGCAACATGGTCAGGGATGGGAAATGGGCTCATAGGCACTGGTTTGGCTCACATGCTGGGAGCAAAGGCCCTTTGAACAGCTTGGGCACTCCTGTGTCTGCCGCTCTTATGCTGGTGTTTCTGTCTGCTGCAGCTCCACGTGCCACATGGCTGGGCTGCTGAGCCCACGGGTCTCTCACTCCTTGCTTGCACACCTAGTTCCTGACATGCTGCCCCCCTGGCATCTGGTAAACTTTTGCTCCTTATTCTCATCTCCTGGGCCTGGAATCTTGACTTGCCATGTGTTCCCCCTTCTGGGAACCTTATATTTCTTCACCCTATTTTGGCTTCCTGAATATCTGATCCCTTGTTTACCCTGACCTCAGATGACTGTGTCCGGAAGTGTCTTCTGCCTTCCTGGATCCTGGCACCACTCGGGGACGCTGCCTTTCAGCTGCCCCAGTTTCCCCCACACTGTCTTTTTAAGCTGGGATCTGAGGATGGGGTTCACAGGTGCTAAATCAGGTTCAAGGCTGGGACTGGAAAATGGAGACCATGATCCGGATGTGTCAATCCACTGGCTGGAAGGAATAATTCACATTCACAGAGAGAGAGAGTTTCCTTAGTGCTTTCACATAGTTGCCTCATTTCTTTCTCATTATAACATGGTGAGATTGGGATTTTCTTTTGGGGGGCGTATAAATATACATTTGCTAAATGAGAGAAGGAGACTTAACTTCTTGCTATAGAATTTCAATTAACTGATGTAAATCTTTCACCCTTAAAAATACCACAACTCCACACTACTGTATATAAAATAGACAACCGACAATCACCCACTGTATAGCACAGGGAACTCTGCTCCGCAGTCTGCATGACCTAAATTGGAACAGAGTCTTAAAAAGAGTGGTGGTGGTTTAGTTGCTAAGTCGTCTCCGACTCTTGTGACCCCAGGACTGTAGCCTTCCAGGCTCCTCTGTCCACGGGATTCTCCGGGCAAGAATACTGGAGTGGGTTGCCATTTCCTTCTCTAGGGGATCTTCCTGACCCAGGAATCAAACCCAGGTCTCCTGCATTGCAGGCAGATTCAAAGAGAGTAGATACATGCATATATATAACTGATTCACTCTGCTGTATAGCAGAAACTAATGCAACATTGTAAATCAACTATAGTTCAATAATATATATATATATATATGTATGTATATTATAAATCTTCCCTGGTGGCTCAGAGGTTAAAGCGTCTGCCTCCGATGCGGGAGACCCAGGTTCGATCCCTGGGTTGGGAAGATCCCCTGGAGAAGGAAATGGTAACCCACTCCAGTATTCTTGCCTAGAGAATCCCATGGACAGAGAAGCCTGGTAGGCTACAGTCCACGGGGTCGCAAAGAGTCAGACACGACTGAGCAACTTCACTCACTCACTCATATATTATAAAAGAAAGAATACTACAACTCCCTCTTCTTAAGTGTGGGCAGCACACAGTGACTTCATTCCAAAGAGTGGAGTGTCAGGGAGCGGGTAACTTTACAGCGGAAAAAACATGCAAATAGGACCTCAGCCAGGTGATCAAGGTTAACATCAACAGTAATAAGTCATATTGATAGTGTGTATCTTAATATGACATGAGAATAGTCCTTTACCTCCGTGGTCTTCCTTTCAAAATCCCTTAAGATTTTAAGATCCCCAAATCCTGATTATAAGAAAACTCAATCAAACTGAGAAACTTCCTACAAAATGCCTTACTCAAAATTTGAAGGCATCAAAAACAAGGAAAGTCAAAGAAGCTGTCACAGCCAAGAGAAGCCTCAGGAGACAATGATGACTAAATTTAGTATCCTCAGTGGCATCCAGATTGTTTTCCTTTGTGTGAATTCCTAGGCACCGAGCTACCTCCTCATATCTCTTTGGGGCCTGCAGAATTCATTCCTCTGGAGTTCTGTTTTCTCAATTAAAAGTTGATGTATAATCCAAAGTCTTAATGCAGAAGTTCACTTTGCATTTGATAATATTTATTTCAACTATTACTTATCTTGGTGTCACAGAGGGCTGTCTGACCTCCATGGTCCCAGTGGGGGAAGGTTTCTCACTCAGGTAAAGGCATCGGATAACTCCAAAACACAGACTGTCCACCTGCTGCTAGTTTCCTCTCTTCAGGAGGGCCAACAATGCCCTTGGCCAAGACCCCATCCTGGGGCTACATCTGCCCCAGAATTCACAGCTGGCCCCCATGCACATGTTCAGGGCTTGGCAGGGACACTGCAGCCTGGGCAGAGACTGCAAATGAAAGGTGAGATTGGAATATTCTTATGTCTGTGTTGCACACAAGGAAATTGAGGGTCAGAGTCACATGATTTACTAAAACTAATAGAACTAGAAATAGAACCTCGGTCTATTGACTGTAAAGCCTGGAGTTAAGTCTAGGAGACCAGAAACAGATTTTTTGCTATGGTGATGGGAGGAATATCTTTGTTCATGGGAGTGGCTGACTGGAGATGGGATGTGTTGAAAAGGATGGTGTGTTTGTGTGCATTGTGTGTGTGTGTGTGTGTATAGGGTGGGGGGGGGGTGCTAAGAGGCCAGGTCAGTCAAGTTTGGCCAGGCAGAGGAGTGGGGAGGGAGCTGGTGACGCCATCCCCAGACAGGCTCTTGCCCTGGGATCAGGCGGTGGGTCCTCTGGGATTGGGCTGACCTGGTTCCTGTGGACTGTGGATTTGAGCTCTTCCTGCTCACGCCTTTGACGCATGCTGGCTGAAGGTTCCATTCCCCCACTTCCCGGGCTGCACCTGGGGTGGCCTTGACTGGAAACTTCTAAGCACTGTCTGGCCCTGTGGCACTGCACACCTGCAGGGTAATTCCAGAGTAGTCGTGGCCCATTGTTCTCCAGCGTGGGAAGAGGAACTGCAGTGACTGCTTGGGGGAAGCGGGAGGAGGAACCTGGGCCCCACACCCCTCTGACCTGGAGCACTTCCCACTTGATGCCTCTCACCTCCCCTGACATCTCCCCCCTGGTCTGTATTCTGTGCAGCTCTGCCTCACCTCCACTTTGATCACCTGGGGACTTTGGGGCAAGTTACTAGATTCATGGACACTTTAGAGTTGACTAAGAGAGAATGAGTTAGACCCACTCTATCCATAAACCTTAAAAACGCCTTTGGCAGTCAGCCCTGGGGAGTTGTGAGAACAAGTCTAGTTGGCCATAGCCAACCTGGTGGGAGTGGGTGGACCGTGGGAGTGGTCTGTCTCAATTCTGGCCATGAGAGGTGCATTGTCTTTTAAGAATTCAAAACCAATGATAAAAAAATTGAATAAAACTTATTCTACTTTAAAAAAAAAGAATTTTCTTTTCAAAAGTAATTGATTTATTTTTGGTTGGCCATAGCCAGCCTGATGGGAGTAGGTGGACCGTGGGAGTGGTCTGTGTCAATTCTGGCCATGAGAGGTGCATTGTCTTTTGAGAATTCAAAACCAATGATAAAAATCAAATAAAACTTATTCTACTTTTTTTTTTTTAAAGATTTTCTTTTCAAAAGTAATTGATTTATTTTTGGCCTCGTGGCTGCACGAGGGCTTTATCTAGTTGTGGCAGCAGGGCTCCTCTCTGGTTGTGGTGAATGGGCTTCCTGCTGCCGTGGCTTCTCTCGTTGCAGAGCATGGCTCTAGAGTCGGGCTTCAGTAGTTACAGCTCATGAGCTCAGTAGTTGTGGTGCAAAGGGCTTAGTTGCTCCATGACATGTGGGATCTTCCTGGACCAGGGATCAAACTAGTGTCCCCTGCATTGGCAGGTGGATTCTGAACCACTGGACCACCAGCAAAGTCCCCAGCCTACTTAAAAAAAAAAAAACAACTGTCTATTTACTTGACTGTATCGAGTCTTAGTTGAGGTACATGGTGTCTTTGTTGAGTCACGCAGGATCTTTCATTGCAGCACATAGAGGGCTCCATGGGGCTCCACGAGAGCCCGATAGCATGTGGGATCTTAATTCCCTAAGCAGGGATCAAACCTAATTCCCCTTCATTGCAAGGTGGATTCTTAACCACTGGACCACCCAGGAAGTCTCCCCAAATCAGTCTACTTTTTATTATCACCGTGCATTGGCAATTGTTAGTAATATCAATGATAAAATTCTCCTCTGTTCTGGGGTGGGCCCCTTCCTTACTGTTTGGTACATCACTGCTGGCTAGTTACCTTGAGAGTCTCACTGAAGCTGGAGTTGGTTGACCTGACTTTATGTCCTAGTCCCTCTATCAGGGCCTGCTACCTGGTCCAACTCGCAAGTCACTTAACCTCCCTAAGCCTCTGTTTTCTGATCTGTAAAATGGAGCTAAGAATGATGCTAGCAAGTATTTAAGAGAGGATAAAAGTAAAACTAGCTTGAAGAGAGAAAAGCTGGATGTAAATGTTGTGATGTCTACATTGCTATACAAAATCTATCCCAGGTGTGAGATTTGGCTCACACCCAGATTACTCTTCTTTGGTGCTAAAGAATTCAGGGACAATTGAGCCAGGCTCCTCCCTGAAACTTAGGAGCTGGTTTTGAAAAATATTGTTTATTTATTTTATTTTGGCTGTACTGGGTCTTCCTCAAGGTACATGGGCTTCTCTAGTTCCGGCACAGGCTTAGCTGCCCCATGGCATTTGGGATCTTAGTTCCCCAACCAGGGATCGAACCTACGTCCCTGAATTTTTTTGAAAATAGTTTAATTTATTTATTTATATTTATTTGTGGCTGTTCTGGGTCTTCACTGCTGTGTGGGCTACTCGCTAGTTGTAATGCACAGGCTTCTTATTGTGGTGGCTTGTCTTGTTGAGGAACACTGGCTCTCGGGCGAACAGGCTTCAGTAGTTGCAGTACGTGAGCTCAGTGGTTGCAGTTTTTGAGCTCAAGAGCACAAGCTCAATAATTGTGGCTCACAGGCTTAGTTGCTCTGCAGCATGTAGGATCTTCCTGGATCAGGGATCAAACTCATGTCTCCTGCATTGGCAGGTGGATTCTTTAACACTGAGCCACCAGCGAAGCCCCTGGAAGGCAGATTCTTAACCACTGTACCACCAGGAAGGTCCCAAACGATTTTTGAGTTCTGAGAAGCAGTTCCAGGTTTACTCTTCATCATCTGATTCCTGGACAGACAACAGGAGACCCTAATGGGGTGCCCCCACTTCCCCGGGCCGTGCCAAGTCCTGTCTGTGACACTAACCTTCACACAGCCTGCTCTGTCCTCCAGGACACTGAATAAGTGAGGAGCTGGGTCCTCTGTCAGGAAGAGGGGCGTGTTCCTGATATAATTGCAGGAGAGCTGCTGGCAGGAGCAGGGAAACTAGGTCCTGTGTCTTGCGGATTTACTGTCCTTCGTGAAACCCTCCTGCATGACTTTTGCAAGCCAGCCTCAGGCACAGTGTTTCACCCAGCCCTGCCTCCTGCCTTTCTACTAGTTGGATGGCTTAGTCCTTTCTGGGAATTATCTCTGATTTCCCCTGTGAGGTGGTCAGGCTGGGTTTTCTCATTCTCATTTGACAAGGGAGGACCTTGAGGCCCAGGGAGGTGAACAGACTACCCAGGCTCATGACCAGTTAGCAGATGGGATCTGGCCAGAACCCAAGACTCCAGACATCAGCCCAGAGATGGAATTTGGAGAGTGAAGGGAAAGCTCTGCTCAGAGTTGTCATGGACTCTTGGGAACCTTCTTTCTTTTGGCTGTGCCACACGCTTATGGGAACCTGGGGGTTGAATCCGGGCCGTGGCAGTGACACCAAGTCCTAACCACTGGACTGTCAGGGAATTCCCCTCAGAAGCTTTCTGCAGGTGAAGGAAAATGGACTGAAAAGGCAGCTCCTTGTCCAAGCCCACAAAACTTTGGGGGCAGGTCAGGGTCAGAAATTGGACCTCGTGACTGCCCTCTCTTTGCTGCATTAGAGTTAGGTACCGACTGTTGGAGAGATAGGCTCTGCGTATGTGCATCATGTTTCAGTATTCCCATGATTTTTATGTTCTTGCCTGGAAAATCCCAGGGACGGGGGAGCCTGGTGGGCTACCGTCTCTGGGGTCACACAGAGTCGGGCACAACTGAAGCGACTTAGCAGCAGCAGCATGATTTTTAAATCTGTGTTGACAGTCACTTCCCTTACAATTGGCTGGCTCCCCTCTGCTCTGTCTTAACCTAGAGGGGCTCTCCCTGTCTACCCCTGGTCCTGTAGCGTAGCTGAGCAACTCCTGCACCCCTGGGCCTAAATTTCTGGCTTCAGAGCCTTCCTGATGGGCAGAAAAAGGCCCATAACCATCACTGCTTCCACTTGCCCATGGGTCTGCCAGTGCCTTCTGATGGGTGTGACAGAGCCATCTCAGGTCTGGCTTTTGTGTCTCTACTGTGGGTACAGGGACCAGGGGATGTCCCACAGCAAACTTCCGTTCCTGTTACTCCCCAGAGCCCAGGGTCCTCTTCTGTCTTGATTTGCAAATCAAGCAAAACCTGTCCTGATGAAACAGACAATACTCCCCGTCTCCCTTTTTTCTCCTCTCTCCCTCCTTCTCATGGTCAGATCAAAGATCTAAGGGAGAGGTAATATATCAATACTGAGAAGGACAAGGAATAACATGAGTTACAGTGGTGCACGTTTTTTCATCTGGGAAAATGGAGCTAATCAGAGGACTGTTGTAACTTGGTGTTTCTCAGCCTGGCTACACATCGGGGTCACCCAGAAAGTTGATTTATTTATGTTTGGCTGCACTGGATCTTTGTTGCTTTGTGCAGGCTTTCTCTAGGTGTGGCAAGTAGAGGGCTGCTCTTCATTTCAGTGCTTTGGCTTTTTTATCGTTGTGGTGTCTCTTGCTGCGGAGCACAGACTCTAGGTGCGTGGGTTTCAGTAGTTACAACTTGAAGGCTGTAGAGTACAAGCTAAGTAATTATGACGCACGGGCTTAGTTGTTCTGCTGCATGTGGAATCTTCTTAGACCAGGAATCGAACCTGTGTCCCCTGAATTGGAAGGTGGATTCTTATCCACTGCACCATCAGGAAAGTCCCAGAAAGTTTTTTAAAAATATCTTGATTCCCAGTCTGAGGAAATCAGAAGCTCTGGAGGTGGATCCAGGCAGCAGTAACTTTAAGATTTCCCCAGTGATTCTGGTGTGCCACCAGGGTTGAGAACCACTGCTCTAAGGATGAATAGAGTTGGTGAATTGCTTAAAATGAAGATAAACCCAAAATTGAGTGTGCACTGAAATCATCAGAGAGTAGGGTGGGGTGGGGATGAGTGTTAAAATTGCACTGATACCCTGGCCACACATTGCAGTCCATGTAAATCAGTGACTTACTTCTGCCTTCACATGAGCAACAAACTAATAACAGTAATACTGCTGCTGCTGCTGCTGCTAAGTCACTTCAGTCGTATTCGACTCTGTGTGAACCCATAGCCGGCAGCCCACCAGGCTCCCCCATCCCTGGGATTCTCCAGGCAAGAACACTGAAGTGGGTTGCCATTGCCTTCTCCAATGCATGAAAGTGAAAAGTGAAAGTGAAGTCGCTCAGTCGTGCTCGACTCTTCCCAACCCCATGGACTGCAGCCTACCAGGCTCCTCCATCCATGGGATTTTCCAGGCAAGAGTACTGGAGTGGGTTGCCATTGCCTTCTCCAACAGTAATACTAGTCATTGTTTATTAGATTTGCCTGCAGGCCAACGTGATGTATTTTGTTTTTTTTTAATTAAAAAAATATTTATTTACTTGACTGTGCTAGGTCTTAGTGGCAGTGTGTGGGATCTTTTAGTTGTGGCCTGTGGAATCTAGTTCCCTGACCAAGGGTCGAACCTGGGCCCCCTGCATTGGGAGCGTTGAGTCTTAGCCATTGGACCATCAGGGAAGTACCCCCTGACATATTCCCAGTCCTCACAGTTTCTTGGCAGGCAATCACAGTTCCCATTTTACAGATGAGGAAACTGATGCACAGAGAGGGTGACCACTGGCCCCAGGTGACAGTGTAAGTCTCCTGAGACCAGGCCTGTCTGACCTGGAAGCCTGCTCCTTCTGCCCAGGGCTGGCCTAGTGGAGCATATACTCCACACATTCCAGTACTCGTTCAAGGAGAGAGGAAACCAGCGAGTGGCCTTGGCTCCCTTTGAGGCTCCCCAAGGCAATGGCACCCCACTCCAGTACTCTTGCCTGGAAAATCCCATGGACGGAGGAGCCTGGCAGGCTGCAGTCCATGGGGTCGCTAGTAGGCACGACTGAGCAGCTTCACTTCCCCTTTTCCCTTTCAGGCATTGGAGAAGGCAATGGCAGCCCACTCCAGTGTTCTTGCCTGGAGAATCCCAGGGACGGGGGAGCCTGGTGGGCTACTGTCTATGGGGTTGCACAGAGTCAGACACGACTAAAGTGACTTAGCAGCAGCAGCGGCAGGGCAAGTTGAGCAGAGGATCCTTGTCTCGCAAAGAGAGGGAAGATGAGTGGCATTGGCTGGCATTTGGCTCTGTGTTAGTCATCCGCTCTCAAAATACCTCCTTTTGGCGGGAGGAGAATGCCTGCTCATGTTAGGCCTGACCCCAGTCACCTCTCATTGCCTCAGCTGCTCTCATGGAGAGAACACTCCAAAGCAAACACTCATTTGCTTTTTGAGAGTTAGAGGAATTTTTCAGACATGTGATACAGAAAAATGCCTCTGTTTCCCTCTAAGGAGAAGGGAAAGCTTTTTTGTCAAGGTGATCTGAAATATTTAGCTCTGCTTTATAAAAATCCTCTGCCTCCACCTCTCTGCTCCATAAGCTTAAACAAATAGTTTTAAATCCTTACACTTTGACTTTCCCATCCCTCAGGGCTGCTGATGCCAGACTCCTTGAAGTGTCAGGGAGGAGAGGAGCATGGCCGTCCTAACTCGGAGATGCATAGCTGTCTGGGACTCAAGGCTTTGTCCAGTGTTTGCTGGCACCTGCTAAGGGACCTGATGTCCCACAGCCCAGAGCTGCTCCCAGGGACCAGAGATCTTGCTGAATGTGTTCCCTCTGACTTTGGGAGGCCTGATTTAACCCCACTTGCATCAGCCCCATCAGCCCAGAAACAGCATTTAGGGCATAAATAGCTGAAATTTTAGAGTTAGCAGACAGTGTGATATATACATGGATCCACAAAGCCTTCCCAGCCCAGCCACTGGAGCCCTCTCCCTCCCCAGAGCTCCATCTGTACCTGATGTCTGAGTCTTTGGTCCCTGCCTCTTGCTGTGCAGGCAGAGCCTGGCACAGAGTACATGCTCAGGTATCACTGGGTAAAGGGGGAAGAGGGGATGGAGGGATGTGTGAACAGGTGTTTGGTGACATCTCTACGATGGTTGCCATAGAGAGCTATTTAAGTGTTGGCATCTCTTATTCCTTACTTGCTCTACTTGAGGGTCTGTTTTTTTTGATCACTTGAGTTTATTCTGAAGCTGTCTCACTGAGGATTATTCTAGTAATGGAGTGATTCAGATGTACTACTAGTTTCTGAGGCTGAGGCAAACATAGTAAGTCCCCTACATATGAACCTTCAAGTTGCAAACTTTTGAAGATACAAACATGCATCCCATCAGTGTCAGGTGTGAGTGAAACGGCAGCTTGCGCTCCATCTCCTGTTGCTGATGATCCTTCAGCTCTACCCTCTCCCACCTCCTCTCTCGCCTCTAGTCAGTAACTCTTCTTGCCTGTTCACGCGATGCCAGCCCCTGTATACCAGCTGTTGTACTGCACTATTGTACTTTTCTAGGTACTATACTGTAAGACTAAAAATGTTTTCTTTATTTGTTATGTTTTTTAGGTATTATCTGTGTGAAAAGTATTATAAACCTATTACAGTACAGTACTATATAGCTGATTGTGTTCGTCAAGTACCTAGGCTACTTACAGACAAAATGGGTTTACAAACACGCTTTTGAAATGGAACTCTTTCTTATGTAGGGGACTTACTGTATCCAGAGCACTTCCTTGTGTGTAACTTTTACCCCAGCGCTACTAAGAGTACATCCAAAGTGTGGAGTCTGGCAGCCCCTTGTTAAGCCATTAAGCTGAACCTTAAATTTTTTATGATTTTTGTCTCAAGCAGTAGGTATTGTGGGTGTCAGGCAAACCTGGGACACTGGTGGAAGGGAAATGGGAGGATCCCCAGGAGGGTGGCCATTGGGTGGCCTCCAAAGACTGAGAGTGGCCCCCAGTGATTGCCTTGACCTCACCCCCAGTGATGGTGAAGGCCGCTGCCCTTCCCTGGGTGTGTGTGGAGGGGGCTGCCTTTAGAGCACTCAGAGAGGCTGGCCTGGGGCTACCTGCCACTTTGGCAGGTTTCTGCATACAGGTTTCTCAGGAGGCAGGTAAGGTGGTCTAGTATCCCCATCTCTTTAAGAGTTTTCCAGTTTGTTGTGATCCACATAGTCAAAGGCTTAGGCATAGTCAGTGAAGCAGAAGTAGATGTTTTTCTGGAGTTCTCTTGCTTTTTCTATGATCCAACAGATGTTGACAATTTAATCTCTGGTTCCTCTGCCTTTTCTAAATCCAGCTTGTGCATCTGGAAGTTCTTGGTTCACATACTGCTAAAGCCTAGCTTGAAGGATTTTGAGCATTACCTTGCTAGCACGTGAAATGAGCACAATTGTACAGTAGTTTGAACATTCTTTGGCGTTTCCTTTCTTTGAGGCCAGAATGAAAACTGACCTTTTCCAGTCCTGTGGCCACTGCTGAGTTTTCCAAGTTTGCACCATTTCATGGATGCTGTCGAGGTCCCTGGAGTGAAGGATTCAGGCTCAGCCCTGAAGAGCACCAAGCATAGTCTTGACTCCTTCACCTGTCTTAGCAGCTTTGTGAACAATGGGCAGGGTCCTCAGCTCTTTGGCCTGGCTTTGCCATTAACTCTGTGATGACCTTGGGTGAGTCACTTGATGTCTCCTGTGCCTCAGTTTCCTAATATTTTACAATTCTCTGGTGCTATCTGGGCTTCCCTGGTAATTCAGCTGGTAAAGAATCCACCTGCAATGCAGGAGACCCTGGTTCGATTCCCAGGTTGGGAAGATCCACTGGAGAAGGGATAGGCTACCCACTCCAGTATTCTTGGGCTTGCCTGGTGGCTCAGCTGGTAAAGAATCCGCCTGCAATGCAGGAAACCTGGATTTGATCCCTGGGTTGATAAGATCCCCTGGAGAAGAGAATGGCTACCTACTCCAGTATTCTGGCCTGGAAAATTCCATGGACCATCTGTCTTCTAACCATGACAAACACCCACCGTGGTTGCTAACAATGTTAGGCTGCCTCCACCCATCCCCACTTCCATCAGGATCCCCCCAGCCCCGCTGGCATAGCCTCTGGCCTTGTCTTTGAGTGCTTTAGCCTGGTGTTTGCTCTGTCCTCTTATTGTCCGAGCCACTACCTGGCTCGAGTTAGGTAATTGAGGTTTTATTTGTTGGGAAGGGTTGGAAACCAAGGTGCAAACGTGAGACTAGAGAGGTGCTTGTCTCCTTACAATTCTAAACAGATGAATTTGTACTTGCTTCCAGATAAGGGAGGCCCAAACAGATGATTGCTACTATTAGTAGTTTGACTGGGCTGACTGTTTTTACTATTCATTCATTCATTCTTTCCATACCTTGTGGCTTGTAGGATCTTAGTTCCTTGACCAGGGATCAAATCTGTACCCCCTGTAGTGGAAGTTCAGAGTCTTAACCACTGGGCCGTCAGGGAAGTCCTGCTTTTCCTTTAAAATCTTCCCATTAAGTAGTATAAACCTCTGGACCTTGTGATTTCATCTTGTGAATACAAGACAGAGGTTCTAGCTGAAGTTGTGTCATCTGGATCAAACCAGTAGCCTTTCAGGCCCTCAGTGTTCCCATCTGTACACTGGGAATGACAAAACTACCATTCCTTCCTAATACAAGGTAAAGGATTCATAGGAACAGAAAGGGAGCCCAGAACTTTCTCTGTCTCCATCTCTGGGTGATGGCCAGGTGGGGATCCTGGCTGATGACATGACTTGTCCTGCCCTGGAAGAAGGAGTTGCTGTGGCTGGGGGGTGGCGGCCAGGTCACGTCTCCCATGACCGCAGTGATGACCTCATTGTGTGTGTCTGTGTCCCTGCAGCGGCCAGTTCGCCATTGTGAAGAAGTGCCGGGAGAAGAGCACGGGGCTGGAGTACGCGGCCAAGTTCATCAAGAAGCGGCAGAGCCCGGCCAGCCGGCGGGGCGTGTGCCGGGTGGAGATTGAGCGGGAAGTGAGCATCCTGCGGCAGGTGCTGCACCCCAACGTCATCACGCTGCACGACGTCTTCGAGAACCGCACCGACGTGGTGCTCATCCTGGAGCTGTGAGTGGGAGCCTGGGACCCAGTGGGCAGCAGGCTTGGGGCTGGGGGGACGGAGGCGGGGCGGTCCAGCCACAGGCCCCAGGGGGAGCAGCAACCAGCCGGCCGGAAGCTCCCCTCGGAGGAGATGAAGTCAGTAGGGGACGGTTACCCTCAGTTACCCACTCCTCCGGAATCCAGGCAGCAGATACTGAGGGCCAGGGTTTAGGTCTGGCTTTCACTGGACCCTGGAGATCAAAGGGAAGAAGTGGCAAGTGCTGGGGTCCTTTCCTGGCTGGTGAGCATGTTAGAGGGTGGACAAGAGGAGCAGGAGGGCCATTAAAGAGAGTCTGTTTTTCAGAGAAGAGCAAGCACCCTCCCAGCTCTGTGAAGCCCTTCCCCAGCCCCTCCCCAGGAAAGCCCCTGCCATTGTACTGTGTCTGATGCCTTTATTACTATTGTGCATGCGTGCTTAGTCGCTCAGGTGTGTCCCACTCTGTGCAACCCCATGAACTGTACATAGCCCGCCAGGCTCCTCTGTCCATGGGATTCTCCAGGCAAGAACACTGGTGATTGTAGTAACAGTTATTCAGAGAGCTCTGCTGTAAGCCAGGGTCCTTTGTGCTAGTCATCCTGTTCAATTTCCAAAGAAGCTGTGTTGAGGGAAGTGTTCTGCTTACCCTGAGAGGACTTTGTATTATCTCATTTAATCCTCATAACAATCCTATCACACGGATTATTATCTCCATGTTACAGACAAGAACACTGAAGTCCAGGTCACTTATTAGATCTTACAGCTGGACCAGGGCTGGGGCCACGCTGCTTGTGTGTGTGAGGTGGGATGGCCTTGGGCTGGGCCTGCTGGGGAACCCTTCATTCCAAGTCTGGTGGAATTTGGATGGGTGATACCAAGACTCCAGGGTTTGGTCAGGCACCTGGTGTCCCTCCTAGAGACAATTCCATGGACTGGGGACGTGGGGCTCTGGCGGCCCATAGAGTTTGAGCTGGACTGGGGCACAAGTGGCAATGGCTGTGTCCAGCCAAGCAGCAAGACCCCGTGTTGGGAGTGTTCTGAGCCTCATAGGTGTGAGGCATCTCCCAGTGAGCAGAGGAGTAGTGTCGTTTGTCTCAGCAGCCCCTGACTTTGTGACCTGAGGCAAGTTACCTCACACCTCTGAGCTTCAGCTCTCATCTATCAAGCTGGCAGCCATCCTTAACCCACCTGCAGGTTGGGTGGGCCACCTGACTTTGGAGACTATTCTATTTTGAGAACATGCTCTGGTGTTGCCAGGCTATAGATTTATGTAGCAGATGGGCATTTGCATACTCTTGCACTGGATTCTTAAGTTACCCAACTCAACATTCCAGTGCACAGAATCACCCATGCTTTTCCCTCCTCTAACTTCCAAAGTCCTCCATGTTTCTCCCAGGGACCTCTCAGCCAGTTGGACTAGTCATTGTACACACCTGCCTGGCTCAGACAAGCCTGAGGGTGTTCCTCCAGGATCACCCGAGGTGTGACGTGTCCCAAGGCTAAGGGTCAGCAGAGAGTGACCCTGCTGGTTCCCAGCAGAGAGTGACAAGCCCACCTTTGCTGGGAAAGCCAGGCCATTTCTTTAAGTCTATTGCCCAAAAAACCTTATAGCAACTAAAAAAGAAATTATAGTCAGAAGCCAACCACCCAAACACCCATTTATGTGTCCCTGTGGCTCCTCTCAGTCTTTATCTGTTTGTGTACAATCTCTGTACTTGTACATTTTCCTGCTCTACGTCCCCTCCCCCATTAAGTTCACATAATGCTATGAACACTTTTTTCCTTTTCACTGACTGTATCATGTTTCCTTGAATTATATACATGTATCTCCTTGTTGTAGGACACTTGATTTTTTAGTTTCTAACCATTATAGATTTTATTGCCATAAAGCAATTTTCTTCCTATATTTTCCCATTTTCTTTTGAATTAGTTTTTTTAGATACATTGTCAGGAATGGAGTGACCAAACTGACATTTTTAGGCTCTTGGTGTCCTCACCAAGGACAGTCTTGGTTGACCAGTACCACCTGCAACATGGGACTATCCCGTCTCCCTGCAGCCTTGCCAACCTTGGGGCATTTGTTTTAAAGCAGGGTTCATTATTGTCTTTCTCTCTGTATATATTGAATATATATATATATTTTTTATGTACATACATATATTGTGTGTATATATATTTTGGGGGGTGGGGGAGCCATCTTAGTTCCCAGACCAGGGATCCAGCCCATGCCCCCTGCAGTGAAAGTGTGGAGCCCTAACCACTGGACAGCCAGGGAGTTCCCAAGCCCTTATAGTTACTAAACAATATTTGGTTGGGTTTTTTTTTTTTTTTTTTTTTATGTACATACATATATTGTGTGTATATATATTTTGGGGGGTGGGGGAGCCATCTTAGTTCCCAGACCAGGGATCCAGCCCATGCCCCCTGCAGTGAAAGTGTGGAGCCCTAACCACTGGACAGCCAGGGAGTTCCCAAGCCCTTATAGTTACTAAACAATATTTGGTTGGGTTTTTTTTTTTTTTGGTCATTTTAATTGGCATTTCTGTCATTGCTGGAGGAGTTTTCTGTTACTATCTGTCTGTAGAACCCTAGGAGTTGGGGTCTAGGATGTTCTTGAGCTGTCCCTGTTTCTCCAAGCAGGTCACGGTCGTTTCTCCAGCCGTGGTTAGCAAGCAGTTACGTGCCCTCTTGTTATGAGCCATCACCACCTAGAACGTCAGTTGTCACACTAGTCCTCCTGTGATCTGCTTGAGCTGCTCTGTTTGTGAAGCTCTGTCTGTTCAGTTTCTCTATCTTCTCTTCCTTAACTCTCAAGCCGACTCACTATCTCAGGGTGCCAATCTGTGGTGATAGGGATTGCTAAGACAGTGTCTCAGCCTTGTGTGAGCAGGGTCTGAGAGAAGCACCTTCCAGGAGAAAAGGGCTTTTCATGGGCTTTAAAAATATAGTTATTTATTTGGCTGCATTGGGTCTTCATTGCAGCACTTGGGATCTTCACTGTGGCATGTGGGATCTCTCATTGCGGTGCATGGACTCTCTAGATGTGGCTCACAGGCTTTAGTTGCTCTACCACACGTGGAATCTTAGTTCTCTGACCAGGGATCAAACCCGTGTCCCCTGCATTGCAAGGCAGATTCTTAACACTGGACCACCAGGGAAGTCCCTTTCTGTGGCTTCTGTGTATGACCTTGGTGACCACTGTTGAGCTACTCAGGAGCCTTCAGCCTTCTGGTCCTCACTATGCCCTATTAGGTTCACAGGTTTGCCTGATACTTAAACACAGGTGTCAGAGCCCATCTGCTCAGTTGATGTTTGCAGATTTCGTGGATGGAGTTACCTCTCAGCACTGTTTTCTGGGGCAGGGCTTCCTCCTGCTTCCTGCTGAAGTGGCCAGTGCTCAGAGGGCATCCAAGCCCTGATCTAAGTCCCGTCCAGCTCTTATTACCCCGTCCATGATGGCCAGTGCTGCAGCCACCTCTCATAGGACTGATGAAAGCAGAGGTGGGAAGGATTCACCTATCCATATAAATTGGCTTCCCCTGAAGGAGGGCATGGCAACCCACTCCAGTATTCTTGCCTGGAGAATCCCATGGACAGAGGAGCCTGGCGGGCTACAGTCCATGGGGGTCACAAAGAGCTGGACACAGCTGAGTGACTTAGCACAGTACAGCACATAAGTTGACTTCTGTAGGGTGTGAAGAATATTTTCTAACTCTCAAGAAATTAACCTCTGTCACATGTGGAGCTGGCTTTGAAAAATGTAGGTCTGCTCTGGGAGGTTTGGGCAGCCCTCCCGCCCCAGGCTCCTGACCCCTCTGGGGCCCCCTTGACTCCAGGCTGGTGGAAAGTGATACCTCAGTGGGTGCATTGAGTCCTGGAGACTGGGAACAGAGCAGAGGCCAGGCTGTTAGGTTTTTCTTTTCCTCTCTGAGTTAAATTGCTTAGGGATGTGAGAGGAGAGAAGCTTGGGTAGAGGGGGGTGACTCCAGGGCAGAGGCCTTGGAGCTGAGAAGCTCTGGGGACAAGCTACATTGTGAGATAACAGCTGGGTTGAAACAAAACCCAGGCTTCTTGATACCCTTGAGAAGACACGCCTGAGAACTGATGCAAGTGTTCCCAGCCTGGGTGTCAGGGCTGGGACCGTCACCCCAGCAGGCTCATCAGCCTCCCACTTTCCAAGTCTCTAGGGGCAGTTCTATCAATAACCTCAGATATGCAGATGACACCACCCTTATGGCAGAAAGTGAAGAGGAACTAAAAAGCCTCTTGATGAGAGTGAAAGAGGAGAGTGAAAAAGTTGGCTCAAAGCTCAACATTCAGAAAACGAAGATCATGGCATCCAGTCTCACCACTTCATGGGAAATAGATGGGGAAACAGTGGAAACAGTGTCAGACTTTGTTTTTTGGGCTCCAAAATCACTGCAGATGGTGACTGCAGCCATGAAATTAAAAGATGCTTACTCCTTGGAAGGAAAGTTACGACCAACCTAGATGGCATATTCAAAAGCAGAGACATTACTTTGCCAACAAAGGTCCGTCTAGTCAAGGCTATGGTTTTTCCTGTTGAGGATGAGATGGCTGGATGACATCACGGACTCGATGGACGTGAGTTTGAGTGAACTCCGGGAGTTGGTGATGGGCAGGGAGGCCTGGCGTGCTA
Source organism: Cephalophus harveyi (assembly GCA_006410635.1). Lineage (NCBI taxonomy): Eukaryota > Metazoa > Chordata > Mammalia > Artiodactyla > Bovidae > Cephalophus > Cephalophus harveyi. The sequence continues at coordinate 83,213 of SJYT01080548.1, read as the reverse complement.
CAATTCACGGGATTGCAAAGAGTCAGACACGACTGAGCAACTGAACTGAACTGAACCGAGGGACAATTCTAAGGGCCACCATAGCTGTTCCTCTCTTCATCCAAAGGAGACCATGTCTGTCCACGTCTCTTGCCCAGATCACACTTTCATACTGACCCCCCACCCCAAGTCCTCACCCAGCCAGGGCATTTACATCAGTAACTTTGGGTGAAGGACACATCTCCATTATCATGATATTCTTTTACCTTTATGCAGCATTCAGTTTAAGGTAGGAAGGGCAGTGTATGCCCGAGGTCACAGCCTCCCACAACCCAGCAAGGCTGCAAGTATGAGAGAACAAATGTTGGGCTGGGTCCTGTGTGTTCCCAAGGGACACTGTGGATTGGAAAATTTGCAAAGGACTCCGACAGGTCTCTTGCAAACGCCAAGGTTTCACTTCTCTATGATATAGAATATTCTGTGCCATATTAATGTTTTCTTTTATTTTTAAGTTTTATTTTATTTTATTTTTTGGCCGCACCTTGAAGTTTGTGGGAATGGAATACATGCTTTCTGCATTGGGAGCTCAGAGCTCTTGCTGTGTTGCTATTTTAAATGTCTTGTTTCTTTCCTTTGTTCTTTTGTTCATCCACCTTCTCTTGAATGTCTTTCTTGCACACAGTGCTGTGAGAGCAAAAGGTAATGTAGCTGGGGAGAGAACCAGCCAGACACTGACAGCCCAGGGTAAGAGGGCACTCATGCAGCTGGACGGGGATGTCAGAGGATAGCCCAGGGCTTGGGGTGGCTTTGAGTTTTCCCTTTCTCATCAGCAGTGATTTTATAATAAGATGCTTAAGCTAAGGTTTAGTTTCAGTTTTTCAAGTTGTAATACTTTGTAGGTGTTGCTGTGTATTCCCTATTATACCATGGCATGTCCAGTTGTTCTACTTTTCATGATGCTAAGATTGATGAGTGGGTCCATATAGGGATATTTTAAAGAAAGGAAAAAAGATTTTGAGGCTCTTTAATTAGGATGGACTAGGTGACAGGGCGTGAATAATTCCCAAAATGGACAGAAGCCATTCGAAAATCATTTGAGGTCTCTTACGGTATAATGGTTGAGAGTCATTCTGCTTGGGTTTGAATCTTGATTCTACCACTTACTGACTGCTTGACCTTGGACACGTGACTTAACCTCTCTGAGCCTGTCTCTTTAACTGTGAGATAGCAAAATAATAGTCCTTTAGCTCATAGGATGTTGTGATGATTAAATGAGATAATGTGCAAGAAGTATACATAACGCTCCAAGTATTCAATAACTATCAGTTACCATTATTATGTTGCTATTATTATATTACCATTATTCTGCTAAAATACAGGTTCCGAGGCCTTGCTGCAGGAGAATCTAATTTGGTAGGGTCTGCAGTAGGACCTGAAAATGTGCATGTTAAACAAGTTTTCCAGGTGATCCTGAGTTCCCGGATCGCCTGGCTCTGATCCCTTCCTGAGCTCTTTTCCTGGGGTGAGCACTGACTATGTCCCAGCTCCTGAGATGTGCATGCCGGCTGGATACCTCAGCATGCGTCAGGGGCCAAACAAGCCCAGCAGGACTGCCAGATTTAGCAAATAAAAATCTCCCATTTTGTCTGGCAACCCTAAATCCCGAATTCAGGTAAAACTGTAAACTAGGCTTTACAGGGGAGATTCTTTTTGCTCTGTTGGTCTCTCTTCCTGCCACATCAACCATAACGTACTGGAAAGTGGAGTGTGAGCCCAAAAGCAGTATTTTAGAGTTTTTAAAGATGAATGTAAAGGATGGATCTTGATGGTTAAGGTAGGGACAGGCCTTTGAAGAGGTCATGCCTTCTATAAAGTCACAGAAAGGGGCTTTGGGAACAATCATTGTCAGTCTGCCCATTTTGCAGGTGAGAAAACTGAGGCCTGCCTAGAGGAGGCAGGGCAGGGAGTTGTCCAAAGCCAGTAGCAGGGCTGGACTGGAAACTAAGTCTCCATTTTCTGGCCCAACATATATTCCTGTTTGTCATCCCACATAGCTCTTGTTTCTGTCCTCGGTCACCTCCGTTGTATGGCAGGCGGGGAGTACCCAGGGTAACCAGGGACCTGAGCCTAGAGGTTAGCAGAGGCCCTTTTGCTGTCACCTGAGGGTTCCGTCTCTTGTGATCCGAAGGGAGGAACACAGCAAATAGAAGTAGTAGCAAAGTCAGCCCCTGTGCTGGCTGGATTGAGCCCGAGAGGTGGGTGAGGGGGTCTGCCCCACAGGGGGCCTGAGGGCAGGGGCCGGAGCATGGGCTTGGGCTTCTGGCACTTGGGGCTGACTGGGCCTGGGCCCTCCCTACCGGTGTCTTGCAGAGTGTCCGGAGGAGAGCTCTTCGACTTCCTGGCCCAGAAGGAATCCCTGAGTGAGGAGGAGGCCACCAGCTTCATTAAGCAGATCCTGGAAGGGGTGAACTACCTTCATGCCAAGAAAATCGCTCACTTTGATCTCAAGGTCAGTGATGGGGGGAAGGGAAAAGAGTCAGTTCAGGAAGAATGGACCCAGTCTCTCCAAATGTCATTGCCAGGAGGGGTCAGCACTCACTTGACCTTCCTCCCTCATCTTACAGTTGAAGACTCTGATCTCCTGGAAAAGAAATGATGGCCCAGGAGTGTCCCTGTCCTGAGTTTCATTCCACAGATCAGGTTTTATTCATGTAGGGGCTGATAGCAAGAAACTTCTAAATCAGACTACAGGTACCTTATCTCTTGCATTTGGAGTGTAATGTTTAAATAAGTGAGCCAAGGACAGGAAATGTGAAACCAAACCCATTTCACAAGACTGAACTTTTCAGTAACCAAGAGTTCACTGCCGAGCCAGCAGAGCTAGACGCGTTCAGATGAGTACTGCTGAGGTTGCCTGGCGCCCTGGACCCAGCACAGTGACAAGCATCCCTTCACCAGAGGTTGGAAATCTTAGAGCCCAGTGACCACTGGCTGCGTTCCCCCACCTCACCCCTTCCTGTAGCCATGAAACTGCTTCCAGGGGCCACTGATCACTTGTGGTCACTGGCGTTCAGGGTCAAGAAAGTTCACTGTGACCACAAAGAACTTCACAAAGCAAGAGTGTGGTCAGAGTCAAAGGATTGGTTCCCATAGTAGCTGAGCTCAGTTTCATAGACTGTTGAGCCTTTACAGACAGGTGAAGCATAAAGATCCTCCAACCTGTGATCAGGGGGACCCAATTACCGGGGAGGAGACCCACTCATTTTGCTATGTAGAAATTCCTGTGGTGTTTCAACCGTTGTGCTGAGTGCCTGGGTGTTGCTACAGGTACAAAATTAACTCAGGACTTCTCTGAGCTTAGTTCTTCTTTTCCAGGAACTTGTGCAGGAATCAGAAAAGAGAGATCAGTAACTCTAAGTGCTGTGATAGGGAGAAGTACATGGAGGCTGGGTATCTAAATAAGAAAGCATCTAAGTCAGACTCTGGTATCTAAGAGGACTTGTTGGAAGAGGTGGTATTTGAGTTGAATTTTGAAGGATTATCAGGCATTATCAAAGGGAAGGGCCTTCTAAGGAAGAGAGGTCAGCAGGTACATGGTCCTGAAATAGCATTCAGGGTAGTTCAGGCAAAGGTTGAATGTGCTGAATGGAGAACCTGGGGGAGAGCAGGAGGCAAACTCAGGGTACGAGAGCTAAGCCAAGGAATTTGAACTTTACTCTTAGTGATTCGGGACCAAGTGAGCAGGGAGGTGAAGAGAGCAGATGTGTATTTCAGAAAGATCCCTCTGAATGGGAGCACAGCTAGAATGGGGACAGTAATCTGGGTGAGATGTGGCAAGTGCCAAATTAATTTGAGGAGGGATGGATTCAAGATCTTTTCATGTTGCTCTGAAGATTGATTAGGTACCTAATTAGATGTGGGAGATGAGGGGGAGGGCACAGTCCAGGATGACACCCAAGCGCTGGCTGCGGGTCTGGCCCACAGAGGGTTTGGCGTGCCTGGAGTCTCAGCGGCTGCACCAGGGCATGGACTCACAACCCACACGTGGATTCCAGCCCAGTTCTCACTCTGCCCTGTGGGGTGACCTGCTATGAGCCTCCCCTCCTTAGTCTAATTGTCACAGTATTTTGAATTCCTCCAACAGAAGACATCTTGTAGAGTCTCACTTGGGTGTCACAGAGTACAAGTCAGGGTCATCAAGGACTGTGTGGCCTGGGCTGGCCTTTGGACCTCAGGATGATAATACACCAAGCAGGAAATGGGCTACCTGGATTCACCTGTGATTTCTTCCTGATAATGCTGTGGATAGTTGACTTATTTTCTGTGTTTTTTCTGGCTCCAGGAGGTCCAGATGAGATCCTTTAACACAAATGATAATATTTAGCTGTCAGAGTTGTAGAAATGAGACAGAAGCAGGATTAAGTGCTGGAGACTAGATAGGTGCTCTGTAATAGTAGCTTGTTTTGCTACTTCCCTTCCTATAACGGAGGAAAAGGAGACATAGCTCTTGTTTTGGGCCCTGCTAGAGTAGGAAAACAAAGCCTGCTAGTGCAGTTCGGAGTTGCCGAACTTATTGTTAGGTGGGATTGCTGGTGGGGTATCTTGTCTGGCCCCCGGGCTCAATCTGGACATTTTCTACCTGGAGACAGGCTGGGTTTCTCCTGGGTGCACGTAGGGTGAGGATGCTGGTAAGCCCCTCCCTGCCTCATATCCTTAACATTATGTGGACTCTGAGCCTTCTGATTCCCCACCCATGGGTCCCTTGGTCCAGGCCCAGCTGGGCAACTTCAGAAGTGATAAATAGCTGGAACTCAGTGGGATTACCTCATGATTGACTAGACACTTCCTGGAGCCAGAATGTGAGTACGTGTTGGCTGGAACTTCCTGCCTGCTAGAGGGGCTTGTGCAGAAGTTCCAGCTGGTGGCTTAGAGGGGACTTCATGAGTCCGTGTTGTTTCTCAGCATATACAATTAATTTTATGAGAACACATTTCTCTTGCTGGTTTTTCTTCTCCATGAGGGCTCTCGGCCTTCCCCTCCTCTTGTATTCTGTTACTTCTTGCCAAGCGAGTCAGGCTAGCTTAGCCGCCCCATGAATTCAGTCACCATGTTATCTCCACGCCCTTGCTCATGAACTGTCCTCCACGCTCACCTTCCAGCTGGAAGGAGCAGCTGATGGAGGAGGGTCAGCTCTCTGGCCAGCCTTTGGAACAGGAATGACCTCTCCTCCCATGTCAGCCATTGTGCTAGTGCCAGGGACGGTGAGACTCTATTCCTGCTTAAGATATACTCCCAGCCTTGTGGCAGAGAGCAGATGAATGGAAAGATTGATGTACAGTAAACAGTCTTGGTGAAAATAGATCATGGCATGTTGTTGCCTGGAAATCTGTGATGGATCCTTGTCACCCACAGGACGAATGAACCCATTCTCAGCGTGGCATTCAGGCCTATCTTGTACTGCGTGAGCCCCAGTTCTGGCCTCATTCCCCTTTCCCCATTCCACAACACGAGCCCCAGGCACCAAGATGACAGATAAATGTCCTGCTCCCCCTCCCCCGCTCTGTTCGTTCTGTTCACATCCAGGAGGCTACTAGTCTTCCTTTCCTGTGCCCGTGGACTTCGTGCTTGTCCTCCAGGCCCAACAGAAACGCCATTTCCTCTGGGAAGCCTTTCCCATGCCTTGCCACCTCCCAGAGCGTAATGAAAAGCTAACCGGCTTCCTCGCTTCTTTTCCCCCTTGTACAGGATGCTTCTGCTGGGAGCATTTCTGCATGACTTTCTGCTCTTGTCTGTAGTGCAGTGCCTGACACATGAGTTACTCATTGTTGGATGAATGAGTGAATGAAGGCATGAATGCTGAGTAAGACAGGCGCACGCATGGATAGCACCTGGAAAAGGCAGAAGAGGTTGTGGGCAGTTTTCAATTCCATGATGTGACATTGAGGGACTGTTTATTTTTCATTAAGGGCAGGGTGGCAAACATAAATAAGATATGGCACCTGCCTTACAAGAACCCACCCTCTACAGGGAGATGGCCACAGTGAGACTGGTGGCAAGGCCATCTGAAATAAAAGCTAACCATGACTCTCACCAAGAGACACTCACTTCCAAGGGGTAAGCTCTCTGCCTGTGCAGAATGAACACCACCTTGACGTGTGTTATAAATCCACCATGGACAGGCCTCCTGGCCTGAGTAGGTAGAGGGGTGCAGGTGGATGATATTGCCCTGGATGTGACACTGGGCTGACTGCCCCTCATCCTGGGTAGCACCCAAGGTACCATCTGGAGGATGGATACCAGAAAATGTGGCTTAACACCACCCAGGAACCTCACCTTGGTATGTGACCCCATACCAATAAAGGCCTTGCAGAGGGCGTTTCTATGTGGTTTTCTGTGTATTTTGGATTTGGGAGTTTCCTCTCTGAGTATGGGTGTGTCTCCCCCATACGTACCCATAGCCAACCTCAGAATTCAGAAATGGAAGGTGGTTCTCAGATCTGATGGTATTTTAAGCAAGAAGAACGCACCGTGAGAACTGAATGAAATTGTATGCAAACCAGGAACCCAGAACTCAGAAGGGACTTTTTGATTTACATAAACAGTGTTAGGAGGAGTGAATTCCTGAGCAAGATACTCCAACAATCTAAATTCCTCTATGCTCTGATCATCCTTTGAACTGTTTGTATGTTCATGATGTGTTGGTTCTGTTCGTCAAACTTTCATAACAATGATACTATGCGTGTGTGCATGCGAAGTTACTTTGGTCATATCCAACTCTTTGCAACTCTATGGACTATAACCCACCAGGCTCCTCTGTCCATGGGATTCTCCAGGCGGGAATACCGGAGTGGGTGCCATTTCTTTCCCCAGGGGCTCCTCCCAACTCAGGGACCGAACCCATGTCTCTTAAGTCTCCTACATTGGCAGGAGGGTTCTTTACCACTAGTGCCACCTGGGAAGCTAGTGGCACTAGCTTAATAGAACTTATTTATTAGAATTCCACCAATGTGCTTTTATTTTTATTTATTTATTTTGGCCATGTTGTTTGGCTTGTGGGATCTTAGTTCCCTGACCAGAGATTGAACCTGGGCCCCTATAGTGAAAGCGGCAAGTCCTAACCACTGGACCACCAGGGAATTTCCACTAATAATGCTTGGTACTTTCTAGAATACAGCATGCTTACACATCTCTCCTTTCATTTGATTCTCATGGCTACCCACTGAGGTACAAGGTATTTTTACTTCTTATACATGAAGCACTTGAGATTCAGTTCAGTTCAGTTCAGTTCAGTCGCTCAGTCGTGTCCTACTCTTTGCAACCCCATGAATCGCAGCACGCCAGGCCTCCCTGTCCATCACCAACTCCTGGAGTTCACTCAAACCCACATCCATTGAGTCAGTGATGCCATCCAGCCATCTCATCCTATGTCGTCCCCTTCTCCTGCCCCAAATCCCTCCCAGCATCAGAGTCTTTTCCAATGAGTCAACTCTTCGCATGAAGTGGCCAAAGTACTGGAGTTTCAGCTTTAGCATCATTCCTTCCAAAGAAATCCCAGGACTGATCTCCTTCAGAATGGACTGGTTGGATCTCCTTGCAGTCCAAGGGACTCTCAAGAGTCTTCTCCAACACCACAGTTCAAAAGCATCAATTCTTCGGCGCTCTGTCTTCTTCACAGTCCAACTCTCACATCCATACATGACCACAGGAAAAACCGTAGCCTTGACTAGACGGACCTTAGTTGGCAAAGTAATGTCTCTGCTTTTGAATATGCCATCTAGGTTGGTCATAACTTTTCTTCCAAGGAGTAAGCGTCTTCTAATTTCATGGCTGCAGTCACCATCAGCAGTGATTTTGGAGCCTAAAAAAATAAAGTCTGGCACTGTTTCCTGGACCTTAGTTGGCAAAGTAATGTCTCTGCTTTTGAATATGCCATCTAGGTTGGTCATAACTTTTCTTCCAAGGAGTAAGCGTCTTCTAATTTCATGGCTGCAGTCACCATCAGCAGTGATTTTGGAGCCTAAAAAAATAAAGTCTGGCACTGTTTCCACTGTTTCAGAAGTTAAATTACTTGTCCAAGACCACACAGGTATTAAATGACAGGGCTGGTACTTGAACTTCTGGAGAAGAGAATAGCAACCCACTCCAGTATTCTTGCCTGGAGGATTCCACGGACAGAGGAGCATGGTGGGCTCTATGGGGTCGCAGAGTCGGGGACATGACAGTGATTAACACACAGTACTTGAACTTAGCCAGTGAGGAGACACTAAGCAAAGCTGAGTGTCACCACCTTTTGTTTCACCAGATTCTAACAGCAAATTTTGTACTTGCTTGCATCATGCCTTTTACACATAGTTAATCCAAAGGTCTATGCTGTGCCATAAGTTTATCCTTTGCACAGTTAATTTTTCTTCTGTTAACATTTTCTTTCTAATAGATTATTCCTCATACTTAAAAAATCAATCTGTGCTCTATTAACTACTATAAAATGTACATGCGTTTGAAAGTAGATCTTACAAGAGTAAGAGGATTTCCATACTAAAACCTTGGAGCATAAAACAGAGGTGAGACTTGGCAGTTTTTTAAACCATTTTATTTATTTATTTTGACTGTGCTGGCCTCTGTTGCTGTGCATGGGCTTTCTCTAGCTGCAGCGAGCAGGGTCTGCTCTCTAGTAGTGGTGCATGAGCTGCTTCTCATTGCAGGGGCTTCTCTTGTTTGGAGCACGGGCTCTAGGCATGTGGACTTCTGTAGTTCCAACTTGTGGGCTCATTAGTTGGGGCACATAGGCTTAGTTGCTCTGCAGCCTGTGGGATCTTGCCAGACCAGGGATCGAATCTGTGTCCCCCACATTGGCAGGCAGATGTTCAACCACTGGACCACCAGGGAAGTTCAAGACTTGACAGTTTTGACTGTCAAGATAGGTTAGGGTGAGACTGAAAAGGTTTAGGGCTGACCAAGAAGTTTGTATAGGCAGTCACAGCCATGGAAGACTTTCCTGTCAATTTTTTTTTTTTTTTTTATGAAAACATTTCAAAGCATTTGAAGAAACTGGAAGAATACAACTGGCACCATTATGCCTTCCTCCTTCATTCAACATTTGGCCACATTTGCTTTACCTCTTTCTTTAAAACAGAAAAATATATTTTTATATCTATTTATATAGAAGCATCATTGGATTTCCTAGTGGCTCAGTGGGTAAAGAATCCACCTGCAATGTGGGAGACCTGAGTTCTATCCCTGTGTCGGGAAAATCCCCTGGCAGAGGGCATGGCAACCCACTCCAATATTCTTGCCTGGAGAATCCCCATGGACAGAGGAGCCTGGCAGACTGCAGTCCTTGGGGTCATAAAGAGTTGGACATGACCAAAAGACTAAGCACAGTGCAAAAGCATTATATATACGTATCAGTTCAGTTGCTCAGTTGTGTCCGACTCTTTGCGACCCCATGAATCACAGCATGCCAGGCCTCCCTGTCCATCACCAACTCCCGGAGTTCACTCAAACTCATGTCCATCGAGTTGGTGATGCCATCCAGCCATCTCATCCTCTGTTGTCCCCTTCTCCTCCTGCCCCCAATCCCTCCCAGCATTAGAGTCTTTTCCAATGAGTCAACTCTTCGCATGAGATGGCCAAAGTATTGGAGTTTCAGCTTTAGCATCATTCCTTCCAAAGAACACCCAGGACTGATCTCCTTTAGGATGGAGTGGTTGGATCTCCTTGCAGTCCAAGGTACTCTCAAGAGTCTTCTCCAACACCACAGTTCAAATCCATCCTAGAGTGATCTGAGGAGAAGTGAAGTGAGGACAATGAGCTCCTAAATGATTGAGGAAGGAAACAAAACTGTCTCTTATACACATCTCATGATGTACTCTGTATATAAGTTAAATAAGCAGGGTGACAATATACAGCCTTGACGGACTCCTTTTCCTATTTGGAACCAGTCTGTTGTTCCATGTCCAGTTCTAACTGTTGCTTCCTGACCTGCATATAGGTTTCTCAAGAGGCAGGTCAGGTGGTCTGGTATTCCCATCTCGTTCAGAATTTTCCACAGTTTATTGTGATCCACACAGTCAAAGGCTTTGGCATAGTCAATAAAGCAGAAATAGATGTTTTTATGTATGTCTAAAATACCTTTAATAAAAATGTAAGAATAAGTATTAAAATATATGTAATTTTTAAAAGCATGGTATAAATTGAAAGAAAATTCTAGCTATATTGACCCTTTACTCTAAACACTTCAATAAGCATCTCTCAAGATTAAATTCAGTCTCCTACCAACCCATAATGCTGTTATCACACTTAAAAAAATTAACAGTAATTTGTGGAAGACCTTTAATTATTCTATTTCTGATTTAGAAAGAAAATTCGTCTGACAGAGGAGAGAGAGTAAATAAGAGAGAGTGAGCCAATTGGAGGTAATGATAAGAATGTGGGAAAGAGATGAACCAAAGGTACTCCGTAAGCATCTTTTAAATGAAACTGATGGTTGCTTATGCTCTTATAAAAAAAATAGTAAGTCATAGAAAATACAGAAACATACAAAGAAGTTACCTACAGACTCTTTACTCCAAAATAATCACTATTAACTTTTGGCGTATCTTCTCCAGCTTTTTATGAACAGTGTGTGTGTGTGTGTGTGTGTGTGTGTGCATGCATGAGAACTGTACAACCTTTACAATTTTCTCTCCTGCTTTTTTCAGTCTATATTCAACTCAAGCAGCACACGTTTGCTCTGTAATGATTTACTTTCCTACTGAGGCTTCTAAGTCTCTCCTGATTTCCTTAACCTTTGGGTGTGTTCTGAGGGCGGACCTTGTTTCCTGGTCCTCATACCCAAAGCTTAGTTTGTGCCCCAGCCTCAGCGTGTGCCCCCATGAGCTCTTCATCTCATGAAGCCCCAGGTGTCAGCCTGGGATCCTGGGCCTTTAGGAATACATGTTGGCTGCTTTATCAACTACTATGAGGCCATCCTAGAGTGATCTGAGGAGAAGTGAAGTGAGGACAATGAGCTCCTAAATGATTGAGGAAGGAAACAAAACTGTCTCTTATACACATCTCATGATGTACTCTGTATATAAGTTAAATAAGCAGGGTGACAATATACAGCCTTGACGGACTCCTTTTCCTATTTGGAACCAGTCTGTTGTTCCATGTCCAGTTCTAACTGTTGCTTCCTGACCTGCATATAGGTTTCTCAAGAGGCAGGTCAGGTGGTCTGGTATTCCCATCTCGTTCAGAATTTTCCACAGTTTATTGTGATCCACACAGTCAAAGGCTTTGGCATAGTCAATAAAGCAGAAATAGATGTTTTTATGTATGTCTAAAATACCTTTAATAAAAATGTAAGAATAAGTATTAAAATATATGTAATTTTTAAAAGCATGGTATAAATTGAAAGAAAATTCTAGCTATATTGACCCTTTACTCTAAACACTTCAATAAGCATCTCTCAAGATTAAATTCAGTCTCCTACCAACCCATAATGCTGTTATCACACTTAAAAAAATTAACAGTAATTTGTGGAAGACCTTTAATTATTCTATTTCTGATTTAGAAAGAAAATTCGTCTGACAGAGGAGAGAGAGTAAATAAGAGAGAGTGAGCCAATTGGAGGTAATGATAAGAATGTGGGAAAGAGATGAACCAAAGGTACTCCGTAAGCATCTTTTAAATGAAACTGATGGTTGCTTATGCTCTTATAAAAAAAATAGTAAGTCATAGAAAATACAGAAACATACAAAGAAGTTACCTACAGACTCTTTACTCCAAAATAATCACTATTAACTTTTGGCGTATCTTCTCCAGCTTTTTATGAACAGTGTGTGTGTGTGTGTGTGTGTGTGTGTGCATGCATGAGAACTGTACAACCTTTACAATTTTCTCTCCTGCTTTTTTCAGTCTATATTCAACTCAAGCAGCACACGTTTGCTCTGTAATGATTTACTTTCCTACTGAGGCTTCTAAGTCTCTCCTGATTTCCTTAACCTTTGGGTGTGTTCTGAGGGCGGACCTTGTTTCCTGGTCCTCATACCCAAAGCTTAGTTTGTGCCCCAGCCTCAGCGTGTGCCCCCATGAGCTCTTCATCTCATGAAGCCCCAGGTGTCAGCCTGGGATCCTGGGCCTTTAGGAATACATGTTGGCTGCTTTATCAACTACTATGAGGCCATCCTAGAGTGATCTGAGGAGAAGTGAAGTGAGGACAATGAGCTCCTAAATGATTGAGGAAGGAAACAAAATGTGGCAAAAATTCAACTGTGGAGAGCCATTATTGAAAGAGTTGAAATTTGGTGGTAAATGGGGAGCATTAAACCAACCAACTGCTTCTTATAAGATACGGCAAGAGGCCACATGGGAAGCAGAAAGAGAAGGGGATTGTGGGTAGAGCCTGCATCTGAGTCTCAGCTCTGCTAGGAGATATTGGGCAGGTCATGGACTGACCTTTCCTGGCCTTGAAAGTGGAGATAATATTGCCCCTCACTTCCTCACCCCAGAGAGGAGTGAGGGGCCAGGGAAAGGTCAGTATTTCTGAAAGGGTCCTGCAAACTCCAAGACTTGTTACAAGTGCTGGCTGTGAATTTTAACTAGCCTCCGTATGAGGCCACATTTCTCCCTATGCCTCTCTTTCCTCCAAAGGGATTCATAAAAGGAGGGGGGCCTAGAGACACCCAAAAGGGGAATGAATAAGGTGGTGTGTTCCAGCCAGTAGGCTGAGCAGACTCCCAGGGCGGGCAGGACACTGGGTGTGAAGCTGATCTGACTTGGAGTAAATACCATGATCCCTGCTTTACAGATGAGGACACTAAGAGAAAAATGCAGTGCCTTCCTGCTTTTTTGTCCTTATTACCTTTGCCACTGTTAGGTGCTCAGAGACCCCTGCTGCTGCCAGCTGCCCATAGCCCTCCACTCTGGACACCTGCCCAGGCCTGACCTGCACTGAAGTATCATGTGTTCAAATAGTACCTTTTAGGTTCCATTCACATCTGTACCATCAGCCCTCCTCTGAGCTGATCTCCCTAGGAGTGAAAGAATCTGATTCTGGAAGTGGTGAAGGGTGGTCCAGACAGTGGTGAAGGGTGGTGACCGGTATCTTGTCACTAAAATATCTGAGTGAAAACCTAGCAGCACCACTTATTAGTCATGTGGCCTTGAATCAGTTACTTAACTTCTCTGATCCTCAGTTTCCTCACCTGGGAAACACAAAACAGTAATTTAGTCTATTCAGATTCTGTGCAGTGGTTTTCTGGTAATAGCTGGACTCCAGTAAACTAGATTTATAATAATCTAGTATTCTACAGATATAAAAGTTTATAATATAATTTACAAGTATAAAATATATAACATTTTATTTTATTAACTTCACAAAATAAATTGATTCTCATAGAACACTTTTCATTAGTTGCATCTGTAGCCAACCTATGGATGCAGTAGACAGATGAGTGTAGTTTTCAACAGGATTGTTGGTTAGTATTTTTGTTTATGTTAATAGGTAAAGTGAAAGTGAAGCAATGAATATTGCTTGGAACCTCACAACTTCTATGATGTGAGTGGCTTCTTTGCTGAATTGGATAATAATTTCTGAATATTGAAAAATATTTCCTCAGTTTTCTCTAAGAGCACAAAATAATAGCTATAGACACAGCACAATAAGTTTAATCTCTGTTATTAAGTGATCTTTAGCACTTCCTAAGTCTAGAATCAAGAATTCAAATCCTGATTTGTAGTGTCTGCCAATTTCTGTGGTGTAAATACACCTGCTGTGGCCAATTTCAAGGTACCAATATTGCTGACACTGACTAGAGCTGGGGAGAGGGGTGCAGTAACGTATCATGACGTAGTAACATACCATGATCTATACTCAGAGATAAAAGGCATTAATTAACTTCAAGAACATAAAAGATAATAAAATATAGTAGAAATTAGAAGCAATAAGTTTTAAGTGTTTTAAATATAATTTAACATATTTCCATAATTTAATTTTTAGTATTAAAATAATATTCTTACCTGGTTCAGTTTAATACCTGATTCATAAAATTCCTGCAAATTTAGCAGCAGTCTCTCATAAGCCAGTAGGCACCAGCTTTAGCCCACCCCAAGCTCTCTGAGGCCCTGGAGGTGAAAGCATTTTGTAACCAGGACAGTGCTAGATGCAGGCTGATTGTTGTGGTAACAACAGTGGTGTAACAGTAATAGTGGCAGCCAACATTTATTAAGGGCTGTAGTAAACACACAGGCTCACCTCTGAGTGCTCTGCTTGTGTTTATTTACTCCTTTAATCCACATGACAGACCCTATGAGGAAGGTTCCATGGTCATGGCCATTGTTTAGGAAAGGGAGGTTGCTCAAGGGCTCTTAGGGCTTTCTTGTGCCTCCTGAGAACCCATTACCATGGTAATATTCCTGTTTTGCAGATTAGGGGCCCAAGATCAGAGAGATGAGTCTATTGCTAAGGTCACACAGCTAACCTAGGGCAGAAGTGGAGTTCAAACCCAATTCTGTCTAAGACAGGACCTTCTCAAGTGTTGGTTCCCCAAACACTGGGCACTCTGATTTCGACTTCCTTGCAGAACTTGCTTTAGAAAACCAATTCTGGAGCCTCACTCCCAGTGAGTTGATTTAATTGGTTTGGTCTTTTTAACACAGTCTCCAGTAGATTCCAGTGGGTAACTAGCTCAGGTGGGGCCCCCAAAGCACAGCTTGGGGCTCAGAATGCCTGAACTGAGACCCAGGTTCCTCACTGGCTAGATGGAGGCACTGGGCATCCATAGCTTGGTGGCCTTGAGAATCTAATAAGGTGATGTGTGGGGACAACTCATGGCAAATGCTAGTTGTCGTGTGGCACAGACCAGAAAACCAGAGGTCAAATTGCCAACATCTGCTGGATCATAGAAAAAACAAGGGAATTCCAAAAAAATATCTACTTGTGCTTCATTGGCTGTGCTAAAGCCTTTGTATGGATCACAACAAACTGTGGAAATTTCTTAAAGAGAAGGAAATGCCAGACCACCTTACCTGCCACCTGAGAAGCCTGTATGCAGGACAAGAAGCAGCAGTTAGAACTCAACATGGAACAACAGACTGGTTCCAAATCAGGAAAGGAGTATGTCAAGGCTGTATATTGTCACCCTGCTTATTTAACTTATATGCAGAGTACATCATGTGAAATACCAGACTGGATGAAGCACAAGCTGGAATCAAGATTGCTGGGAGAAATATCAGTAACCTCAGATATGCAGATGATACCACCCTAATGGCAGAAGACAAACTAAAGAGCTTCTTGATGAAGGTGAAAGAGGAGAGTGAAAAAGGTGGCTTAAAACTCAACATTCAAAAAACTAAGATCATGGCACCTGGTCCCATGACTTCATGGCAAATAGATGGATAAAAAGTGGAAACAGTGACAGATTTCATTTTCTTGGTCTCCAAAGTCACTGCGGACAATGACTGCAGCCATGAAATTAAAAGACACTTGCTCCTTGGCAAAAAGACTATGACAATCCCAGACAGTGTATTAAAAAGCAGAGACATCACTTTGCCAACAAAGGTCTGTATAGTCAAAGCTATGGTTTTTCCAGTAGTCATGTACAGATGTGAGAGTTGGACCATAAATAAGGCTGAGGACTGAAGAACTGATGCTTTTGAACTGTGGTACTGGAGAAGACTCTTGAGAGTCCCTTGTATAGCAAGGAGATCAAGCCAGTCAATCCTAAAGGAAATCAACCTTGAATATTCATTGGAAGGACCAATGCTGAAGCTGAAGCTCCAATTCCTCAGCCACCTGATACAAAGAGCTGACTCTTTGGAAAAGACCCTGATGCTGGGAAAGGTTGAAGGCAAGAGGGGAAGGGGGCAAAAGAGGATGAGATGGTTGGATGGCATCACCAACTCAGTGGACATGAGTTTGAGCAAACTCCAGGAGATAGTGAAGGACAGGGAAGCCCGGTGTGCTGCAGTCTGTGGGGTCATAAAGAGTCAGACACGACTTAGTGACTGAACAACACCAGCAACAGGCCACTTTATATGCCCTGTTTGATCCTGTTAGTAACCCTCTTGAGGTAGGTTTTTGGTTATTCCTAATTTACAAGTGAAAAGTCTGAGGCTGATAGAGCTTAAGTAACTTGCCTAGTGTTAGACTGCTGGTAAATACCAAAACTGGCATTCAAACTCAGGTTCTAAGTCTCTATGTTGATTCCCTAAAAACAGGTTGTGCAAGAGATGTGCATGTGACTGCATTGGTTCATTCATCCCTGCATCCCATCAGCTATTCCTGAGCACCTACTCCATGGCAGCCACTCTTGGGTGGAGTGATGGAAAAGAGAGACAAAGCCCGCCTCCTCCCTGTGGGGCCTCAGGATACTGGGGAGAGGGAATGGAAGGGGCAGTTGTAGCGTAGTTGGTTCTCTGCTAGAGGCATGTCCACGTACCGTGCAAGCCCTTGGCTGGAACAACTAGCTGTGTATATTGACGGGGGTGGGGGGTGGGGGTTGTCGCAGGAGAGGTTCCAGCAGGGAAATGTTGGAGCTGAGTGGTGAACATGGGAGAAGAAGCTTGTCAGAAAGGCATTCTCACAGAGTGAACTGCAGGTTGAGGTGGGGGTGATGAAAATCAGCCAGGATGTAGCAGAGGGTATGCTGGCCAGAGGTGGGAGGGCCTTGAATGCCAGATAAAGACAGACTTGGGCCTGGGGAGTGGTGGAGCCTGGTGGGGAGGGGCTATCTGTGGTCTCATCGACAGTGTGCCAGGAGTGGGGCAGGTGGGGGGGCAGAGAATTTGCTGCAGTGCCATGGAAACCTGCTCACAGAGGCCTAGCAGCAAACAGCCTTGCTTTCTCAGGTTGCCCAGCACTTTCTGAGTAACCTGGGACCGTGCTTGACATTTCCCATGAAGGTTCCTTGGCAGCTTCCTCGCCCCCCTAACAGACCTGGCTTGGCTCCTGCTCTGCTGAGCTGAGCACCTCGCCTGATGCTGGGCAGACCATGTGGGCACCTGAAGAGGGCAGCAGCCTGGGGGCCAGCTGACTTGGGCTCTGTTCTTTGCTCGGTGTCCTGGCAGTTTCTTGGCCTCTCTGGGTAGCTCTGCAGCAGGCAGGGACTAAATGGTGTCTGAGGTCCCTTAGGGCCCCAGCATTGTAAGTCTGGGGGTGAAATGGGATGTGGGGAGAAGATGAGTGGGAGAGGGGGAAGGCCTGCGATGGGCATGTTTTCCAGATTCAGCAGATTCAGTCAAGTCCCCAGGGATGACTGTTGTCACTGCTGCAGCCCAAGAGGGAGAGAACAAACATAGTCACTCTGCTCTGAAATCTCCCTGGGCACCGCTCCTTGCGTGCCATCTCTCTGAATCCTCAGAGCAACACTGTGTCACAGTCGGTGTTCCGATTTTACAGATGAGAAACCAAGGCTCCAAGAGATCCAGAGACTTTGCCCAGGTTTCACTGTGAGTAGAATTTGACTCCGGACCTGCCTGACTCTGAGCTCTGGTCTTTGGCATCTTACTGCATAGGCCCCTCTACCTCCCTGAGGCAGCCTTCATCCTTCAGGGACTCTTAGACATGCTGTACCAGGCTGGTAGGGATCCCCTGACATGGGTCCCCCTGGAGGATAAGCTTCCAGTTGGCACCAGACCAGGCACCTCTGGCCAGATCCACTGGGTTGCTAAAGGGCACATTGGCTGGCAGGTGCTCGTCTGGTGGGCTGAGTTGGCGGGTTCGTTTTAATGGCGGGGGAAGATCTCACCTCCCGGTGGCTGTTCCCTGGGCCCTGGGCTTGGCAGTGGCAGCACCTCTGGGAATGTGATCCTTTCCTCCAGCCATGCTTTGCAAGTTACGTCAGGCGTGTGGGTGAGGTGTTTGGTTGAAGTAACTAAAGCTGGAGAATGACAGGAGTGAGGGGGTCGAGATAGCTTTGTACTGCCCCAGAGGGCAGTCTGGCTGGGCTGTCTGCTCTTCCTTCCTGACCTGGGGCCAGGAGACCTGCACCTTTGCAGGTCCTGCGTTGGGGCTCAGAGGAGTGGGAATTGGCCCAGCCAGCTTGGAAGGTTGTGTCACTGTGAGCCTAGAGCTTGAAGGAGCTTCAGATATCATGCAGAGAGGAAAAGCGTGCTTAAGCTCATACAGCCTTTGGTGGTGGAGCTGAACTGGAATTTCCCAATACCTAAGCCTAGGCTCTTTCCCACTATCCTACACAGTTTGGGGAGGGTAGACTCGAAGAAGCTTAGCCCATAGTGCCTTTTTGCTGCCCGCTGACTACCCCGGGACCCTTCTTGAGTCAGTCTCTTTTCCCTCCTGACTCAGCCCTGTCTCTGTCCTGAGGGGAGGTGTGCTCTCGGGCACCCCTAGTGGTGAAGAGCCTCCGTGACGAAGAAAGGGAAGAGCCGCGGGGTCGCAGTTCCTTCACTTCCCATAAGCATAATTTTATGAAACATCCACAGTGCAAGACATCAGAAGGGGTACCAGGAACCTTAAAACTGATGTGAATTTCCCAGAGGCGCTACCGCCCAGGAAAGGTGCATCACAACACAAAAGAGTCTGCAACTAGGGCCACTCGCTCGTAAGCACGATCAGCTCTGAGAGCTTGGAGCACAAGGTCAGGGTGTGCTTCACTGAAAAGTAAGGAAATAAAAGGAGGCAGAGATGGGGGCCTGGCTCTGAAAGTGTGATGGGGGGAAGGAAAGGCATTCTCAGCAAAAGGAAGAGCCGGAGTAAAGGATGGGGTCGAGATGGTGTTCTGGACCCGGTAATGCGCACCCTGAGGGTACCACACGGCCCTGTCTTCACTCGGAGAACATTTACTGAGCACCTGGTGGGTCCAGGCTCTAGGCCAAGCTTTGGGTAGCTGGTAGGACTGAGACCCTCAGGAAGCTCTTAGCCCCGTGGAGAAGACCGGTCAGTAAATTGACAAGCTTGAGGCAGTGGGAGAAGCACTAAAGGAGAGGAAGTGCAGGCTGGAAACTGGGGAGGTGGTGAGGGTGGGGAGGCTTTCTGGAGGAGGTACTATGTTTACTGAAATGTGAGTAGGAATTAGCCAGATTCGGGGTAGGGACTATGCAGGGAGTGTCCCAAGCAGGGGATGTGTGTGAGGTTCTTGAGACAGGACAGGGGACAGATGGAACTCTGGTGAGAAAACATGGCCTTGCCTGAAGGTTCTCACAAGCCAGCGGAGAGGCTGTTTTCCCCAGAATGTGGGCCACAGAGGGGAGAGGATGTGAGGCAAAGATTCTTTTCACCGCCCAGGGTGCTGCCTGGGAGAATTCCGCCTCTGATTGTTGCTCCTTCCTTCCTGTGGGTCCCTGCGCCCATCCCTACTGCTCCCCAGTCTTGGGACCAGCAGGGCTCTGTGTCTGCTGTGTCCACTGCGGCTCTCAGCTCCTTTCAGCATGTTTTTGGTGGTGCCGGGCTTTAAGCACACCATGGTGGTCAGGAGTACCTGGGCTGGGCCCCTCAGCCCCAGGGAGAAGCCTCAGGGCCGTTCCCTGAAAGAGCGACGTTCCCAAAAGGTGGCTCAGGAATACTTTGGAATGGGAGGAGGAGAAGCCCCCCAGTTCAGGAGATGGTGGGCTGTGGGGAGGGCTTAACTCACTTCCCAGGTGCCAGGACACTTGGGGTCCCCGAGAAGCCACCAGAGGCCAGATCAGCGCACTGGCGTGGGACTCCTAGCCTGTGTCCCATGTCCTGACCACCCGCTGCCCTCGCTTGCCTTTCTGCAGAGCCCAGGGAGCTACCCTGCCTTGGAAAAGGACTTTGACACAGTTTCAAAATAAAGTGGAGAAAAATCTCTGGAGGGGAAAAAGAATAAACACACTTTAAAGATGCAAAAGGAAACATTTATTTAAAAAAAAAAAAAAAGGGAAAAAAAGGGAAGGGTTTCTCATCCCACTCACTTGAGTGAAAGTTTCCAGCCACTGAGATGTGAGGTCAGAGGCTTCAGGGAGCTGGAAGTTCCGAATGCAAATACCTGGGGTGTCTTCAGTGCAGATTCAGAATCAGTCTCACCAATAGCGAGGGCCACCGTCTACCTGTCACCCTTTGTGTTCTGTGTGGTGGCGGAGATGCAAAGACCTGACTCCTCCCTCCAGCTGAGGGTCCGGTAGGGCAGCGAGGACTGTTGGAGAGTGTGACAACTGTCATGGCAGAAGGGTTCCAGTGAGCATGAAGGAGTCCAGGGGGCAGAGAGGGTTCACATCTGCAGGCTGGAGAGAAGGCTCAGTGCCGGTGAGGGAAGATTTCAAGGAAGAGCTGGATTAACTCAGACTTTGAAGCCTGACTGGGATTTCAGTGGACAGAGACTGAGCAGAGGCTTTCCGGGTAGAGCAGAAGGGCAAGGTGGGAAATCCTCTAGTGCTCTGAGAGACAGGGCCATTCAGTTCTCTCAAACATAGTAAGGGGAAGGAGAAAGTGAAGTCGCTCACTCGTGTCCAACTCTTTGCAACCCCATGAATTGCAGCACGCCAGGCCTCCCTGTCCATCACCAACTCCCGGAGTTCACTCAGACTCACGTCCATCGAGTCCGTGATGCCATCCAGCCATCTCATCCTATGTCGTCCCCTTCTCCTGCCCCAAATCCCTCCCAGCATCAGAGTCTTTTCCAATGAGTCAACTCTTCGCATGAAGTGGCCAAAGTACTGGAGTTTCAGCTTTAGCATCATTCCTTCCAAAGAAATCCCAGGACTGATCTCCTTCAGAATGGACTGGTTGGATCTCCTTGCAGTCCAAGGGACTCTCAAGAGTCTTCTCCAACACCACAGTTCAAAAGCATCAATTCTTCGGCGCTCAGCCTTCTTCACAGTCCAACTCTCACATCCATACATGACCACAGGAAAAACCATAGCCT
>SJYT01080548.1:9643-62278 GCA_006410635.1 Cephalophus harveyi | reverse complement strand
CCTTCAGAATGGACTGGTTGGATCTCCTTGCAGTCCAAGGGACTCTCAAGAGTCTTCTCCAACACCACAGTTCAAAAGCATCAATTCTTCGGCGCTCAGCCTTCTTCACAGTCCAGCTCTCACATCCATACATGACCACAGGAAAAACCATAGCCTTGACTAGACGGACCTTAGTCAGCAAAGTCACTGAAAATAAGTAAACTATCGATATATTTCTAATTTAAATACATATCAAAGACATGACACAGAATGAGAAAAAAGAACCAATTTCAAAAGGCAATATATTATATGATTCTATTTACATAACATTCCCAAAATAACAAAGCTACAGAAATGGAAAACAGATTAACAACTGCCAAAGTCTAGACATGGCAAGGGAGAAGAGGTAGGGACGAGATAGTCTATCACAGAGAAATCTTTGTGATGATGGAATAGCCTGGACTGTGGCTGTAATTACAGAAATTCACACACACATTGTACTGATGTCAGCTTCCTGGTTTGATACTGTACTACAGTTATGTAAGATGTAACCAGTCGATGGAATGACAGGAATGATCCACAGGATATTTCTATTCTATGTTTGCAACTTCCTGTGAATTCATGCTGCTGCTACTGCTAAGTCACTTCAGTCGTGTCCGACTCTGTGTGACCCCATAGACGGCAGCCCACAAGTCTCCCCCGTCCCTGGGATTCCCCAGGCAAGAACACTGGAGTGGGTTGCCATTTCCTTCTCCTGTGAATTCATAGTTATTTCAAAATAAAAAGTTTCTTAAAAAGTAGTATTGTGTCATGCTGTGGTCATAGTTTGACTATAGTTTGCCAACCCTTGGTCTAGAAAATTAGATGTTTTGATAATATTTTCATTAGCTGTGTAGGATATCTTTCAGTATATATAGTTTATTTAACCATTTCTCTGTTGTTTCCAATTTTTCTCTTTATAAAAACAAAACCTAGGGTATTTTATCTTTTCATACATCTATAATTATTTCCCTAGAATAAATACCTAAAATTACAGCATCAAAAAATACAGTATTAAATGTACACATACAATGGCAACCCACTCCAGTATTCTTGCCTGGAGAATCCCATGGACAGAGGAGCCTGGTAGGCTACAGTCCACGGGGTCGCAAAGAGTTGGACACGACTGAGCGACTTCACCTTCACCTACCTTTAAACTTTGGCATAATATTGCCAAATTATCTTCTAAAAAACTCACATCAGTTTATACTCCTATGAGCCCTGGATGGCTTCCCAGGAGGATGACTTCTCAGCATCCCAGGAGGCTCAGTGGTAAAGAACCAGCCTGCCAATGCAGGAGACAGGGGTTGTGGATTTAATCCCTAGGTTGAGAAGATTCCCTGAAGAAGAGAATGGCAACCCACTCCAGTGTTCTTGCCTGGAAAAACCCATGGATGGAGGAGTTCTGTAGGCTATAGTCCATGGGACTGCAAAGAGTTGGACACAGCTGAGTGCATATGCACACAGAGCCCTGGATGAGAGTATGTACCATTACACTCACCAACAATGTACATTATCTTCAAAAGGAAAAAAAAAAAACTTTCCACACTTGTGAAGAAAGACTATCTCACTCTGTTTTTTCTTTAAGTGTATCTTGTCTTTTACTTTGAGATCTCTACTCACACCAGCCCCTCCCTGGGACATGTTCTGCCCTTTAGCTAGCTAAGGAATTCAACCAAGTCACAAGTAAAATACCGCTTCCTACAGGAAGACTTCTCCAATCTCTGGTATGGGTTACATGCCCCTCTTTTCACCTCCACAGCACCTTGTACCTCCTTTACCATACTGCTTACCCTCTGTGGTCATAGCTATTTAATTTTGTATCTTCAATCTCCAGATCTTCATTTCTGTAGGGCTGCTACCTGTTTTGTTCCTCCTCTATACCCAGCATCAACACAACACCTAACAAATCGCAGGTGTTCATTAAATCAATGGATGAAAAAAGAATATGTCAATCATAAAGATGTTCTGCCTTTTGAGCATGCACAATAATATTCATATTTTTATTATGTTTAGGTATATAAATTTATAATATTGTTTTCAGAACCACTCAGGAAAAAGGATCTCTTGCCTAAGAAGCTAGGTCACGATGGAGCCTACTCCTGTAGGAGGGAGACAGATTCATCAGATAATCACAGCTTGATGACACTGACTATAAAAATTATGCAAATAGCTTTCACTGTATACTCTATAAGCCACTTTTTAGTAATTTTTTGGTTTTTAGACATAGTTCGTATACTAACCCACACTGAGAACATGTATGTACCATGCAAGCTTAAACTTCCTTGGGACAGAAGGCAGTCCTATGATGTCAGATGAATATGACAGGGAGACCACTTTCTCCCCCACAAATTCATCAAAAGATCATTTGAATGCTGAGCAACTTCCACAAAACAACTTCTGAACACTGGCAGAGGACACCAGGCACCCAGCAAGGCAGCCCATTCTCTTCAAAATGAAGTAGGAAAAAATATAAGACAAAAACAGAGACAAAAGATTTCAGGATGGAGACTCATCCTTGGGAGGGAGTCGTGAAGGAGGAGAAGCTTCCACACAGTAGGAAACCCTCTCACAGGTGGGTCTGTGGAGAACCTCAGAGGGCAACATAGCAGGGAGGAAAAAAACCCACAGAATACACGCCTAACCACAACTGTCAGCAGTGAAATAGCCCAGAAGCTCGTGTCCACCACCAGCAAGTGGGGGCTGGGCAGGGAGGCGCAGACTGCATCGTTGGTCCTTAGGCTAAGGACTGGGCCTGAATGCCCTCAGGACAATCTGAGGGAGCTCTGATGCTGGGAGGGATTGGGGGCAGGAGGAGAAGGGGACGACAGAGGATGAGATGGCTGGATGGCATCACCGACTCGATGGACATGAGTCCGGGTGAACTCCAGGAGATGGTGATGGACAGGGAGGCCTGGCGTGCTGCAATTCATGGGGTCGCATGTGTTGACCATCTGGTGATGTCCACGTGTAGAGTCTTCTCTTGTGTTGTTGGAAGAGGGTGTTTGCTATGACCAGTGCATTATCTTGGCAAAACTCTATTAATCTTTGCCCTGATTCATTCCGTATTCTAAGGCCAAATTTGCCTGTTACTCCAGGTGTTTCTTGACTTCCTACTTTAGCATTCCAGTCCCCTATAATGAAAAGGACATCTCTTTTGGGTGTTAGTTCTAAAAGGTCTTGTAGGTCTTCATGGAACCGTTCAACTTCAGCTTCTTCAGCATTACTGGTTGGGGCATAGACTTGGATTACTGTGATATTGAATGGATTGCCTTGGAAACAAACAGAGATTATTCTGTCATTTTTGAGATTGCATCCAAGTACTGCATTTCAGACTCTTTTGTTGACCATGATGGCTACTCCATTTCTTCTGAGGGATTCCTGCTTGCAGTAGTAGATATTAAAACTACTTTATTGAGAGTTATATGTCACGTATAATTCACCCATTTGAAGTGTACAATTTACAAAGTTGTATAACTCACACTACAATCAAATTTGGGTGATTTTCATCACCTGAAAGAAACCCTGTACCTGTTAGTAGTCACTCCCCATTCCCCAGGCCCTAGGCAACTCCCTGTCTACTCTCTGTCTCTGTGGATTTGCCTATTCTGGATATCTTATATTAATGGAGTTGTATAATCTGCGATTTTTAATGACTGATTTTCACTTAGCAAGATGTTTGCAAGGTTCACCCATGGTATATAGCATGTATCAGTACATCATTCCTTTTTATGTTTTTCTCTGCCTCCATTCCTTTTTCTGGCTGAATAGCACTCTACTGTATGGATATACCACTCTTCATTTATCTGCTCATCAGTGATGGCCATTTGTGTTGCTTCCACTTTGAGACTGTTATGAATATGCTGCTGAGAACATCTGTGTACCAGTTTTTGTGGGCATGTATGTTTTCAAGGCTTTTCTTTTCGAATGGGATCCAGGGTATTCCTAGTGATATCCTGGAGGAAAGAAGATGAATCAGAGGGACCTGCTCACCCAGCAACTGCTCTGAGCGGTTGGGTGGGAGTGCAAAGGGTCAGCTCATGATCCTGTTCTGGCCTCACTGGGAACTGGGGCTGTGTGAGGCCAGGGCAGGGCGGGCCCCCCACCAGCAGACACCCCCAGTGTTGTGTCCAATCTGGCAGCTGTTTGCTTGGCTGGAAATAGTCTAGGCAGCTGGTATTTTCCCTGGAAATCAGGTGCTTTTTCCTGTGTCTCACTGAAGGCCAAAATTAAACACACAGAGAAGTGTGAGCTACAGGTTAGTCTAGGGGAGGGGAGTGTTGTCAACAGGAAGCTGACCAGCCAGGGGAAAGGGGCGGTCAGGAAGGTGCAGGTCAATAAGCCAAGTGTAAATTGGGGTTAAGTTGCAGTGCCCCTCCCCCATCACACATAGAGAGGCTGTGGTTTTGTTTACAGGAAATGATGCAAGTATCTCCCTGGGCCCATTTGACAGACGGGGAGACAAAAGCACTACATGGCAGGGACCTCCCATTCAGAAACAGAAGAAGGGCTAAAGCCACAGTCTGGTTCTGCTGTCAGCAGCGGGTTTGGTAAAACCCAGGCCTTGCCCTCAGCGTGGTGGCTGTTCTTGGGTTCACGGGAAAAGACTGAGGACACAAGAGTAAGAAAGGGTTTGTGCAGTTTTGATCTCCTAAAAAAGAACATTAAACCCCACCTTAAACCCAAAGCGAAAACATAAAGTAGGGCTTTAATTACCATCTTTCTTTTATCCTCTTTTCTTCCTTTTTTTTTTTGTTCCCAGCCAGAAAACATTATGTTGTTGGACAAGAATATTCCCATTCCACACATCAAACTGATTGACTTTGGCCTGGCTCATGAAATAGAAGATGGAGTTGAATTTAAGAACATTTTTGGGACACCAGAATTTGTTGGTGAGTTTTAGGCCTGTTTTTCTCCCAGCTGAGAATCTCGGATCAACAGATGGAGAAATCCCAGGAGCGAACCCTGTGTCTGGGGCTGTAGCCTCTGGGCTGAGAGATGATGCCTTGCGTGTGGGCATGTGTGCCAAGTTGCTTCAGTCATCTCCGACTCTTTGCAACCCTGTGGCCCGTAACCTGCCATGCTCCTTTGTCCACAGGAAATGTCTTGCTGGCCTCTGGGTGAGGGTTGAGCACCAGCAGGGCAGTGGGAGGCCAGGTGGGGCTGGGGCCCTTTGCAGAGTTAAATCTTCCCAGAGCTGGCTCCATTTCCTGCTGTTAGACAAGCTGATTGTGAAGATTTAAAATTACCTCACCCTGTTGCATTCGCATAAACTCAATCTTTTCTGGAGTAGCTTTTAATTTCCTAAAAAAGAAAAGGGAAATTATCTGCCAGATGCCAGATCCACACACTTGCCTGTCCCATACATCTGGCCTTCATTCATGCACAGGGTGCCCAGCTCCAGCAGGGCTCTGACGGCTCTGTCTTCCTTCTGTGTCTCTCAGCCTTGGCCCAGGCCTCAGAAACCACCTTTTAGGACTTGTGCCACAGGCCAGGGGGTCATAAAGAAACAGCTTTGCAGAGGAAAAAGGAGTGAGAATTGAGAACCACCATCTCACTGCTCGGGGAGTTGAAATGCTCTTAGAGATGGAAGGAAGGTATGGTTTCCTCAAAATCTGGGGGCTGAAACTTCTGACCATAGTCTAAACAAAAAGAAAGATGAACCAGATCATCCACCATGATGAAGTATCAGGCCACATATACCAACTCGGCAGCCACTAGGGAATGAAACTGTAAAAGCCCCAGCAGGAGAATCTTGCCACGTGCCAGGCACTAGGCCTTCTGTATACAGACATTGTCCAATTAATACCCATACAATCTTATGAAGCAGGTTCAAAATATTTTCTCCATCAGGTGCCTTATTCAAGGTAAAACACCAGTACATGATAGAGCGGAGATTCAAATACAGATACATCCAACATTAAAGCCTATGCTCTTTTTTTTTTTTTTTTTTTTTGTGACTGCACTGTGCGACATGTGGAATCTTAGCTCCCTGACCAGGGATTGAACCTGTGCCCCCTGCAGTGGACTCACAGAGTCCTATACACTGGACCTCTAGAGCAGTCCCAAAGCCTATACTCTTTCCATTATACCAGGTTATCTCTCGAAGGAGCCTTTAAGGGGCTTATAATTTAGCTGTGGAAATAAGACATCAAACCATCAAACAAGAGTGCTAGAGGGATCTTTTCAGATCATCTGGTCTAGTTTAACAGATGTGGAATTGGAGAGCTAGGAGATTTTAGTTAAGGCCAACCAGTGGTTATTCTCTACCTACTATATGATAGACATCAGATGCTGGGGACACAGGAATGGTAAGGAGCCACACTCAGAATGGCACACCCAGGGCCACACAGTCAGTTAGTGGTAGAACCAACTTGAACCTAGGGTACAGGTATACAGTCTCAAACTTTGTCCGAGATAGCAGTTACTGCCCACCATTCACATATGTGATAAAAATGCATGTTTTATTTAAGTTCATACCAAGGGTTGAATAATAATAAACGGTTCAACTAGAAATTCAGGGCAGTAACGGAAGAGTTGTCACAAGAAAGGATGTGGTTAATTGTGAAGTGAGTGATATAGACAGCTCTGAAAGACTGCTACGCGACGTAGCCACTCTCACGAGGTCAGTGGGCTCAGTCCTGGCCTTGAGCGAGAGACAAAGTGCTGGTGTTGTGGGTGGAGGAGAATCTAAAGGGGGGTGGGGTGGGGAAGAAGCCGGGGTAGAGGAGGCGCATATCCGAGGCACCCCATAGTGGGGGTGGAGGGCCAGAATGAGTATGTTTATCAGGGACAGTTCACTGTCCTCTCTAGATGGATCAGAGGGTTCACACAGGGTGGCAATGTGAGTGGGACATTGATGGGTGGAGCCAGACAAACTGTGGAGGGATTTTCCCAGTGATATACTGGTAAAGGTCTAACAGTCAGGTCTCAGGACAAAGCAAAATACAACCCTAATTTACAGCACTTACCAGTTTCAAGCTACCAACCTGTTTCACTGAATTCAGAGTTGGGAAGAGATACCCACGGTTGACTCTTGTGAGCCTCTCACGAGGTCAGTGGGCTCAGTCCTGGCCTTGAGCGAGAGACAAAGTGCTGGTGTTGTGGGTGGAGGAGAATCTAAAGGGGGGTGGGGTGGGGAAGAAGCCGGGGTAGAGGAGGCGCATATCCGAGGCACCCCATAGTGGGGGTGGAGGGCCAGAATGAGTATGTTTAGTATGATACAGCTCCAGTCAAGAACTGGTCTTATTTGCTCCTTACAGATATATAGGGTGGTTTCTCTAAGCCCCTGCCCAAATTATGATGACTTCCTTTTCATCATAGACCCCTGAACAGGTTATAACCACCGTTCCCTATTCCCTCTTTGAAATTTTAACCTGAGACCAGAGTTAAAAACTGTTAGCTTCTGGGAATGTGGTGGAAAACTTCTTCCAAAAGGTCCTCTCACTACAAAGTTGGATTCTTGAGAAAAATATTGTTTTTAATGTGATTCTGGACTTAGGAAGTAAGATAAATCTTTAAGTATAGTAACTCCTTCAGCATCACCTGTCCTACCCTAAAAATTGAGTGAAATGAACTTTGAGCTGGAGCTGTGAGCTGCAAGAATATTCAATAAGAGGATCTCTCCTAAAGGCAAGTGCACATGTCAGCATTTATCAGAGACTAGCAAGATTTAGCGGAGAAGGCAATGGCACCCCACTCCAGTACTCTTGCCTGGAGAATCCCAGGGACCGCGGAGCCTGGTGGGCTGCAGTCCATGGGGTCGCTGAGAGTTGGACACGACTGAAGCGACTTAGCAGCAGCAGCAGCAGCAAGATTTAGATGTTCAAGGAAGTAGGATATTAAAATGATCAGATATTGACTATAAAATAAAAGGAATATATATAGAAATAACAGGTAAACTCATAAGAATGAGCAAGCAACAAGAGACTCAAAAATGACCAGGTAAATTTTTAAAAGAACCAGATAGAACTTTAAGAAATTCATACGCTCACTGAAATTTTTAACTTGGTGGATGGGCCAAACAGCAGATTATACACAGCTGAGGAGACAATTAAAGAATTGGAAGACTGAGTTGGAAAAAATTAGCTAGACTATCACACAGTGGCAAAGATATAGAAACATTAAAGAGAGGATAAGTTAAATAAGATTAAAATAAAAAGTTTAACATAAGTCTATTTGGATTCCTGGAGGAGGGAATTAAGACAATAGAGACAGTATCTGAATAAAACTGCTGAGAATTTTCAGAACTGATGTAAAAGCAGGCATCCCCAGACACAGAAAGGACAGTGTATTTCAATCAGAAAGAAGTCCATACCTATAAAGTCCATACATTATACTTAAACTATAGGGCATCAGAGACAAAGAGAAGATCTTAAAAATCAACCAGAGAGAAAAGATAGATTGCCTCCAAAACCAAAAATAAACAAAAACCAATAATTGGACTGACAGCATACTTCTTAAAACATCAATGTCCAATAGAATATAATATTCAAAGAACTGAGGAAAAATAAAGACTCCATAGTTGTGAAGAAATTGTATTTCAAGAATGAAGGTGAGAGATTTTTTAAAAAGCAAAATAAAAACAACAACAACAACAACAAAGATAAAACAATAAAAACAACCTCCAACAGACCTTTGTTAGCGGAACTTCTAAAAGGTATACTTGGACTTCTAAATGCCAGAAGTAATAGCAGCAAAGAAATCAGTGAACATTAGGCAAATATAATTATTTTCTTTCCTAAATGATGATGATGATAAAGCTTAAATATGGGATTGAAAAAAGATATAAACTGAAGAAAATAATGTTAGATAGGACAGAGTACTTGAAATTAGTGTTCTAAAATTCTTGTATTGTTAGAGGAGGGCCCAAATATTGATTTATGTTAGAATTTGTTTCATGTCTATAGTAAAATCTCAGGGGTAACCATTACAAAAATAGAAGTTAGAGAAAGTAAGAAAACTAACAAGAAGTGATTAAAAAAAAAAAAAGACAAGAAAGAAAAGCACAGATGAAAGTGGACAAAGAAAAGCACCTGGAGGACAGAAATGAGTATGTGTTTATATCAAGCAGATGAGCACTGGAAAGTGAGTTGTGCTTCTCCAACTCTCTATGAGGAACAACCTGGGGAAAAATAGTGTATCCTGTACAGCTTCTTCAATAAGATATAATTCAAATAAACTCCTTGAAAAGTGATCATGGTGTGAGTGTCACAGCAATGTCAAATTGCTATACAAGTCTCTAAATACATGCTCTCAACTTCTGTACATATCTTGCCTGCAGACTGCACTTTGAATAACACTGTCCTAGAGAAGGCCTTTCGTGTGTGTCTCAGGAGATGGGTGCAGAAAAGTTCATAGCAATGTTTTTCTAATAAGAGATAATAGTACAATAAAATAATATAAGTAGAGACCATCCAGATGGTCACTAAGGAAATGACTGGAAGATAGTCTGCATTCACAAAGTGGACTGCTATACAGCAGTGAAGAGGAAAGACCGTGGGTGAACATTCGGTGAATAACAGAAGCATCAGTTGAGTGGGGAAAAAGGTCTTTCTAGATGAGTTGCGGTCTGCCATCATTTTTAGGAAGCTAACAAAGAAGCAAAGCCGGGAGAGTGGTTCCTGCCTCTGAGAGGGTGGAATGGTGGGCTCATCCTATAGATGCAGAGGTTTTAATACTGTTCTAGGGACAGAGGAGCCTAGTGGGCTACAGTCCACGGGGTCGCAAAGAGTCGGACACGACTGAGCGACTAACACACACACTAGCAAACAAACTTAGCCTTCCCCTCTCCACCTTCTCCCACTCGTGATTAAACAAAACAGGCTCAGTCCTCCCTTTTCTAGTTATTGGCCCCTCTTTCTTTTCCATGTCATCACCAAGGTTTTTAAAAGAGTCATCTGCACTCGTATCTCACTGTCCACATTCAGCACGCTCTGGTTGCTGCAGTGGGTGTGAAATTCAACACTCGCTTTCCAGGCCATCCAGGGCTACGGGCTTGATCTCCAGGCAGCATTTGGTTCTCTCCTCTCCTGGGTAGAGTCTTCTTTCCTAGACTCTGCACCTTCTCGTGGTCCTGGCAGCATTCACATGGCTCCTGTTTCTACCTGTGTGATGACCTCACTCCCACCCCAGGTACCCAGCCTGTTCCTGGCATCTTCTTTTGGATGCTCCTCGGACATCACCCCTTGCTCCTCACCTCAGTGGCCACCAGAGTGTCCTCCGCCCCTGCTCAGGTGGGAGGTGCCCTCTTTAGACATCCGCAGAGGAGCGTGGATTCTCCCTCTGCCCCTTTTCTCCCCCATCACCTCCAGCGCTGGCTGGCTGGTTTCCAGCTGAGAGTTCTAAAGCAGCCTTTGTCGTGGGTCCCACTGTCCGTCCTGCACCCTCCTCTCCCCACCCTCCTCTTCCTTTTCCAGGGGTCCCCTTGTGCTTCCTGTCTTCATCACTATCAGAGTAACAGGCAACTTCCTCCCTCATATTCGTTACACCCAGGTTATCTCCACCCGCCTCTCTAATTTTCCTTAGGGAGGGTTCAGGATGGAGACATTTGGCATCTAATTCCCTAAAACCCCTTAAGATCATCTCTTCTCCTTTTCATACTCTTGCTGACTCTTCAATATGGCTTCTTTCAGCTCCAGAAATTGTGAACTATGAGCCCCTGGGACTGGAGGCTGACATGTGGTAAGTGGGACAGGCCACCCAGGTGGCCCCGGATCCTGGCTCTGGCTGACATCCCCCTGGATGAAACCTCTTCCTCCACACTCACCTTTAAGAGCCTCTGGCTGCTCCTGGGGTGCTGGCATGTGGCCAGTTAGCACATGGCCAAGGCAGAGAACAAGGGGCTGGAAGCTTGCGGTACAGGCTCTCCCTGAGACCTGCCATAGCCGCGATAAACATACTAGTGAGAATAATTCGTTCTGTTGGTCAACCATGTGATCACTGGGGGCCTCATGTTTTCTAGCTACCGTGCTGGGCCGGGCATACCGCAGCGATTGACTGCACAGACGGGGCTCGTTTCATGTGAACTGTGCTATCCAGTTGGCTGAGTACCTTGATCACTTGGTTTTCTAAAATCTTCCCAGTGGTCCTGTAAGATAGTTATTATTATCCTCATTTTATGAGGAGAAAGAGGCTCAGAGGTGGTCATCACAGCTGTAAGTGGGTCCTCGGACTCGGCGTCCAGAGCTGGTTGACTCTGAGCGAGTCCCAGGCTGCTGCTGAAGTGTGGGGTGGGGAGGGGTGTAGCAGCCTTTGTCGTGGGTCCCACTGTCCGTCCTGCACCCTCCTCTCCCCACCCTCCTCTTCCTTTTCCAGGGGTCCCCTTGTGCTTCCTGTCTTCATCACTATCAGAGTAACAGGCAACTTCCTCCCTCATATTCGTTACACCCAGGTTATCTCCACCCGCCTCTCTAATTTTCCTTAGGGAGGGTTCAGGATGGAGACATTTGGCATCTAATTCCCTAAAACCCCTTAAGATCATCTCTTCTCCTTTTCATACTCTTGCTGACTCTTCAATATGGCTTCTTTCAGCTCCAGAAATTGTGAACTATGAGCCCCTGGGACTGGAGGCTGACATGTGGTAAGTGGGACAGGCCACCCAGGTGGCCCCGGATCCTGGCTCTGGCTGACATCCCCCTGGATGAAACCTCTTCCTCCACACTCACCTTTAAGAGCCTCTGGCTGCTCCTGGGGTGCTGGCATGTGGCCAGTTAGCACATGGCCAAGGCAGAGAACAAGGGGCTGGAAGCTTGCGGTACAGGCTCTCCCTGAGACCTGCCATAGCCGCGATAAACATACTAGTGAGAATAATTCGTTCTGTTGGTCAACCATGTGATCACTGGGGGCCTCATGTTTTCTAGCTACCGTGCTGGGCCGGGCATACCGCAGCGATTGACTGCACAGACGGGGCTCGTTTCATGTGAACTGTGCTATCCAGTTGGCTGAGTACCTTGATCACTTGGTTTTCTAAAATCTTCCCAGTGGTCCTGTAAGATAGTTATTATTATCCTCATTTTATGAGGAGAAAGAGGCTCAGAGGTGGTCATCACAGCTGTAAGTGGGTCCTCGGACTCGGCGTCCAGAGCTGGTTGACTCTGAGCGAGTCCCAGGCTGCTGCTGAAGTGTGGGGTGGGGAGGGGTGTGGGGCTTGAGGCAGCATGTGGGGGCTGCCGTGAAGGGACCCTCAGAGCCGTGCGGGGAGTCGCTTGCTGGTCTGGGGGAAGAGCCAGGCGGCTCTGACTTGGCTGTTCTTTGTTTTGCAGGAGCATCGGTGTCATCACCTACATCCTGTGAGTACACCTGATCCCGGGGCTCTGACGCGGCTCAGATCCAGGGGGAGCAGGAGGAACGAGAGAGGGGCAGGCAGACAGACAGACTGACGGACGTTTCCGGAGCACCCACCATGACCAGCTGAGTTAGATCCACACTGCCTACCTGAGGCTCAGTGCTCTCAGCTCGATTTCGTACATTTGAGCCTGGGCTTGGGGCTGGGCAGGAACCCGGGAGAGCAGCCCGCAGCCCTCCATTCGGCACTGCTTGCGTTTGCATCCCTCCTGTGGCCAGGATCCACCATGCGGTCTCACCCGGACCCGGGTTTCCGGTGAGAATGTCAGTTTTCACTCAGAAGCCTGGGACAGCCCTCAAGTCACCATGCCCTTCCGGATCCTGCCTCGTCTTTCTCTGCCTTTCTTCTCCCTTCCCCAGAACCCCTTTTCCTCTCACATGCTGTCTCTTCTGTTTTCCCCAGAGTCTCTCTTTCTTGACTCTGAAGTATTAAGTGCTTAAGCAGAGATTTCCTGCATTGTGTATGGAAGCTATCACTTTCCATCTCTATGGCCTTGGGCAGAAAAACAACTTCTGGGCTTGTTTTTCTCATCAGAAAAATAGGAATCATAAACTTCCTGCCACGGGTGTGTTGAGGACTAAATAAACCGACGTGCAAACTTCCTAGCACTGCTCAGACAGACATTGCTGATTAGCTGGTGTTCATTACATCAGTACTTGCCAACTGTTTCCGCTCACAGCACTCCTGGAAAATGCTGTTTTTATGGCACTCTGGGTAAGAGGCAGCCCACAGCCAGAGGGCATGAAGGATGGGGAGGCCGACACTCAGCTCTCTCAACACCCCTGTAATCCCTCCTTCTGACTCCTCCTTGGGCTGGGAGTTCTGCCGATGTGTGGATGCCGTGCCCCCTGCCCCGCCCCTGCCCCCTGAGTTGCAACAGAGGGTGTCAACCCAGGCAGCACATCAGACCTTTTTTTCTTTTTCTTCACATCAGACCTTTTAATATCTGCTATGCCCCAGGCCCCACTCCAGATCTATGAAATCAGAATCACTAGGAGTAAGATCTGGGCATTAGTAATTTTTAAAAGCCATAGAGGAACTTGATGCATTGCTGTGTAATTCCAGATTAGAGCCAGGATATTCAGACATGGGCTCTTAACACCTTGATATCTTCAGAGCTGTGACTTCCATATTGAAATAGTAAGGAATTCCAGTATCTCCAGGGCACACAATCTTCCTGTAGCTCACTGAGTTCCATACAGTTTATTGACCGCCTGATCCTCAGTGAACACAGTGCCAGGCACTCGGGGTACTAAATGGAGAGTCTGTCCTGCTTGCCTGAAACTTTTTTGGTGTGGGAGAGAGACACCAGACTGCTAACTCTCACCCAGTGGGACCAAGGTTGTGCTTTAGGTATGAACATGGCTTTGTGAGACAAATGGGAGAGCCACACTGGTTTGCTGGGACTGCAGAAAGTTTAATGGGAGAGAGGGAGCGAAAGAGGGAGATAGGAGAGAGAGATTGATTTGAACTGGGCTGGAAAGAATGAGATGAATTTTCCTGGTGGAAAGGAAAGGAAGCACCATCCTGGCTGAGGAAGGGGACAGTGAGTGTGGTAAGTGCAGTGAAAATACAGAACGTGTGGTGGGGACCAACTTTCGATGCCTTTCTGAGAAGTTTAGATGTGATTCTGTAGAAAACAGGAGGGAGGGTAGGGCTCAGGGTCTTCTGGGACAATAGCATATTTTGAATATTAGGCAGGAGACAGTAGATGAAGGAGTCACTGTTTGAATGGCACATTTTTTTTTTTTAATGTAAAAAATATAAAAGAATGAAACTAGAACACTTTCTAACACCATACACAAAAATAAACTCAAAATGCATTAAAGATCTAAACATAAGACCAGAAATTTATGACCCAGCAATCCCACTGCTGGGCATACACACCGAGGAAACCAGAAATGAAAGGGACACGTGTACCCCAATGTTCGTTGCAGCACTGTTTATAATAGCCAGGACATGGAAGCAACCTAGATGTCCATCAGCAGACGAATGGATAAGAAAGCTGTGGTACATATACACAATGGAGTGTTACTCTGCCATTAAAAAGAATACATTTGAATCAGTTCTAATGAGGTGGATGAAACTGCAGACTATTATACAGAGTGGAGTAAGCCAGAAAGAAGAACACTAATACAGTAATATTAACATTTATATATGGAATTTAGAAAGATGGTAACGATAACCCTGTAAGCGAGACAGCAAAAGAGGCACAGATGTATAGAACAGTCTTTTGGGCTCTGTCGGAGAGGGAGAGGGTGGGATGATTCGGGAGAATGGCATTGAAACATATATATTATCATATGTGAAACGGATCACCAGTCCAGATTCGATGCAGGATACAGGATGCTCTGGTCTGGTGCACTGGGATGACCCAAAGGGACGGTATGGGGAGGGAGGTGGGAGGGGGTTTCAGGATGGGGAACACATGTACACCCGTGGTGGATTCATGCTGATGTATGGCAAAACCAATACAATATTGTAAAGTAATTAGCTTCCAATTAAATAAATTTATATTAAAGAAATATTTACTCGTTTGGCTGTACCAGGTCTTAGTTGTGGCACACAGGATTTTCCATCTGTTGTGGGATCTTTAGCTGCAGCATGGGAACTCTTAGTTGCAGCATGTGGGATCTAGTTCCCTGACCAGGGATTGAACCCAGGCCCCTTTCATTGGGAGCACAGAATCTCAGCCACTGGACCACCAGGGAAGTCCCTGAATGTCACCTTCTTGACAAACCCTGCAGGGAACTTCATCCACCCCTCTAGCCCCTAATGGCCCATCTATTGCCACACTTGTCAGGCTTTGCTCAGGAAGCTCGTTAGCCTAGAAGACCTTCCATCTCCTTCTCTGACTGCTGACAGCGTCTTCAGGACAAAACTGGTGCAAATGTCAGCTCTTCCATGAGGCCTGCGCTGGGCCTCCCCTCTGTCCTGGACTCCTCCAGCCCTTTGTTCTTTATTTTATTCTGTGTTCTACTGGAGATTATGAAGAGCCAAGTCTCTGTTTCTCTCCCCTCCTCTTTCAAGTCCCTTGAAGACACAGTTCTCTCTTTCAAGTCCTTAGTAGGCACTCCATTAAGTGTATTGAATTGGACTCATTTGAAAAGCTGTTGACTGGAACCCCCGCAAAGGATTGCGGGGAGCCTCCCATCCCCATGCAGCAGTATGAGTCCAGGTCCCTGAGTCCATCACCCCCACTTCCGTCTCCTTTCTTACAGTCACATATTCCCTCTCTGTGTGCCTAGCCTTAGTGGAGCATCCCCTTTCCTGGGAGACACGAAGCAGGAAACGCTGGCAAATATCACAGCAGTGAGTTACGACTTTGACGAGGAATTTTTCAGCCAGACCAGCGAGCTGGCCAAGGACTTCATTCGGAAGCTTCTGGTTAAAAAGACCCGGTAAGAGGACAAAGAAGAGAAGGGCACTGGCCTCTCAGGTCCTGACTCTCTCCTGCCACTTCTCCCATAGACATGCCAGCCTGTGCCTGCTTTGCCACAGGCTGTCAGCGACCATTACGGTCTAATCTGGGCAGGTGCTGAGGAGTGTGAACTGGCCAAGACCTGGCTTTCATCTTGTTTACTCAAGTCTTTCTCATTTCTTTTCCTGCTGAAATGCAAATAACCATGTGTGTGTACGTAAGTCAGCCTGGATTTTTTTAGAGCTCTTTATTTTTTGCAGTTTGTCTCAAAGGTACCTGGAACTAGAATTCGTTAAAGGAAAGGGGCAGGGTTTTCAAGATGATTCAGGTTGGGAATGGGGAGGGTGTCCAGTCCAGAGGGGTCAGAACAGTGGGACCATAGGAGACCTGCTAATCCCACCCCTTCCTCAGGGCTCAGGGTAAGCCCCATGGGTGTGTGATCAAAGGAGATGGGCAGGGAGTTGGAGGGTGCTGGCTGCCCAGAGGATGGATGAGCTGAGGCGGGGGTAAGTCCTCACATTCTGGAAGGCCATGTCCTCTTGATCCCATAGACTTCAGAGAGACTTAGAGTAGGGTCCCCTACAGTGCAGTGCCTGGTTTCGCTATTGAAGGGCAATGGTAGGAGGGATTCCCCCACCTTGATACAGAGCAGGGAAGGGCAGAGAAGAGATCTGGAAGGCAAACAGAAAAACAGATCAAAGTTTTCACAATGGAGAGCATTTAGGACTCTCCAATAGTGTGGGATTGGGCCCTGCAACTATGGGAACAAAGATGAGGGTTTATATAATAAGGTAATTGTATTGAGAGGTCTGCCTGGACTGCTTTCTCTAGTATGCAGGAGATGTAGTCAGTCCCCCATCCACCTCTGCATTCTTTATGATTCTAGTTTGATGGCAGTGGTTGAAGGATGCCAAAAAGCAGGTCTGAGAAGAGAGAATGGAGACTGCTGCTCTCAGCTTCTCATGGATCATCACTGTTTTCTCATCTTCATTTAGGAAGCGGCTCACGATCCAAGAGGCTCTCAGACATCCCTGGATCACGGTAAGCGCTTGGTGACGAGTTTCAGCAAGCAGGTTCCTGCTCTGTTGCCAGGGATCCCTGGGCCAGATTTAGGGGACCTGTGACAAGGCCTTTGCTTGAAACACTGACCCCTAAGCACAGATGAAAGCTAGTTGGGGATCTCCAAGGGTCTGGGCTTGTTCAAATAGGTCTGCGAGTTTAAGTTTCTATGTCATATGTTCAGGTGACTAATGAAAAGAAACTTTCACAAACCTCACTTGAAATCTTTGCTCTTTGAGTGATCTTAAAAACTGTTCTTTGTCGCAAGACACATGTGCATGCTAAGTTGCTTCAATTGTGTCCAACTCTTTGCAACCTCATGGACTGTAGCCTGCCAGACTTCTCTGCCCATGGGATTCTCCACGCATGAAAACTGGAGTGGGTTGCCATGCCCTCCTCTAGGGGATTTCCTGACCCAGAGATAGAACCTGCGTCTGTTATATCTCCTGCAGAGGGGGTGCAGAGGTTAAAGCGTCTGCCTGCAATGTGGGAGACCTGGGTTTGATCCGTGGGTCGGGAAGATCCCCTGGAGAAGGAAATGGCAACCCACTCCAGTGGGTTCTTACCTGGAGAATCCCATGGACGGAGGAGCTTGGTGGGCTACAGTCCACAGCTCGCAAAGAGTTGGACACGATTGAGCGACTTCACTTTCTGTACCAGTAGCGCCACCTGGGTAGCCCCTGTTAGAAGACACATCACAGTTATTCTCAAAAAAGAAATCAGAACTCCTCGGCTATAGAGATCCGTGACAGTTGAAAACCTCAGATTTGTTACCAGGGCTCCTTGTTTCTGACTTTCAAAGTTCTGAGTTAAGGATGACGCAAACCGGGTCAGTGGCTTCGTTAGGCACCTGGCAACCTCAGAGAATGGGCCGCCCAGCTGGAGGCCTGCTGGGGGAGAGGCAGCCACCCCTCAGGGCAGTTCTGTTCTCTCTGGGGAGGGTGGGACACAAAGGTGACTTCCTGCCTAACCCACTTTGTAACTGGGCTTCTGGCTGCTGGGTGTTCAGAGGGCCTGGCAGTCTTGTCTCAGTAAAGTGCATGTGATAAGCACTTTGGTGGGATGGGAATCAGGGGAGCGGGAGTCTGACCCTTGTTCTGCTGATGGATGAGATGTACCCTTCTAGGAACGTCAGCAGACCTCTCTTTCACTGAAATTGTTAGGTGGGAGAGCTGGCAAGGGTGATCTGAAGGAGCAGATGAGAATGGGCAGAGGTCCACAGGAGATGAGAGAGCAGAGAGGGCCAGAGTGCCCTGGAGAAGGCCGGGTTCATTGACTCAGTGAAGGATGGGGAAGGCTGAGGGCCTTCTATGTTTGAGTGTAGAGCTGGAGAGTCTGGTGGGCTGCCTCCTTGCTCAGCATGCTGAGTATTGCCGAGGCCCAGGGAGCCCACAGGCCCTGATGGAGAGAAGCCCCAGTTTCCCCCATCAGCCATGGCCTTGTGCGCTTCCTCTCTGGAGTGGATGCTTGCAGAATCCTGGCTGTAGCCTGCTTGTCTGTGCAAGCACCCTTAAATGCTATGCATGCAGAGACCCTCTCTAATAACCGTAGACCACCCTGTCTGGAAATGCGTGTGCAGGCAGCACCCTGTCCTCCTCGACCTTTCTGATGGTCTGTGGGGGTGCTCATCCCGCCCTGGTCCTCCCATGGCCTGGCGCATGCGGTGAATGCAGAGGCGGCTCGAGTGCCTTCTGCCTGCACCTTGGAGCAGACATCAAATTAACTCTGGCCCTTCTATCTAAACACCCACCAGTCCAAAGGAGAGATCAGAGCCCCAGAACAGCACAAGGCAGAGCCCAACCAGCTGAAGACCAAGCGCCTGAGAGAGTACACCCTCAAATGCCACTCAAGCATGCCTCCCAACAACACCTACGTCAACTTCGAGCGCTTTGCCCGTGTGGTTGAGGATGTGGCTCGGGTGGAGCAGGGCTGCCAGGCCCTGACAGGGACCCATGACACCATCCAGGACGATGTGGAGACCCTGATCTCCATCTACAACGAGAAGGAGGCTTGGTACCGGGAGGAGAGCGAGAGAGCCCGGCATGACCTGTCTCAGCTCAGGTACGAGTTCCGCAAGGTGAAGTCCTCGAAGAAGCTCCTTCGAGAGGACATCCGGGCCACAGGGTCCCGCCTTGGGGGCGCAGCCAGGAAGCTGGACCACTTGCAGACGCAGTTTGAGACCCTGAGGCAGGAGCTCTCAGCAGACCTCCAGTGGCTCCAGGAACTGGTGGGCAGCTTCCAGATGGAGAGTGGGAGCGTGGACAGCCCAGGTTCCACGTTCTGCCGGGATGCCAGTGAGTCCCTTGGGGAGCTGCTCAACAGATCGTGTGGCGAGGAAGTCTTGGC
This sequence comes from Cephalophus harveyi, assembly GCA_006410635.1. Taxonomy (NCBI): domain Eukaryota; kingdom Metazoa; phylum Chordata; class Mammalia; order Artiodactyla; family Bovidae; genus Cephalophus; species Cephalophus harveyi. Next base: position 43,088 of record SJYT01080548.1, on the reverse strand, counting down.
CGGCTTGAAACTCTGAGCACCAGCATCGGGTCATTAATGCATCCTAGATGGTTTGCTGAAGCCTGCTCCCAACTTCCCTGCAAGGCATCAACTCAAATTCTCCTGCAGGGGTGTGTGTCTGTAGCATAGCCTTCCACCTCCTCCCAGAATCCAGAAGCATGGAGGGACTAGCTAGTTATCCATTCTGTGCCTCCTCTCACCTGCCTGGTTTGTTGGGTGACTTGCTGGGCAGCCAGGCTGTTAAAACACTTGCTGTTGAATACCCCTCAGCATTCCCTTCTCCAGAGGGAGACAGCTGGCCCTGGGGAGACACTCAAGGAGACACTCAGTAACTGATTTGTGATAATGGACTTGTTCACATCTCACTTCCTGCTTTATGGACTGCAGGTCTTGGGTACCATTTGAGTTACCTAGGGCTAATAGTCAGCTTGGTGTTTTCCTGCTGCTGATGGCAGAATTTTAAATTCACAGAGAAAAGATTACTTTTCATTTACATTGACATTTAACTTACCAGGCATTTATGTTTGTGATCCTTAAAAGAACCCTATGAGACAGGAAGGTAGGTGGTATTATTGTTGTTGTTACTGTTATTTCCATGTAAATGATGAGGAAACTGACCTTCAGGGGGAAATGACTTACGCAGGGTCATTCATGGCTAGTTGATACAGATGAAACACGAACCCAGGATGCCTGAGTCTAAGATGAGGTATTTAGAAACAGATAGCTTTTGATGTAAAAATGCACTTTAATATTAAAGTTCAGATCCCAGAGGTAAAATAAGCAACTTCATGTATTTTGCCAGGTAATGTGGAAGCCTCATACCCTCTAGGCGATTGTCCTAAGAAGTGTGTCCCAGAAAGCAGGCAGTTTATTGTTCCCATCCAGTCCTTCACTGTCTGAAGATCAGCCTGAGGATTAGGAGGGAAGGGGCAGCATCTTGCCCTTCTCCACCTTCCCTCCTGTGGCTCAGGGCTCCAACCTTCTGTTGGGAATGAGAACCCTTTTCTCATGTCCCTAAGGTCTGAAGAGGGTGGACATTAAGATTGGGAAGTTTGAGGCCCAGTGGTCCCTTCCTGACCGCAGGCTGTGTGCGCCTCTCCCTAAAGACTGGATCATCTTGTCTCCCTTTTCCCAGAGGAGGAGACAGCCAGCCAGCTCACAGAGGCAGAGTGTGGAGAGTGGGCCCAGCGCTGTGCTAGAAGCTTGGGGGTGACAGAACAGATCGTATCGTTCCAAGGTGCCTTCACAGACTCACAAACCCCCTTGTCAGAGAGGAAGGGTAGGTGTTATTCTGAATTTGGTGCTGAGAAAACAGAGAGGATGTGATTTGCCCAAGGGCACAGTAGTGGCAAAAGTGGACGCCTTCCGACGGGGTCTTCTGCTTCCTTCCCCTAGCTGCCCCAGGCGCCAGGGGTTCACTCTGCTGTGGGGCAGGTTCTACCCAGACACACCCACCCATCTATCCACTTACAAAGAATTGTTCAGCACCTGTCAACTGCTGGGCACTTGTCCTGTCCCCAGGAATACAATGTTGAGTGAAAACAGGTGTGTTTCCTGCCTTCATGGAGTTTGCAGTAAAGGACTCCGCGTTGATCTAGAACATTCTGCAGAGGTAGGACTGCAGCTGGGACATATGCGATGAGAAGACTGCAGCACCGCCGGAGCCTGCAGTGGGAGGCGGCCGAGTCAGAAGGGGTGTCCCCGAGCTGGTGACTCTAGAGCTGAGATCAGCAGAGCAAACTGGGGAGGAGGCAGCTTTCCCCACAAAACTGTCATGCCAGGGCTCTGTGCTGGGAGGGGGCCTGAGAGCTGAAATTGCTCAGGCAGAAAGAAAGCTGGAGAGGAGAGAAGAGGAGTATGATGTAGATGTGGCCGGAAAGAAGGCAGGACCAGTAGGGCTTTGCCGTACTGCAGAGCTCTGTCTCCATCCCAAGGGTCATGGGCCTGAAATGGGTGCCCAGCAGTCAGCAGCCCGATGTCATGCCAGGGGTGGGGCTGCCAGGGAACAGCACAGGTGGGGCATGATTTAGAATGATCCCATGAAACCATGTCTTTAAAATCCTACCTCCCTTTCTATTACGTGCTGCTGCTGCTGCTAAGTCACTTCAGTCACGTCCGACTCTGTGTGACCCCATAGACGGCAGCCCACCAGGCTCCCCCGTCCCTGGGATTCTCCAGGCAAGAACACTGGAGTGGGTTGCCATTTCCTTCTCCAATGCATGAAAGTGAAAAGTGAAAGGGAAGTCGCTCAGTCATGTCCGACTCAGCGACCCCATGGGCTGGATCACTTCAAATATTATATATAATATTTGTAACAAACAGTTTTCATCAAGTAGAAGAAACCATATTTTCACCAAATGTAAGATGCATCATTATTTTATGACCCCAAAATAAAAAGAAGCCCAAGATGGGAAGTCTAAGAGAAAACACCAAATGCAAAGCTGGGACACTCTCACTGAGAGGGGAGGTGAGAAATAAAGCCACCAGGTAGGAGGGGAAGGCAAGGGAATGTGTGCATTTCAGGCTTGACACTGGGTCACTCAGTCACTCAGTCACATCTGACTCTTTGCAACCCAGTGGACTGTAGCTCACCAGGCTCCTCTGTCCATGGAATTCACCAGGCAAGAATACTGGAGTGGGTAGCCATTCCTTTCTCTAAAGGATCGTCCCGACCCAGGGACCAAACCTAGGTCTCCCACATTGCAGGTAGATTCTTTACTGTCTGAACCACCAGGGAAGTCCTCACACTGGGTAGAGGGGTGGAAAAATCCTCCCCTGAGAACAGGAGCCCCAGGCTGGTGATACTCACCACCTTTCTGCATTTACACAATTTCCTTTCTTCATTTACACAATTAGTGGAATCCAAAAGAACCTCAAGCAAGAAATCTAATGTTAAACAGTCTGAGGCTGGGTGGCGCCGATGGCTGGCAGAAGCAGTGTGGTCATCTCCTGGAGCACCTGCCTTCACTTCAGACCCACAGTAAAGATACGATGCCATTGTTTGAGAGAGAAGTCCTGATTTCAGAGATCCAAAAATGTGCATCTTGGAATCAATGAAAGATGGCAAAGCCCTGTTTTCTATGCCCTGTCTGGGAGAATTGATACAAACAGTCCATCTACAATCTCTCCAAGAACTTTTCTGCTCTGTCACAGGACAGGATATAATCATTTGGCATAAGACACCGCAAAGATTAATGGTCCCTTTGGCCAGGTCAACCAAGTCAAGAGCTTTCCTGGTGGCTCAGGCAGTAAAGAATCTGCCTGCAATGCAGGAGACCTGGGTTCGATCCTTGGGTTGGGAAGATTCCCTGGAGAAGGGAATAGCTACCTACTCTAATATTCTTGCCTGGAGAATCCCATGGACAGAGGGGTCTGGTGGGCTACTGTCCATGGGGGCACGAAGAGTCAGACCCAACTGAATGACTAACTCTTTAACTTGGCCAAGTCAACAGGTTTCCTAAGGCAAGGAAGCCCCTAATTGAGCAACTCAGGGCAAACTTTCTTGTGAGGGTCAAAATAAAATGCAATAAAGGAGTAAGCTGTGGATGATGATTTGAATTAGAGAGACTGGGAAAAGAGCAGGAGAAGTGGTTATGGATGGAGGAAGCTGATGGGCTGCAGTCCATGGGGTCGCTAAGACTGAGCGACTTCACTTTGACTTTTTACTTTCATGCACTGGAGAAGGAAATGGCAACCCACTCCAGTGTTCTTGCCTGGAGAATCCCAGGGTTGGGGGAGCCTGGTGGGCTGCCGTCTATGGGGTCGCACAGAGTCGGACACGACTGAAGTGCTTAGCAGCAGCAGCAGCAGCAGCAACAGCTACACTCTATCCGTGCTGGAGGTTCTCAGGGGTGAGCCATCTGACAGCCTCCTTTTACGGCATTTTACAGGACAGGGTTTGTCTAGAGTTTCCCAGCCAGTCAGCCCTGGAGCTGACTGGAGTCAGAATCATAAGTGGATTTCTTCACTGTAGTGCAGTCGTCCTCTCCGTGTTCATGTCCAGTCGTGGGTAATAGCTTGTCATTTAGATGTTTTATGAACAGACTCTTTTATTTAAGAGTTTCCAAAGACAAAGTGAAGTGAACTGAAAACTGCCCTCCAAGTCTTTCAGGGAAGTCATGAGGGACCGTGACCTTCCCCTGCCCCCTGACTAGTCCAACGCCCACCACCCTTTGGCAGCAGAACCTGATGCCAAGTGGAGTCCAAGGAGGCTGGTGGAATGCCCAGCCAGAGGACCCGCTTGACTCTCCTCCACATGCCCACAGCTGGCATTTTAACAGTGACATCAAGAACGGGGCAGAGCAGGGCAGATGAGGCAGGATCGGGTGTTTCATTGGCATCTAGACAGACAAAGGCCTGGTGGAGGTTGCCGCTCTTTGGGCCAGCCCGTGTGCCATCACAGAGGATCTTTTCATTCATCAGGCTGTGAATGAGAGGTCAGCTTCCGTGCTCTCTGCTGATGCCATCGTGGAGAGGGCAGGGTGAGCCTGTAACAGCGGCTCCCAGGAGGCTGGAGAGTTGGCACCTGGGGAAGGCAGCAGCCTGTCCTGCTCTGGGGCAGGCGCATGAGGCACACAGTCACCCAGCTTTGTGCTGGGAAGGGTGGAGAAGGTGTGATGGTGAGCCATGGTTCTGCAGAATCAGGATGATGGTAGTGAAGGGTGGGAGCAGAGTCCTAATGGTGAGAGAAGCCAGAGTCTCCTCCGTGAACTTCTCTCCCCACACCACCCACCCACCTCTCCAGGTGATTATGAAGGCGGTGGCTCCCCACATCACTTCTTCAGGCAGCACGGTGGTCCCATGCCAGGGAGAGCTGGCTGTGTGCTCAGCTATCACGCCTGCTCTCAGCCTCTGTACATGTCTGTGGAACTGAATGGCCCTTTCTCCTTTGTCTGTGAAAACTCTTGGCCTGTGGAGAAGATTTTTTGCCCTGGAGAGGAGACCCAGCAGTGGGCATATTTGAGGAGTGGAAGCCAGTTCCATGAATAAACACTGATCGTGCCCTGGCTCTGGAGGGAGGTGACAGATAAGGACAAGACAGCCCTTGAATAAAAGACTCAGTGTCTGGCACAGGTAGGGCCCCAACCAACTGCGAGTGAGAAAGGCCATGATGAGTGATGAAACAGACGTACCTAATAATCCAGAAAACAGGAGGGAGATGAACTCTGAGGAAAGGGAAGGAGATGGCAGGGGTTTCTCAGGTGGCACTCATGGTAAAGGACCCGCCTGCCAATGCAGGAGACATAAGAGATCAAGCTTCAATCCCTGGGTCGGGAAGATCCCCTGGAGGAGGGCATGGGAACCCATTCCAGTATTCTTGCCTGCAGAATCCCATGAACAGAGGAGCCCCGTAGGTGGGCTACAAGTCCACAGGGTCACAAAAGAATTGGATATGAATAAAGCGCTTAACATTCTCAAAAGGAGGTGGCAGAGGGCATAAACATTCTCGGGGCTGGGGGGCGTCTTCCGCCAACACTCCCTTCCCTCTATAACCTTGGGAAGGTGCCAGGCAGAACTTGGAGGGATGAGATGAGTTCGGATTGTGGTCTGGAACCTAGAGCTGTTAAATGGAAATTAAAGGAGATTACAGAGATTCAAAACAAGGAGAGTTTGTGTTTTTAGCTTTTCATTATGGGAGATTTTCAAAACTTGCATGGAAGGGTTAGGAATGGCTGAGTGAATTCCATTTATCTATTACCCAGCTTCAAAGTATTTTAAAGCAAACTTCAGACTCACTTAACTGATAAATTTTCCAGCAGGAATCTCTTATAAAGCATTTCATTTTTACCATGACCACTGCTCCATGATTGCACTGGACAAAATCAAGAATATTTACTTATTAACACCTGTAAGCACAAGCCGGACTGACATGCCCCCGCTCTTCTCGAGGGTCTCCTGCTATACTCAGTATGTTCAAATCAGGATCCAAACACAGTCCACACATGGCAGGTGGATATAATGTCTCTCAAGTCTCTTGTCTTCAGTACTAGAGGGAGAGCTTTTGAAGCTTTTCTTGGGAATGAAAAAGTTGCTCAGAAAACTGAACATCCCGGAGAGAAGATGAAAAGGAAGAGTGTATGCATGCTGAGACCTGACTCAGAGAAGTAAGGTCGGGTCAGGCAAAGAAAGGGGCATTCTACCTCTTTCCATTGGCATGCTCAGTAGCGGGACAGCCTGCAGGCACACAGCCTCGCTGAAGCTCCCCCCACTCAGCCAGAGGGAGGCGGACTCAGGCCACCTTTCCTGGATAAACAGGGAGGTAAGGCCAGCAGGGCTCCAGCCAGCAAAACAATCAGCAAAAGGGAGAGGTGGAGATGCCACCTGCAGAGGAAGGAGCCAGGCCCAGAGTGATAGTCCTGGGCGAACCAAGAAACTGGGTGCTCAGCTGTCCTTGGCTTTCAGTGGAGGATGGGGCTGGAGGAGTGACTCAGATGGAGGTTTGAAAAGCTGCAATCTGTTTGCAGTTCCTAGAGGAGGCTGGAAAACCAGGATTCTGGTCTTTATGCCTGGAAGGATGGCTGCTGCTTCATCTCCCTCCTCTGGGGATGTTGGTGCTGGCCTAGCTCTCCACAACAGACATTTTTTTAAACTGGAGGATGATTGCTTTACAATGTCGTGTTGACTTCTGCTGTACAGCAATGTGAATCAGCCATAAGTGTACATATACCCCCTCCCTCTAGAGCCCCTCCCACCCCACCCCTATTCCCACTCCTCTAGGTCATCACAGAGCACCAGGTTGAGCTCCCTGTGGGATACAGCAGCTTCCCGTTCGCTCTCTCTATTACACATGGTAATGATTATGGTTGGAGGAGGCTGGTCGTCTGTGCATAGTCATGTCTGACTCTTTGTGACCCCGTGGACACAAAGGGGTCCCGCCAGGCTCCAATGTCTGGGATTTCCCAGGCAAGAATACCAGAGTGGCTTGCCATTTCCTGCTCCATAATGTGTATATTTCAAATTATATTCTCTCAGTTTATTTCACCCAGTTCTTGCCCCCACCATCCATGTCCACAAGACCGTTTTCTACACTTGCGTCTCTATTACTGCCCTGCAAATATGTCCATCAGTACCATTTTTCTAGATTCCATATACATGCATTAATATGAAATATTTATTTTTCTCTTTCTGACTTACTTCACTCTGTAAAACGGCTCCCTGAAGGACTTTTTCAGAGGCGTTTGTGTCCGCATAAACAAAACCTGATTTTAGCCACAGAGTTCTGTCTTCTTTTCTCCCTTCTCAGCATTTTTCTGTGACACTAAACATACTCCTAGGAGCCTGGTCAAAGCTGCCCACACTGGCGTCACTGAAGGACCACAAGGCTGAGGGCTTTGTTTGCAGAAAGGGGAAGGTCAGGAGAAGGTGGAACAAACTCTATCTCCCCTCACACCCTCAGTTTAATCCAAAGTGTTGGTGTCACATTCCTTCTGGAACTTAGGTCACTGCAGAATTCACATCTCTCTGACTTCAGGACCTAGAGACAGTGTCTGCGTTTGGTGAGCCTCTTAGCAACTGACAAGGCCCATTGATTGGGAAAGACCAGCCTGACAGGTCTATATACTCTTCCTTGGAGTTCATGCTGTTTTGTGTAGAGCACAGACAGGGTCCTTGAAGTGACTACATCACCTCCCAGGAGCAGCCTGTGGGAACGGTCCCACGTGATACTGCCGTTGGGCATCTCTGCTTAGTGGCTGACACTGCTGGACCAGGCGGAAGGTGGGATTCTCACTAACGGGATTCCCCTGGCCTGCATGTCGACCTTCCAACCATGGGGTTTAGCTAACTCTCCCCTGGCAAGGGAGCCAATCAGTAAGTAGACAAGAAGAGGTCCCTTTGGTCCCAGAGTCCACTAATTCCAGCTCATCAAACTCTCCAAGTGCAAGAGTGTTCCCTGCCAGGATTAGACTGGAAGGTGAATAGCAGATATTTGTGAAGTTAGAGGTAGAAATGTTCCGTGGGTGGCAGGATGCCAATGACCTTGGGAAGGAGATACTAGTTGCTGGGAGATACAGAGCAGGGGGATTAGCAGCAACTGAATAAATACAGAATAAAAGGTCAGGTAGTGACAGGTCCTGTGAAGAACTAGGGCAGAGGCACAATGACTTGCATAGGGCAACCAATGTGCTATTTTATATAGGGTGACCCTGAGGAGGTGACACTGGAGCACACACCTGCATGAGATGACAAAGTTTATACAGTAAGATCCTGAGACCTTGGGTTCCTGGACTAGCAAGCAGACCCGTGCAATGAAAGCCACAGGGATAGGAAGGAGATGGGCAGAAAATCAGATGAGAGAAAGACCCAGATGGTACAGGCCTTGGGGTTCTTGGTGAGCTTCTTGGGTTCTTTTGAGAGTACCTGGAAGCTGCTGGAAGGCTTTGATCCCAGGAAAAGGCAGGATCAGAACAAACCAGTTGTCCTCTGCCCTCTTTCCCGGCTGTCTTGCAAGGAGGACCTTAACCCAGGGCAGGGCTTGCGAGGGGAGTGAGACAGTTAAGGAAAGAGTTGAGAGCGCAGGACATGAGCTGATGGTGCCCTCAGCGCCCCCATCCTTTGCTCTTCTCTCTCCTCTCTGCCTCCCTCCTTTCCCTCCTCTCTTCCTTCCTGTACTCTTTGGCCCAAACCACTGCGTCCCAGTTTGGGAGGGTGAATAGCCTCTGGCTCTCTCGTCCCCGCCCTGTGTCAAGGTGGCGTGGACTCTCCTCCATGCTCCCTGACTTCCCCAAGACTCCGTGTCTTACCTCACTGGCCCCCCAGGCAGAGCTGTGGGGAGTCAGGGTGTCGTGACACCCTTCCGTGGTCTCACAGCAGGGTGGACCCAGGTGCCTGGGCCTCTTAGGGGCGGGAATGAGTAGGTCCCAGGTCCTGGGGCTTTGTTCTGGTTTGATTCTGCTGCAGATCAGGGAAACAGTTCACCCATACAGCGCTTCTGCACCCACCGTCTTAAGCTCTGGATCAGGAGTAGGTGGTGAGGAAACACTGGCAGAAACATGAAGAAGATCATTCCCGTTATTGGCCACTAGTGGGAGATGACTGTACTGCGGAGCTGACCAGGAGAGGTGCTGTGTATGATAAAGGAGCACACACGTGTTTGGGTCGTGTTGGGAGAGACATTGTTTCTTGGAGATTATCTTGGAAGAGGTCATAATTGAATTGGGCTTTGAAACACATAGAGGCCTTCCTGGAGGAGGGACGTTGGGTGAACGTGGAAAGAGCCTCCTGCCAGAAGATGTCAGGTCCAGAGCAGCGTGCCCCAGCCATATGCACTGACTTCCACGGACATCTGGCACCATGATGACAGATAAGCAGGCATGGAGGTGTGCTCACAGTGTGGTTAGGAGACAAGACCAGCATCAGGAATCCATGAGTTGCCTCACTCCCTGAGGTCACTGAGGTGCAAAAGGTGACACTGCTTTGAGGAGGCTGTCAGAGCAGAGAGAAAAAATAGAGCTGGATGGGACATTATGGACGAACATGGGTGGTTCATTTTCTTGAGGTCCCAGAGTCCTTTAAGAATCAATCGAAGCTCCTGACTCTTCTCAGAGGAAAAATATGTCTGTACCTATACACTAAATTTTTAAAAATTGAGATATAATTCACATACTATAAAATTCACTACTTTAAAGTATACAATTCAGTGCTTGTTAGTGTATTCACAGATTATACAACCATCATCACTATCTAATTCCAGGGCATTTTCATCACCCTAGAAAGAAACTTTATAACCTGTCATAGTCATTCTCTATTTTCCCCTCTCTTCAGCCCTGGCAACTACTAATCTACTTTCTTCCTCTGTGGATTTGCCTATTCTGGATATTTGGGGCATTTTATGTGACTCAGTTCAGTTCAGTCGCTCGCTCAGTCATGTCTGACTCTTTGTGACCCCATGGATTGCAGCACACCAGGCTTGTTTATGTGATTAGAATTATACAATATGTGACCTCCTGTGTCTGGCATCTTTCACTTACTATATTGTTTTCAAGGTTTATTCATGTTGCAGTATGTATTAGTACTTCATTCTTTTCATGAATGGATTTTCCACTTAGTTCTTCCATTGTTTGGATAGAGTGGGCTTCCCTGGTGGCTCAACGGTAGAGAACCTGCCTGCCAATGCAGGAGACATGGGTTTGATCCCTGGGTTGGGAGGATCCCCTGGAAAAGGGAATGGCTACGCATTCCAGTATTCTTGCCTGGAAAATCCCGTAGACAGAGGAGCCTGGTGGGCTACAGTCCATGGGATCATTAAAGAGTGAGACACAACTCAATGACTAAAGCAACAACCTGGGTAGGCCACTTTTTTTTGGTCCATGCATCAGTGGATGCACATTTAGGTTGCTTCCACTTTTTGTCTGTTATAAATGATGCTACTGTGAACATCCATGTACAAGTTTATGCACTAAAATCTGCAGATCATTTCAGGAGGTTCATAGAATCCCTGAAACTCATCTCTTGAATTCTTGAATTAGGAAAATCTTGTTTATGAAGAGGCAGGAATTCACGAGGGAATGAGCTCTTTACACTGGAGTCCACTAAATATGCCCACTTTTTATTATCAATTAACTCTAGTACTCTTGCCTGGAAAATCCCGTGGATGGAGGAGCCTGGCAGTCTACAGTCCATGGGGTTACAAAGAGTCAGACACGGCTGAGCGACTTCACTTTCTTTCTTTCTTTCTTATATCAAAATAAAGCTATTTTTAAAATAAAATAATTTTTAAAAAGATGGACTAGAGAAGACAAGAAGGCTATCAGTAATTTATTACTATTTATTGAGCAACTCTAAGCTAAGCACTTTACATCCCACAGTCATTTAATCCTAAATAACCCTGTGACAAGATGTTATTCATTATCCCCATATTACAGATGAGAAAATTGAGACTCTGAGAAGCCATGCCAGGTTTCTTGGAGAAGTCAGAGCTTAAGCTGAGTCTTGACTGCCAGGCAGTAAAAGAAACTACATATCCCATCTCCTCTCGATCCCCATCAAAGCCCTATTTCCTTCCATTTATTTTTAAATGGAGTGTGAATGCCCCATCTACTAGCAAGGCATCCATTTTGCTAAGCCTAGAACTGACCCAGTTTACGGTGGGTACCCTGGACTGCCGCAGAATGACCCTTCCCCAGAGGGACCCCCTGCCTCCTGGTCTTTCCCTTTATGGGGGGGCAAGCCTCCAGTCCAGCCAGTGTGCCCATCTGGCTGTGGTAATAATAGCTCATGGGTGCCCTGGGCATCTCTGGAACAGCTGAGATTCATCTGGAGCCCTTGCCCTCAGTGTGAGGTCCTTCTGTGTGTCGTGTCCAGCAGGCAGATCCCAGGGTCAGGCTGAGGGTGGCATGTGGTCAGGGGTCTAGCTGCTGTCCGAAGCCCAGTGTCAGCCACCATGCTCTCTGCTTTGTCTCCCAGCCAGTGGATAGCCAGCAAGCCCTGATGCGCAGAGAGTCTGCGGTCAATCTGGAGAACTTCAAGAAGCAGTATGTCCGCAGGCGGTGGAAGGTGGGTCAGGGCTTAGGGCGGGGCGCGGGGGGCTGAGGTGGGCTCCTGGCTCCTTCTGGACCCCTCCAGGGTCTCTGCGCACATTCTCACCTGGCGGTTCCCCTCTGCTCCCTCCTCAGCTCTCCTTCAGCGTGGTCTCCTTGTGCAACCACCTCACCCGATCCCTGATGAAGAAGGTGTGCCCGAGGCCGAGGCTGAACAAGGACCTGGTGGGTAAACACAGTGCTCTCGGAGCGTGTAGCCTCGACCTGGGAGGGGCTGTGGGGAGCAGCTGGGGCTCAACTGCTTCCAGCAGGCCCTGCGCTGTGTGATCAGCCGAGGCTGTGTTCACAGGCGACCACGTGGGTGGTGCTGGAAGATGGGTGCTCCAAGGGAGGTGGTGCATGAGCCTCTCGAGGCTCTTGAATCCTTTCCTCATGGGCTTTTGGAGGGACTGCTGCTGCCGTTCCACAGCCCCAGCTTCCCCGGAGGACTGTAGCCTGTTAGGGGCTGCGGGAACTCTGGTCAATGAGACTACCACAGGCGGGCGATCCAAAGTCAGTTCCTGATAATCCAGATTTCTGCTTTAGAATGAGAGCTTTACATTCATTTGCCAATTTTCCCACTTCTGCTTTGCTTTAGATTACCAATAATAATAATATAATAATATTTAGATGATATATTTTATTAGCTTGTTGCAACTTTATGTACATTTAAAATGGGAGACTCATAATGTCAAGAGCATGGCTTCTGGAGCCAGACTGCCAGGATTCAAATGTGCCACTTACCAGCTGTGTGACCTTCAGGAAATGACTTAACCTCTCTGTGCTAAATGAAATCATTTGTAAAAAGGGGTTAGCAATAGTTCTTACCTCAAAGGGCAGTCATGAGGATTAAATGATGATATATTCCTAGAGTCTGGCATTTTAAGTGCTCAATACTTACTAGCAGCTATTATTGCTTAAAATCCTCCTGTAGACTCTCAAATGCAGTGCTGGTGCTACCAAGTGCAGTGTTAGTATTGTGGCTGGTCAAGGGTCCCTGACAGACCCTCCTCACAGCTTACCGAGTGTGGTGACAGCCTCTCGATGGCACAGGTCGGGAGAGAAGGTGACTCCCTACTCAGGAAGAGGCCGTAAGGCAGCAGCCTGCCTGTCAGTCCTGGGCAGCCTCGGGGCACACAGCACTTAGGCTACATCGCGGTCTTGGCACTGCCCCTGTGTGCCCCCCACCAGCCTGAGCTCTTCTTGAGCTTGGGGCACTGCAGGACTTAACGGCTTAGAGGCCCATAAACTGTGGGCTTTGGCCAAGCTGTGTTCCTTCTCTGGCCACCTTCCTCATCTGCTATAAAAGGGGACAGCTTCAGCTGCTTGCAACACATTGTGATAAATTCTCTTTTCATTTCATTCTGTTACAAATATTTTCTAATTTTCCTTGTTCGATACAACCATCATTTAAAAGTGGACATTTAATTTCTAAATACGTAGAGTTCTTAGTTAAAAAAGAAGTGGGGAGGGGGACTGGACTTGCTGCCTCTGAGAATCCCTGTTAATCACAAGCAGATTGTCACCCAGCTTACTTTGTTATTGTTTGGCTCTGACTTATGCTAAGAAGTTGCGATTCAGCAGGCTTGCGTTATTTTTATTGTTATAGCCAGGCTAGGTCCAGGATGTATTTGGCTAAAGCTGATCTCGACCTTGAATTTCGAGCTGGTTCAGGACAAGGGAAGGAGAGGGGCCCCTGAGTAGGCACACGGCTGACAGCGGGCACACCTCTCAGGCTGAGTTGGCCTGGTACAATGTTGGCCATTGGGAAAGAGGAACAGAGAGTAATTGAAAAGAAAGTAAAATTCTTTCCTAATTTTTGTCTATGTGTGAACATTTAAAATAGTTCTCTTTTTACTCAAACACACAGCACCTGATATCAACCCAATGGCTCATCCTCTAAGTAGAAAAGAAACGGGTCCCAGACATCTATTATACCGTTTTCCCAAAGACAGTTTCCTTTAAAAAAAAATAAATAAATAAAAAGAAAAATAGTCACATCCTTTTGTTTAGGAAGCATTAAAATTTAAAGTCTGAGGACTTCTGTGGTAGTCCAGTGGTTAAGACTCCACACTTCCACTGCATGGGGCATGGGTTCGACCCCCAGTCAGGGAATTAAGTTCATGCATGCCACAAGTTGTGGCCAAAAAATAGGGAAAAAAAAAAAAAACAAAAAGAAAAGCTTTAAAAAAATAAAAATAAATAAAACTGTACATGTGACAACAGATTTTTCTATGATTTGCATAATTCTTTATCAATTAATACTTCTTTCAATAGTTTTAATTATTTAAGTAGATGCATGTGGAATGAATGAAAAAGGCACGGTGACTTCCAGAGTGGCTGCCTCTGCTCTGGCTTAGCTATGTAGGAGCTGATAGAATCTGCTTTACTCTTTCCCTCTCATAAAAACGGGGCACAGAAGCCATTGGCCTGGAAAGACTACATGGCAGGCCTGGCTAAAGGTGCAGCCTAAGCCAATCAAAGCAGAGGGGGTGAGGTGGCCGTCAGAGCTTGGGGAGGTCGTGCTAGCCCTCCTCATTCTCTCTAGGCTGAGGTCAGTAGACGCATGAGCCCACTAACCAACTAGCCAAGTGGTCTTAATTATGTGGCAGCCACAAAGGACACCAGATATAATTTTCATGATGATCATTTGGCCTCTTCTGGTGCCTGACTTCCCCTAGAGGCTCTGCCTGCTTTCCTGCCTCCTGGGAAGGAGGCCTCCAGGCAGTTGGTCTGGTCCTGCTTCAGGGCCCCCCATCCCTATCTCTTCCACCCCTGGTCTCTGGACAGAGCAACAGGATTCCCCTCCATGTCCACTTCCCTGGTTTACAGGCTCCTGACTCCAGTGCATCAGCCCAGGTTGCCCAGCATGACCCCATTTTTGGCATCTTCTGACCTTCATGCTCTGGGTCTCTCTCTCTTTTTCTTTTTTTTCCCAGAGGAATTGTGAGAGTGACACAGAGGAGGACATCGCCAAAAGGAAAGCCCTCCACCCCCGGAGGAGGAGCAGTACCTCCTAACTGACCAGGCTCTAGGTGGCCACCAGGGAAGCCCAGCTCAGCAAGTCTCCTTTCTCTGCAGACTCTTGGACCCCACTTGTCACCAGCGCCTGAGCATTCTGCAACCCTGAGCACTTTGCAAGAGAGATGGGCATGCAGGATTCAGAAGGGTTTGCGGGGGATCCAGGAGATCCTGGGAGCTGTGGCTATCTCCTATGGAGGAGACTGCAACATTCCCAAAGCCCTTAATTCTCCGTAAAATGGGCTTTCACCTGTCTGCCCACCTGAGAACCTGGGATGGGATATGGCCCTAAGAAAATGATGTAGACGACCATCATCACCATCATCATGGGTAAAGGTCAGATTTGGGCAGCTTTCCTTACAGGATGAGGGAGTTCAGAACCAGCCTGGTCAAAAATGATACCAGGAAGACAGATACCTCACCCGTGGGCAGAAGATACAGAGAGAATGTTGGGGTATGAGGGACCAATCCTGTGACCTCCCAGAACCCACACGGAGTCAGCGTGTCATGCTGGTCAACTTATCAAACCTCCTAAAGCAGCCCATTACCAGCCCACTGTGTTGTCATTTTTTTCACTTTTATTAAACTTCTTGTTTACCTGATGCTCAGCTTCTTTTTGAGCTATCTGCATCTGATTTTCTTTAGCTCAGGTGCCTATGACTCTGGGGAGCACCCAGGGTTGGGGTGCTGAGTGGATAGCACCTCAGAAGGTCATATTGAACCACTTGTGCTGGGCTGCAGGGTGCCTGCCTTCTACATCTTTCCCTAAAGGTGTGCAGCCCAAGAAAACCAGCCTGGATGCCAGCATGGAATG
The DNA here is from genome assembly GCA_006410635.1 of Cephalophus harveyi. Classification (NCBI taxonomy): domain Eukaryota; kingdom Metazoa; phylum Chordata; class Mammalia; order Artiodactyla; family Bovidae; genus Cephalophus; species Cephalophus harveyi. The sequence continues at coordinate 27,737 of SJYT01080548.1, read as the reverse complement.
CCTGTGTTCCCTCTGGCATGGGGACCATCACCTCTGCTGGTACCACAGAATATTTGGAGATAGATATTCAAAGAGGTAGTTAAGGAAAATGAGGTCATTGAGGTGGCCCCAGATCCAATATGACTGGCGTCCTTATAACAAGAGAGATCAGAGGAAGAAAGTATGAAGAGACAGTGAGAAGCCAGCCATCTACAAGCTGAGGAGAGACGCCTCAGGAAAACCAACCCTGCCAAGACCTCGATCTCAGACTTCTGGCCTCTGGAACTGTGAGGAAGTCAGTTTCTGTTGTTTAAGCCACCCAGACTGTGCTGCTTCGTGAAGGCAGCTCTAGAGAACTAATCCACCTGCCCAGTGATGGCCAAGATAGGGGCAGGGGGCTTTCTGAGGATATGATTGGAGAAGGTCAAAGAAAGACCTACAGAGAGAAAGGAGAGGAGAAAGAGATGGATTGCCTGGACCCTGGAGTGAATATGGCTGAGAACCTTAGCCACACAGGAGTTTGGGCCCTGCTTTCTCGGCCAAAAGAATGGTGGTGCTGAGCAGAAACCCAAGCCAGAAGCAAAGGGGGTCAAGGTGAGGCAGCAAGACCGAGAAAGTGCATGGGGAGAGGTGAAAGAAAAGGACAGAGGCTCCGGAAGGTGAGTGAGGGGCAGTGCGCCAGGAAGCAGAGAGGGACAGAAAAGAAAGGCAGACAGGGAAGGGCTAGGGGGAGGGGAGGCCATCCTTTCCCGCTGTCAGCAGCAGCTTTCAAGAACGTTGCATGAGAGCACGGACAGAGCAGCCCTCATCCAGTGGACGGATCCGGGGCAAAATGGCCCCACAGGATCAGAAAGTCAGTCCAACTTCAGAAAAGCTTTCAGCCAGAAATGGAGTGACCTGCAGGCTTGTTGAAGAAAGCTCTGCTGTTGCCCTGTCATTCTTAGACACCCCAGTTCTCAGGAGGATCCAGCTCTGTGCCTCCCTCTAGCCTCTGGAGGACAGCCAAGGCCAAGAACCACTGACTGTGTTCAGGGCCCTTGGTCTGGCTGTGGCTGGACACACAAGTCAGCAGGGAGTGCTCTAGAACAAGGGCTCCCGGGAGCTCCCGAGACGTAATAACGTGGTTGTGGGGAGGGGACTGCCCACCTGCTAGGAAGAAGAGGAGGGAGTGGCTTTTACAAATCCAGTCTTGAGTTTCCAATCAGGACCAAAGGGCAAGCCTTTTGGAACTTGTCTGCATTGTACTGAAGAGGACACAGAAGCTGAGAGGAAGGGACTAGTTCTGCTTCACACAGCAAATTTGTGAAAGTGCCTGATGAAAGCCCAGACTTCCTGATTCCTAGTACAGTGCTCATTTCTACAACGTGATGAACTGTGGGAGACTTTTCAGGAAATGGATGGACCCTTTGCTTTGCGTCATCTTAAATGCGCTCTCATCTGTTCTTTACTGTTGCCTGTCTTAGCGTTCATTTCTTTGAAATAGACGAAATGGTCACACTTGCTTCTTTTCAAAGAGCATTGCCCCTGAGTAGGAACAGCTTGGTAGTCAGCCTCCATGGGCTGCAAGTCAGTCAGTGAACTGTTGTTTTTGGACTCACACTGTATGCCTGGGACTGTTCTAGATGGGGGGTTAGAACAATTAATAACATGGAGGTGATACCTCCCCTACAGGGGTCAACATTCTCTAAGTCCTGGGAATCCAGGGCTCCATCCTGCCCGTAGGCTGCTCCTCCCACCTCCTTCCCATCCAGGTTATATAAAGCCCTGTTGCCTGAGTCCTCCCCCACCCCCTCCGCCCACACCAGCTCTCTGGGGTTCAGTGGCACTCGCTGGGTTTCCTGAATCCCTCAGGAAGCACGGGAGCAGGCAGTGGGCAGAGGGGGACCTTTGAGAATATGCACATCCTTTGAGGATGACTTTGATACCCAGTAGTCCGAAGCCAAACACCTGTGCCAATCCTATCTGGGGGTCTGGTCCCTGTGGCCTCTGGGCCAGCAGATGGCTGGTGCCCTCCAGGTGTGGGGAGGGGTGGAGCAGCTGGCCCAGGGGAATCGGGGGTGCTGGCTTCATTCTGAAGAAGGCTTCACCGGCCAGTTGATACTTCAAGAGACCACAGCATGTCCTGAGGCAGATGGAACATTTCTAGAGACGTTTCTGAGAGCTGTGCTCAGTTAAAAGGCAGTCTTCAAAGAGTCTGAGGGTACCCTGTCCCTGTGTCTGCACGATGCTGCATTAATATTTCACAAATGCACTTATAAATATTTCAGCGCTCTGCATTTTAATGTCAATCTCACTGGTTTTCCTGACTCCAGATCTTAGATTTCATTTGCCTTTTCCACTAGCCTTTTCATTTGCTGATAACCTTATTTTGGATGGAGATGAAGGCCATATCAGAAGAACCAAAGCACAGAATCTCTATGAAAGGAAGGTAGGTAGGTAGATATAGAAGGACCTTAACTGAGGACTGGGATAGTGAAAGGAAGTTCGTCTGGCATGGGCTTATAGAACTTTTCATCTGGTGCCCCTGTCGATGTCATCCTGACATTGTTGGGTTCACTGTTGCTGCACCCCAAAGAATAATTGTCCCTTGGTGGTCTGCTAAGAAGGGCCCCATTCTAAGGAGACCTTAATAGGCTTTGGTATTGGATCAGTTGAAGAACTATAAACAATGGTTAATTCACATTTCACAAATCAGAAACACAGTTGGTGACCTCTCATTAATAGTTTCTGTTTTCAACCTTTTTCCTACTAGTTCCCTCTTTCTCTTCCCCTCTATCCATTAGCAAGTCATAAATATATAGCTGAAGTATATGTTTTAGTAATGTCTTTACTTTTTGAATAAAGTTTGTGTTCCCAGTTCTTACTCTAAAAAAAAAAAATAGTTGATTATATTATCTGGGGAGAAATAATTTTTTAAGCATTTCCTCCCACACTGATCTACAGATCAGTGATCCTTTACCACTGAGCTAGAAACAACAACAACAAAAAAAAGCTCACAATTTTTTTCAAAACCTGTTCTGCAGTATTAGCACTTATATACAACATTTTAACATTTTATTTAATCTTTGTAATCTTGTAAGATAAAGGAGAGCTCCATTTCTATAGATGAGGAAGCTGAGATTCAATGGAGTTAAGAAATTTGCATGCGATGGAACAGCTGCAGCTCTTGGAATTTGGATTCCAGCCCAGTTTCACCTATCTCCAGTTCTACATCCTTCTCTGCTTTTCTTGGGGAGGCAGTGTTGAGTGAACAAAACATCCCAGAGAACCAGAGACAGCATGATACTGTTTTTATAAAGCTCAAAAATCTGTACTATACTTTGTTTGGGAGTATATGCCAATGTGATAAAACAGTATTTTAAAGGCAAGGCAATAACTACACACAAAATTTAAGATGAAGCTGACCTCTGACAGCCAAGATGGGAAAGAGGTCAGCAGTGGTGCTAAGCTGTTGGCAGAGAAGTTCTGGAGAAATTCATAATGGGCTCACAGGACTTCATTTTATTACTTTGCCTTATCAATTACACAGGAATTATCTACATTTTTTCATCAAATGTTATATTAAAATAATAAAGGGAGAGGGATTTCCCTGGTGGTCCAGTGGTAAAGACCCTGTCCCTCCAATGCAAGGGATGTGGGTTTAATTCCTGGTTGGGGAACCAAGATCCCACATGCCTCACAGTATGGCCAAAAATTCTTAAAAATTAAATTAAATGGTTGGTACTTTAATAATAATAAAGGGAGAAAGTAAGGTGAAAAAAATCAGCCCAAATGGTCATGAAGCTGAACCTCCAATATTTTGGCCACCTGATGGTAACAGCCAGCTCATTGGAAAAGACTGATGCTGGGATAGACTGAAAAAGGAAAAGAGGGCAACAGAGGATGAAATGGTTGGATGACATCACCAATTCAATGGACATGAACTTGGGTAGACTCTGGGAGATAGTGAGGAACGGGGATGCATGGCATGCCACAGTCCATGGGTTCACAAAGAGTCGGATATGACTTAACAACTGAACAACAGTCATGAGGTGCCATAGTGGGCTGATTGGCAATGATAGGAGGATTGGCAACGCATAGGAGTCTGTGTGGCAATGATCCCTGAATGTGCCTTTGCCCTCAAGACCTGATGCCAGGCATTGCTCTGTGTCCTTTTACCTTGATCCAAGGTCATTGTGCCACCCCGTGTGAATGCCTTGACTGAATTATTATATTTACATTTTAAAGAGAAGAAGCAGAATATCCCTCCCGCGTCCCAGGTCACCTCCCCAGCCAATCCCTTCCCTTGGAGTATGCCTAAAGATTGTGGTCTGAGGCCAGCTACATTGTTGGCCAACTCACGCTCTGGTGCCTTCCTGTCTCTCTGAGCTTAATCCCAGAGGCTGGACAGGGTTTAAAAAGCCATCTGGGCCACTCCCCTGCTCATTTCGAATTGAGAAGAGGCAATCCAGTTCTGTGTCTTCCCTCAATTTCCTTTCTTAACTCTTAACCAAAAGTGTTAGTCACTCAGTCATGTTCAACTCTTTGTGACCCCATGGACAGTAGCTCGCCAGGCTTCTCTGTCCATGGAATTCCTCAGGCAAGAATACTGGAGTGAGTAGCCATTGCCTTTCATAAGAGATCTTCCTGACCCAGGGGTTGAACCCAGGTCTCCTGCATTATAGGCAGATTCTTTACCCTCTGAGCCACCAGGGAAGCACCTCTTAACTGAAAGGCCTGGGTTAATTCCCTGACACTTTTCAGCTTTTGGATCTTGGCCTTGTCTTTCACTATTTCTGGGCCTCTGTTTTCTCATCTGTGCACTGGTGATAATTATATCAATGTTATTTGTCATGAATGCCTCATCGAGACCCGTTTTGTAAGGGAGGTTTGACAATTTTGAAGAACTTGGTAAACATAGGGACTTGTTATTTACATAACTTAGTTGCACTCTGAGACCGCTGGCATAAGGAGCAGCTCTGAGAAACGTAAGAGCAGAACACCCGTGGCGACAGTGGAACTCCACGCCGGTGCCCTGGACTCCGNCCCGTTTTGTAAGGGAGGTTTGACAATTTTGAAGAACTTGGTAAACATAGGGACTTGTTATTTACATAACTTAGTTGCACTCTGAGACCGCTGGCATAAGGAGCAGCTCTGAGAAACGTAAGAGCAGAACACCCGTGGCGACAGTGGAACTCCGCGCCGGTGCCCTGGACTCCGGGTGGTGGGTCCTGGGGTCCTGCTCACCTCCCGCTCGCCTCTTCCGCCCCGACGCCCCTGTGTGGTGCCTGGTCCTGCAGAGACACTCGGCCGTGGTTTATTAAACAGAGGAGGAAGCAGGAAGGGCTCCGGCATGTGGGCCCAAGGCTCTCAGCTGGCCACCTTCTGCCCACCCCGCCGGAGGGTGCCTGCCAGGGGGGCCGGAGGCAGGAGCAGAGCCCTGCTGGAGGCAGGGTGCTGAGAGCGCGGCCTCCTGCTGCTTCGCCTTTCAGCCAAGGCTTGGGTAGCTCACCTCAAAGGGCCTAACGACTCTTTGAAGAAGTAAACGCGGGACTCAGACTATTTGATCCCCACTTTGTTTACTTGCTTTGTTGGTTTTGATGCTGTTTTAATTTGCTAGGTGGCCATTACAAGATAGCAGCCTGGGTGGCTTAAACAACAAAAATTTCTTTTCTCACAGCTTGAGAGGCTGGAAGTCCCACATCAAGGTGTCAGCAGGGTTGGTTTCCTCTGGGGTCTCCGTCCTCAGCCCGCAGACAGCTGCCCTTTCTCTTCACACGGTTGTTCCTCTGGGCACAAGCGTCCCTGGTCTCTACGTGTTGGTATTTCCCCTTCTTGTAAGGCCACCAGTCGTACTGGGTTAGGGCCCACCCTCCTGGGTCAGTTTGACTTGATCACCTCTTTGAAGGCATGCGTGCATGCTCAGCCACTTGAGTTGTGTCTGACTCTTTGCAACCCCACGGACTGTAGCCTGCCAGGCTCCTCCATCCATGGGATTCTCCAGGCGAGAATACTGGAGTGGGTTGCCATTTCCTTCTCCAGGGCATCTTCCCAACCTGCATGGCAAGTGTCTTGCATTGGCAGACAGGTTCTTTACCACTAGTGCCACCTGAAGGCCCTACATCCAAATACAGTCCCATTCTGAGGCCCTGGGGGTTAGGACATATGAGTTTCTAGGGGAGGTGGAAGACACAATTCAGCCTATAACAAGTATATTCTTTAAGAATAATTTGAGCTTTCGATGTCTGCCTCCTCCTGTGGGCCGTAAGCTCTATGAGAGCAGTATGGTCTGTCTGTTCGCTGTTCTGTATAAAATGCCTGTGAGTGTTCATAAGTATTTATGGACTGAATTAATGAACGGCTTGTTTTTTCTTGGTTGATCCAAGATGGCAAGGAAAGCTGCAGGACCTCACATTGGCAAGAAGCCAAAACAGAGCCCCGAAAACCAAGCACCCTGCAGCCACCCTCTCCCCACATTCTGTCCCACAGAGCATACTGGTTTAATACAAATTGGTGCCGAATAGGCCTACTACAGGTCAGATGTTCATCTGGCCATAAGGATGAGTAAGCTCCTGCTAAGATGAGGGGAAAGAAAATAGTGGTTAGCGTTCTGTTTGTTCATCCTTATGTCTTCCCCCGATGATGGGAAAGATTGAAGGCAAAAGGAGAAGAGGGCAGCAGAGGGTGAGATGGTTAGATAGCATCACTGACTCAGTGAACATGAATTTGAGCAGACTCTGGGAGACAGTGGAGGACAGAGGAGCTGGCATGCTGTAGTCCATGGGGTCACAGAGAGTCAGACACAACTTAGCGACTGAACAACAGCAACAACAGTCCCTTCCCATGGGTGAACTTTGGTAAGTCACCAAATGAAGGGATAAAACTTCTCTGGGTGTTGAATTGGTCGTGTGATGAATTAAGAGTTTACCATTTTTCCCCACCTCTGGACATCGTAACCCTGATTCCAGGTCAGAGACCCAGAGGGCCCTGCTGGAGAGCCAGCGGCCACCTGTTGGGATTGGAGGAGGTGTTCAAGGTCAAACGTAGACAACATATCGAACTCTGGCTGAGTGTTTGGGGAGAGAGAGAGAGAGAGAGAGAGTGTGTGTGTGTGTGTGTGTGTGTGTGTGTGTGTGTGTGCTGGGTGTTTCAAGGTATCTGCATGTGTACATCTGTCCCTGGGATATTTGGATGTATGTGTGTGCATCTCTGGGTGTATCTGAGTTTTCCCCTTGTTTCTGTGTGTGTGTGTGTATCTGACTGGGTGTCTGGGTGTGCACCTGTCTCTGTGTGGGTGGATCTGGGTGTCTGGGTGTTGTCAAAAAGGACTCGGGGTGAAGTGCCTCTGCCCCAGGCTTTGTAGCATCTGTCCTAATGCTGTCAGACCTCCAAGGCTGGTCTGTTTGCCATTCCAGGGGACAGAGTTGAGGACAGCCACGTCTGCTGAGTCATAAGGATGTGGGCTCTGTGTGTCCACAATTGGATGTATCTCCTTTCACACACACGGAGGGGAAATTTCAGACAGGTTGGCTGACCCTGCATTCTCTCAGAAGGTCCTGACCTCAGCCAGCCCCAGGAAGGAGCGGAAATGAGAATGCTCAGAAGACCTAGAGGTTGGCAGGAGGCGAGCTGAGACTTGGGTGTTCCCCAACTGGGTACCCTGGGTCATGGCTTTCTCAGGCTCTTCCGATAACCAACCTGCCAGCTTTGCAACTGATTGATGACCACTTCCTGATGGAGGAGGAAGGCAGGGCAGATGGTCCTGACCGATACAAACTCCAGACCTCACCAAACTCCTAGTGCTAACCCTGGAAGATACCCCCAGGCCACGAGTCTGGACTCTGGGAAATCCTTCTCTTCCCTCCCCAGTCCACCCAACCAACAAATAAACAAGGAACACCGCTAGGAATATTCCTAGCCACAGTGCAATCAAGTGAGTCTTTCAAGCCTGTCTGATATAAACAGTAAAATTTCCCCAGGGTTGGCAGGGACCGGAAGCCTTACTGACTCCTTGATTAGAAATTATTTCATAGGTTCTTTTCCAAGAGCAGATGAAGAAGGGCAAAAAGGTCTTTTTGTAGGGTGTACCTGGCAGGGCATGGGAAGTAAACACACCTACTGAGAATTGACACAGGCCTGGTGTGGAGCTGGGCACTGTTTCCCGGGAGCCCAGACTGGGGGTGAAGCTGTAGATATCCAGCTTATCCAGAAATAGGGTGCCTCCTGTCCATGAGGCTGCAGGCACAGGTGGGTGAGGTGAGGCAAGGGGGTATGGGTGCATCAGTGAGGGGCTGGTTCTTCTGTACGTGTGTACGTGCTAAGTCCCTCCCTCCGTGGACTGTAGCCCGCCAGGCTCTGCTGTCTACGGGATTCTCCAGGCAAGTATACTGGAGCAGATTGCCATCTCCTACTCCCGGATCTTCCCAACCCAGGGATCGAACCCAAGTCTCCTGCATTGCAGGCAGATTCTTTACCGCCGAGCCACCAGGGAAGCCCTGGTCCTTCTGAGGAGGTGGTATTCAAAGGCAGGAGGGGGACCGGCTCGAAGCAGGGCCCTCACCACTGGTCACTTCTTGTATTTAGACTGTGAAGGCCACTGACAACCATCATGTCTCTCTACCATCCCTCACTTCTGGCAAGGTCCAATGGACTCGTGAGACTTTGTGGGTCTGGACTTCAGGGCAGTGTGTTTAGTGGGGATCTGCTTCTCCCGTGGAGAGAGGGGCCTGAGAAGGAGGTTGAGTGGTCAGTACTGCCTAATCAGGGACTTCACGGCTGTAAATGCCCATTCAACCCCACTGAAGATGACCACAAGCCAAGGAGTTCACAATCTCCAAGCAGGACCCTCAAGAACTGGTGTCAAACTATTCATGTTGTTATAACATCTTCTCAGGGTGAGTTCCGGAGAAGGCAATGGCACCCCACTCCAGTACTCTTGCCTGGAAAATCCCATGGATGGAGGAGCCTGGTGGGCTGTAGTCCGGGGTCACGAAGAGTCAGACACGACTGAGCGACTTCACTTTCACTTTTCACTTTCCTGCATTGGAGAAGGAAATGACAACCCACTCCAGTGTTCTTGCCTGGAGAATCCCAGGGACGGGGGAGCCTGGTGGGCTGCCATCTATGGGGTCGCACAGAGTCAGATATGACTGAAGTGACTTAGCAGCAGCAGGGTGAGTTCAAATCTGCCTCTCTGAAGTTCCAAGTGGTGTCCTGGTTCTATCTTCTGGGGTCCCATCCACTTAACAAATATGTAGATAAAGATGAAAAAGGCAGTCTGTGTCCTCAAGGTATCCACAGACCAGTGACAAGAACAGCTGTTACACAGGGCAGGATGAAATAGGGGCTAAGCTGCAAGCTGAGGGATGAGTTCTTCATCCTGACTGATGGCGGGGCCTAAGAGGCATCCAGAGGAGGTGACACTGGAAATAGGCTTAAAGGATAAGGGGGCTGGTGTATATGGAGGGGCTGTGGGGTCCAGGCCAGGAGAAGCTTGAGAGAAGACACAGAGGCAGGAGAGAGCAGAGCATCTCCTGAGGATATGGAGTAGCCTGGCAGGGTAACAGCCTCGTATGGCGGGAAGATGTTGGGGAAATGGGGGATGAATCACAGAGGGGTTTGAATCCAGGCCTGGGTCTTTATTCAATGGACCATGGAGAGGCTCAGAGGTTTTGTGAGACTTTATCAGAGCTGAGGTTTACATCAGTGATTCTCAAAGGGTATTCCCTGGCCCGCAGCATCATCTTGTTAGAAATGCAGATTTTCAAGCCCCGCCCAGACCTGCTGAATCAGAAACTCTGAGGGTGGGGACTCACTGACTGCTTGCCCAGGGCCTCCAGGTGATTCTGATGCACTGCTTAGGAAAACAACCCTGATCGCCAGGTGAGGTGGGCGGAGTCTGGAGGAGAGAGAGCGTTGAAGGGCTATTCAAACCACCTGAGTGGGGACCAGGAGGCCACCTGCCCTGGGAAGGGGGCAGAAAGAGGCAGGCAGATTTGGTTTCCAGTGCCAGCCCCTCACCTCTAGCTTTTCATGAACCTGAGCTAGGGACTTCCCTTTCCTGGGCTTCAGTTTCTGCCTTCAGAGAGGACTTCCACCTGGAGGAAGGTAGGGGACCATCAACAACCACAGGATTCAGGGCTTTCAGTGCTAAAACCAGGGGCATCTAGGGCAAACGAGGATGGTCCACCCCACTCCCCCGCAAACAGTGCCCAGAAAGAAGCACTGCTCAGGATGCTTCCAGAATGAATACTGAGGGTGGGGTTGCTGAGGGGCCCAAAGCCCATTCTTGAGCACTTTGGTGGTAACTGAAGCTGCCAGTTCCTCTTGCTACCATTTCGTGCCCATGTACCAGGAGCCGGTCTCCCAGGCCTCTGCCCCGTCTGGCTCCAGAGGCCAACAGAAAGGGAGACAGGGCCCTGGTCCGGCAAGGGCACAAGGCTGGCTCCCCTAGGTCATGTTGCTGGCCAGGTGCCTCGGTCACAGGAAATACAATATGGCTGAGGCCTCCAGGCCACTGCTGATGCTGCTGGAGGCTGAAAATACCCAGCGCCCTGGCCTGGGCGCCTGGCTGACTCTTCTGGGTCAGGAGTCGGGGGAGCGGCTGTGGCGCCTGTTACTGCACTAGTCTGATTTCAGCTCGCTCGGCTCTCACCACTTTGGCCAGGGGCCTCTGGGGGCGGGGGGAGGAGTTGCAGCCCTCTTTTCCTACAGTTGGATTTTTTTTTTAATCAAAGTGTAGTAGATTTAGGATGTGGTGTTAATTTCTCTTGTATAGTAAAGTGATTCACATACATGTACATATATATATATATATGTATGCACTTTTTTGTGTGTATTATTTCCCATTATGGCTTATCGCAGATGGAGAGTATAGTTTCCTGTGCTTAAGGGCCTTGTTCTTTACCCATTCTCTGTTTAACAGTTCCACTTGCTAGTCCCGAACTCCCAGTCTCTCCCTCCCCCACGCCCATCCCTCTCCCCCTTGGCAACCGCCAGTCGTTCTCTATGTCCATGGTCTGTTTCTGTTACCTAGACAGGTTCGCTGGTGTCATATTTTAGATTCTACATGTGAGTGAAATCATATGGTGTTTGTCTTTCTCTTTTGGACTTATTTCACTTAGTAGGATGATCTCTAGTTGCACCCATGTTGCTGCAGAATGGCATCACTTCGTTCTTTTGTATGGCTGAGTTGTATCCCATTGTATATATATACCACATTTTTTTTTTAATCCATTCATCTGTTGACAGACATTTGGGTTGTTTCCATGTCTTGGCTATTGTAAATAGTGCTGCTATGAACATTGGGGTGCATGTATCTTTTTGAATTAGTTTTTTTTGGATAGATGCCCAGGAGTGGATAATATGGCAGCTCTAGTTTTAGCTTTTTGAGGAACCCCTACACTGTTTTTCATAGTCACTGTACCAGCTTATATTTCTACCAATAGTGTAAGGGGGTTTCCTTTTCTCCACACCCTCTCCAGCATTTGTATCTGTAGACTTATTAATGATGGCCGTTCTGACTGTTGTGAGGTGGTGCCTCGTTATAGTTTTGATTTGCATTTCTCTAATAATTAGCGATGTTAGGTGTCTTTCATGTGCCTGTTGGTCATCTGTATGTCTTCTTTGGAGAAATATGTATTTAGGCCTTCTGCCCATTTTTCAGTTGGGTTGTTTGTTTTTGGTTGTTGAATTGTATGAGCTGTTTGTATATCTTGGAAATTAAGCCCTTGTCAGTTGTATCATTTGCAAATATTTTCTCCCACAAATGGGCATTTGTCTTTTCATTTCATGTTGATGGTTTCTTTTGCTGACAAAAGCTTATAAGTTTGATTCAGCCCCATTTGTTTATTTTTGCTTGTATTTCTATTGCCTTGGGAGACTGACCTAAGAAAACATTGGTATGATTTGTCAGAATGCTTTGCCTATGTTCTCTTCTAGGAGTTTTATGGTGTCACATCTTGCATTTAAGTCTTCAAGCCATTTTGAGTTTATTTTTGTGCATGGTGTGAGGATGTGTTCTAACTTCACTGACTTACGTGCATCTCTCCAATTTTCCCAGTACAGCTTGCCGATGAGACTTTTACCCATTATATATTCTTGCCTCATTTGTCGAAGCTTAATTGACAGTAGGTGTGTGGGTCCATTTCTGGACTCTCTTCTGCTCCAATGATCCATATGTCTGTCTTTTGTGCCAATGCCATGCTGTTTTGATGGATGTAGATTTGTAGTCTAGGAGAGTTATGCCCCCTGCTTTGTTCTTTTTCCTCCAAATTGCTTTTCTGAGGCAACTCTGAGTCTTTTTTATGGTTCCATATAAATTTTAGGATTTGTTCTAGTTCTGTGAAAAATGTCATGGGTAATTTGATAGGGATCGCATTAAATCCCTACAGCTGAGTTTTTAAAAACAGGGACCTGAGGTGGAAACATCAGATGGAAAGGTTACCCATGGCTCAGAAAAGTGGGTCAGTTTTCCCTGAAGATCTCAAAGAACCTCTGTATGTGTCTTGCTGGCTCTCGTGTTCATCCATGGACCAGTAATGCAGACTGGGAGTGATTAGTTTTGTTTTGTTTTGACCTGAGACCCAGGGCCTCAGAGCTTGGGGCAGAGATTGCTTCCTGCAAAACTGGTAGGGGGAACTGAGGCCATTGCCACAAGAAGGCGAACATGTTGGGGGGGACCCGATGTCTCCCTCCAGCTCTTACCCTTTCCTTCTGGTCGGTGCTCTTCACCTAGTTCCCCTGCTAGGATGCCCTCCGCACGTTCAGGGTTGCCTCCTGAGCAAACTCTAGAGTTCAAATGGGCCTCACACTCCCAACATGTACCCACACCTGCCCAGGAGCCAGGCCTGATGCAGCCTCCAAAATCTGCAGTCCTTTCTTATATCTACCCCTCTTCCCTGAAAAGAACTTCAAACCTGGGCAGGTTGCTAGTCTCAGGTGTGAAAATACTGGATTGGGAGTCAGGCCAGGCCTCCAGGTTTGAATCCCAGCTCATCCCAGCTTGGTTGAGTGACTTTCAGCAAAAAATTGAACCTCAGTTTTGCCTCTTTTAAAATGGGAATAACGCTGTATTCCTTGAAGCGGTGCTATGAGGATGAAATTGAGTGAACAAATGTGTGAAAGCTAATAGGGTAGGAATTCCCTGGTGGTCCAGTGGCTGAGACTGTGCTGTCAATGCCGGAAGCCCAGGTTTAATCCCTGGTCAAGGAGCTAGACCCCACATGCCACAATTAAGAGTTGGCATGCTGAACTAAAAGATTCCAAGTATACAACTAAGACCCTTATTTGCTTATTTATTAAGTAAATAAATATTTTGAAAAATATACAAAAGAGTCATCTGCTTACAAAAAGAAGAGCTAATGGGGTAGGTGCCCAGTATATCACACTCAAAAAGTGGTTGCTGCTACAACAGTCATGCCTTTTCTTGATGTCATACAGTAAAAGAATAAGAACAAATACATAAATGAGGAAACTGGAGCAAAAGAGAAAGGTGGAGACTCTTTGGAGTGCATCTGCCCCTGACACCCACTCTGGTTAAATCTGCGGTTGGCAAGTGCCTTAAAGTGAATGAGAGGCCATGCCTCCCAGGCCTCTCAGCACTGTGGTGGGTACACTCCACAAGCTGGGGTTAGTTAGGAAACCTCACTGCCCGGCCACAGGGTACAATCTGATTGCCACCCAACCAGAACCCCGCACCATCACATGACCATCAGCGAGCACAAAGCCAGCCCAGCCTCTTCCTACCTGTCTGTGCTGGGGGCAGTTTGAGTTAGAGAAGTAATGATAGAGGCCCCCTTTGTCATGTGCCTGCAATGTGCCAGATGACGTGCACATATTATCTTCAGTCTTCACAAAAATCCTGAAAAAGAGGTATTGGTTCCATTTTACAGATGAGAAAAATGGAGGCTCGGAGAGGCAAATGACTTTTCTAAGACTGCATAGCTAAGCATAGACCAACAGGAGAGTTTAGGTTCCAATCCAGTTTTATCTGGCTCTGAAGTCCTAGTGCTTTGGACCCCAGAGTGAGGAGAAGAAGGCTCAAGCTCCAGATCATTAGTTCCTGTGGGATGGAATTAATGATCCAAGTTCCTCTGCTTGCTGGTCCTCAGTTTCCTCACCTGTGAGTCATGTGACACTTAAGATCAGGATTTTACTCTCCTGGCATCTGACTTCTTGGAGGCCCATTACTGCCATGGGTACAGAGCACAGCCAAGGCGGAACCGTGACACCAGTGACCTCGGTATGTCCCCTTTTCCCTTGTGAGGCTCTCCCTCCGGCCAGGGTGGTGTCTCTCAACTGCCAGACAGCTTTGAACCCAGGTGTCACCCATTCAGGCTGCTTTACCCTGCTCTCTGGACATTGCTGGTTACAGCCTCAAATAGGACATTTTCAGCCTAGTGTCTTCTCTTTGCTGGGTTTTACCAACTTTGAGAAGACTGAGCAGGAAAGCTGAGATGCATGTCTGAATTAGAGGGTGAAAGGTTAATGAGCTCTTTAGTTGCATTTAATCAGAAGCTTCTGGAAACAGTGTCATAACCCCAAAGAGGAAGTAGTCAACTTAGTAACTCCATCAGTGCCTCTCTGAGTTCCCTTAAGGCCCTGCATATTCACTGTGATTTTGGCTGTATTTAGCTCTCCTCCAGACCTATGCGTTTCCTGAGGGCAGGGGCTGGGCTTTGCTCCCTGGCTAGAAGAAGTGCTCCATGGAGCACCAAGGCCACCATACCCCAGGGGGTGACTGGACCTGGATCTGACCCTGCCTGTGGAAGCATTAGCCACTTTCTGAGCTCCCTCACTGCCTCAGCTAAGCCTGGAATTTACTCTTTAGTAGTTAAGAAGAGGTGGCTCAAGGGTAAAATATCTACCCGCCAATGCAGGAGACTTAGGTTCAGTTCTTGGGCCAGAAAGATCTCCCGTCAAAGGAAACGGCAACCCACCCCAGCATTCTTGCCTGGAGAATTCCATGGGCAGAAGAGCCTGGCAGGCTACAGTCCATGAGCTCACAAACAGTTGGAAACTATTTAGTGACGGAACAGCAACAGTAAAAGAAGCAAGAAGCTCAAAGGAGGGAGGGAGAGTGTTTAGAAATACTAGAAACATGCAGATTTCTCAGTAATTCCAGCCCTGAGCCCTCCCAGTTCTGTGGCCACAGAAAGCTCCTAGGAGCCAGGCTACTCTCTTTGGGGCAGGAGAGTAAATTTATCAACAAGTAACTGAAGGGAAGATGATTAACATCTGTTAGTATCAAGTTCCTGCTACATGCAGGCATTGTTCTAGATGTGCATGTAGATGCTATCTGACTTGTACCAGTACCCATTTGATAGATGAGAAAACTGAGGCCCTGAGAGATTAATCCATATGCGATAACAAAGCTAGTGGGTTTCCCTGGCAGTCCAGAGGTTTAGACTCCTCACTTCCACTGTAGGACAGAAGGTTCCATAGCTGGTTGGGGAACTAAGATCCTGCATGCCGCACAGTGCAACCAAAAGAGAGAGAGAGAGAGAGATAGCAAGGCTAGTAGGCGGTGGAGCCAGGGTTTGAACCCAGGTCTAACTTTAAAGTCCATATGCTCTGTGCTCCTGCAGGCTGCCTCTGGGTGGCTCCTTGGGATGCAGAGGCCATGGAACTCTGAAAGCTGTGCCTTATTCCAAACCAGGACCCAGACAACTAGTCCTGGAGGCTGACTATATGCCCACTGGAGCCGCCCTCGCCCAGCCTGTGGGCACAGAGTGCTGTTACCCCGTATCTTCATCCGCATCTGCTGAGCGTCCCCAGAGATTTTTTCCAAAGGATGCTTGGAATCGTGTCTGACTAAGACCACCAGGTGGCGCAGTGTAGGCCGCAGGCCCTTGATTCTTGGCTCTAAGGCTCAGTTCTTGGGGATCTTCTGTGATAGACTAGGATTCCCCTAAGAGCTTCCTGGGAACCTTTGAAAATACAGGTCCAATCCCTGAGAGTCTGGTTTGATACTCTTGATTGAGTTCCTGAATCTTCCATTACTTGAAAGTTATGTTTTTTGGCTTTCTGAATTGGTAAATTTGAATTCTCATGGTTCGAAAATTTTAAAGTATGGAAGGACATATAGAGAAAAATCCTCTACTCCCCAGCAAGTATTCACTATTATTAGTAACTTGTGAATCTATCTAGAGATTATACATGTGTATATAATGTTATGTATGTAACATCTCTATATAAGATCATATGTAAGAGCACACATATATCATAAGAAATAAGTATATATTCT
This sequence comes from Cephalophus harveyi, assembly GCA_006410635.1. Lineage (NCBI taxonomy): Eukaryota > Metazoa > Chordata > Mammalia > Artiodactyla > Bovidae > Cephalophus > Cephalophus harveyi. The sequence goes on along the minus strand of SJYT01080548.1, from coordinate 11,533 downwards.
TATATATCATATGATATATATTCTTTTTCCCTTTTTACACAATGGTTGCATTATCTTTTTACTAAATTGGAGAAGGAAATGGCAACCCACTCCAGCGTTCTTGCCTGGAGAATCCCAGGGACGGGGGAGCCTGGTGGGCTGCCGTCTATGGGGTCACACAGAGTTGGACACAACTGAAGTGACTTAGCAGCAGCAGCAGCAAATAATTTTTATTTTGTCGTATACAATTTCAAAATTTTATGTCTAATGGCCCAGCAGGTAAAGACTCTGCCTGCAGTACAGGAAACACAGGTTCAGTCTCTGGCTCAGGAAGAGGAAATGGCAACCCACTCCAATATGCTTGCCTGAAAAATCCCATGGACAGAGGAGCCTGGTGGGCTACAGTTCAAAGGGTTGCAAAGAGTCAGATATGACTGAGCTTCTAAGCATACACATACATCTAATCATAAATTTTACAAGAAAAAAAGGTGTTTGCAGTCTTCTATTAAATAAGACTATTGCCGTTTAAGGAGAAGGCAATGGCAGCCCACTCCAGTACTCTTGCCTGGAAAATCCCATGGACGGAGGAGCCTGGTGGGCTGCAGTCCATGGGGTCACTAGGAGTCGGACATGACTGAGCGACTTCACTTTCACTTTTCACTTTCATGCATTGGAGAAGGAAATGGCAACCCACTCCAGTGTTCTTGCCTGGAGAATCCCAGGGACGGGGGAGCCTGGTGGGCTGCTGTCTCTGGGGGTCGCACAGAGTCAGACATGACTGAATCGACTTAGCAGCATTGCCATTTAAAGCAATAAAATGACTGATCTAAGCCGTATTTTATTTGCTAACATACAGACAAGATATGCCATGTATCCATGCAACAAAAGAAGCAGAATGAATAGATTTTAGTTAAAGTAACAAGGTAAATTATATGTTCCTTGTTGTCTAGCAAATGCTAGACAAGTTAATCACAAATAAAAATATTAACAAGAAATAGCTGTTGATTTAATAAGAATATGAATATCTCAGCCTTACTGTAAAACTTCATTTGATTTTTGATGGCCAATCTCAAATTGTCATTTCACGAATATCTCATACTCTAGTTCACCAGGTTTGTGAATGTCACTTGTTTTGTCTTTTATCGGTGTTAATGATGAACACTTTCATGGCATCCTTAATTTGTACAAGTTTGTCAAAAAAATTTCTTTCCGGGTATTATGCTACTTGACTTTCAAGTAATCTTGCTCATTTGACTTAACAGAAGCTAAAATAACATGATGCTTCTGATGGCTGTGTTGGGTTCTTTCCAAATGTTGCTCGGTCTCTTGGCTTTGGGGAGATGTGGCTTTCGTAATCTCTGCTTTGGAAGTTGGGTTCTTAACCTCCCAATGTATGATGATGTCAAACCACTGGCCATACACTTTCAAGTACTCTTGGGATGGGGTAGCATCTGTCCAGTGTCCCAGCCACAGTAACCTCCTTCTGCAACATGGAAGTCTGGTTGCTTTTAGAGGTGAAAGTATTGCTTATAATATATACTATTTGGCACCTTGCCTTTTTTCACATAATAATATAGAGAATTTTTTCCATATCAGTTCATAAAAAGCTTTCTTAATTTGGAGAAGGCAATGGCACCCCACTCCTATACTCTTGCCTGGCAAATCCCATGGACAGAGGAGCCTGGTGGGCTGCAGTCCATGGGGTCGCTAAGAGTCGGACACGACTGAGCGACTTTCCTTTCACTTTTCACTTTCATGCATTGGAGAAGGAAATGGCAACCCATTCCAGTGTTCTTGCCTGGAGAATCCCAGGGACGGGGGAGCCTGGTGGGCTGCCGTCTATGGGGTCACACAGAGTCGGACACGACTGAAGTGACTTAGCAGCAGCAGCAGCAGCAGCAGCAGCAGCAG
>SJYT01080546.1:0-38950 GCA_006410635.1 Cephalophus harveyi | reverse complement strand
AGGCTCTTTAGCTCCTCTTCACTTTCTGCCATTAAAGTGGTATCATCTGCATATCTGAGGTTGTTGATATTTCTCCCAGAACTCTTGATTCCAGCTTGTGATTCATCCAGCCTGGCATTCTGCATGATGTACTCTGCATGTAAGTTAAGTAAGCCGGGTGACAATATACAAGTGTTTATGTACTCCTTTCCCAATTTGGAACCAGTCTGTTGTTCCATGTCTAGTTCTAACTGTTGCTTCTTGACCTGCATACAGGTTTCTCAGGAGGCAGATAAGGTGGTCTGGAAAATTCTCTGTAAGAGTTTTCCACAATTTATTGTGATCCATACAGTCAAAGGCGTTAGCATAGTCAATGAAGCAGAAGTAGATCTTTTTCTGGAATTCTCTTTTTTTATGATCCAACGAATGTTGGCAATTTGATCTCCGGTTCCTCTGCCTTTTCTAAATCCAGCTTGTACATCTGGAAGTTCTTGGTTCCTGTACTGTTGGAGCTCAGCTTGAAGGATTTTGAGCATTACCTTGCTAGCACGTGAAATGAGCACAATTGCACAGTAGTTTGAACATTCTTTGGCACTGACCTTGTTTAAGATTGGAGTAAAAACTGACCTTTTCCAGTCCTGTGGCCACTGCTGAGTTTTCCAAATTTGCTGGCCTATTGGGTGCAGCACTTTCACAGCATCATCTTTGAGGATTTGAAATAGCTCAACCGGAATTCCATCACCTCCATTAGCTTTGTTCATGGTAATGCTTCCTAAGGCCCACTTGACTTTACACTCCAGGATGTCTGGCTCTAGGTGCGTGACCACACCATCGTGGTTATCCAGGTCATTAAGACCTTTTTTGTATAATTTTCTGTGTATTCTCGCCATCTCTTTTTAATCTCTTCTGCTCCTGTTAGGTCCTTGCCATTTCTGTCATGTATTGTGCCCATCTTTGAATGAAACATTCCCTTGGTATCTCTGATTTTCCTGAGGAGATCTCCAGTCTTTCCCATTCTGTTGATTTTGGTGTTCTCATGGGAGGAGAAGAGCACATGACTTTTACTCCTCCATCCCGACTGTACACCTGTTTGATTGCTTTGCACAAATGCTGTGATGTAGGTACAGAGTAACCAAATATCTCCAAGAATCCTTAGGCAAGGTAAACATAAAGGCATGACTTCCCTACACTGACTGAGGCACAGGTGGAAGGAAGCTATAGAAGAGAGGGATTTTGAGAAATGAAACCCATGGAAAATAATTGAGCCCAGAAGATGCCCCATGCATGAGTGGAAACTTTATCTACAACAGAGCTGGCATTGCATATTGTTGGAGAAAGTGTAGACCATTCAATAGTTGGTCTAAGGAAAATAACTGGATCCCTACCTCACACCACACACAGCAACCAGTTAAATATGCAAAGGAAAGCTTCAAAACTTACAGCAGAAAACATAGGAGAATATCAATCTGATCTCAATGTAGGAATGAATTTTCTAAACAAGAACAAAAAGTGCAAGTCATGAAGGAAAGTATTGTCAAACTCAGTGCCATTAAAATAAAAAAATTCTGTTTATCAAAAGGGGCAAAATTAATGTGAAAGAAAGCTATGGTCTGGGAGAAGAAACATGCAGAACATATAACCAACAAATGAATTTATCCAGAAAAAAATATGTTTTATAATATACATATTGTATAAAACACATATATGCACTTGCTGGGGCTGCTGCTGCTAAGTCGCTTCAGTCGTGTCCAACTCTGTGTGATCCCATAGATGGCAGCCCACCAGGCTCCCCCGTCCCTGGGATTCTCCAGGCAAGAACACTGGAGTGGGTTGCCATTTCCTTCTCCAATTCCTGAAAGTGAAAAGTGGAAGTGAAGTCGCTCAGTCGTGTCCGACTCTTAGCAACCCCATGGACTGCAGCCCGCCAGGCTCCTCCGTCCATGGGATTTTCCAGGCAAGAGTGCTGGAGTGGGTGCCATTGCCTTCTCCGATATGCACTTGATAGCAAACATATGTATAACACACATATCTTAGAAATTAATTTTCAGAAAGACAAAAGCTAGCTGAAAAAATAAACAAAAGGCACGGAAAGGCATTTGACAGAAGAGAAAGTGTGTAAAGTAAGTAGAGTCGTTCAGTCGTGTCCGACTCTTTGCGGCCCCATGGACTGTAGCCTGCCAGGCTCCTCTGTCCGTGGGATTTTCCAGGCAATAGTACTGGAGTGGATTGCCATTTCCTTCTCCAAGGGATCTTCCTGACCCAGGGATCGAACCCAGGTCTCCCACACTGTAGACAGACACTTTACCGTCTAAGCCACCACGGAAGTCCAAAACACTCTCAATCTCATTTATAATTAGGAATGTGGAAATTAAGCCTGGAAGAAATACCATTTTACAGCCCCCAAATTGATAAAGCATTTTAGAACATGTTGGTGAGGCAACTGTGAAATATATACACACAAATTATATCCTTATATACTTTTGATGGGAATATAAATTATTCCAAACATTTTGAAAATAATTTGGCATTATCTAGTAAAGTTGAACACACACATAAAATGTTCTGTTACCTAGCAATCCCAGAGATGTGTAAACACACCACATACACACTAAGCCCCAGATAACTCTAATGTGTGAGACATGAGACATGTACAAAAATGTTCGTGATAGCATCTTCTTTGTAGTCACAAAACAATAAGAAACAATTTACCAAGAGAAGAATGGACCTTTTCTGCCATACTTACATAATACCTTACCATAATGGAAAGGAATGAACTTTAGCTACATGTATCAACAGGAATGCATCTTTCAAAAAAAAAATGCCAAGTGAAAAAACTCACATTGCAGAATATATGCAATATGATAAAATTTATGGAAAGTCCAGAAACGGGCAAAATGGAACTGTAGGTTTCTAAGGGATGTGTGGAAATCTATTTTTCTTTTCTGAGTGATGGAATCCGATACACAGACTTTAGAGTTATGCTTACTTTGGGAGAAGGAAGATCAGGAGAACGGCATAAAGGTGGGGTGCGAAGAGGACTCCAACAGAACGGTAACCTTCTCTTTCATGAGCAGAGTGGTAAATCCATAAGGGTTCATATCATTATTAGTAGTACTACCTTACACATTTGTTTCATTATACTTTTTTGAAAGTATGAAATAAAGTAGAATAGAGATAAAAGATGAGACGATGGCTAGAATTGTTGGCTATATATATTATATATATTATGTATATACTATATATAATAACCCAAAGAAATACTATCTCTTGGAGATACCAACCCAATGTTCTCTTTTATCTTTTCCATCAACCTTCCCCATCCCTCTTACCTCCTCCTGCCAAAACAGAAAACAAAAACCAAACAAACAGATGAATGAATAACCCATAATTTAAGTGGAATCAATTATTTAAAAAGCAAGCCAAATAAAAAACTGTTTGGTAAAATGAAGATACCAAAGATATTCTCCTAAAGTCTGAGGGATGTTCTGCCATGACATTTGGTCTTCAAACATTGGTTTATTCTGTAAACTTACGAAAAAACTATGACAGGTCTCTGCCCTGCAAGCTCGCTGGCCAAGGCCTCGCAGCGGTCCGCGGTAGATGTGTATAAGAGACAGATATATATATAATAACCCAAAGAAATACTATCTCTTGGAGATACCAACCCAATGTTCTCTTTTATCTTTTCCATCAACCTTCCCCATCCCTCTTACCTCCTCCTGCCAAAACAGAAAACAAAAACCAAACAAACAGATGAATGAATAACCCATAATTTAAGTGGAATCAATTATTTAAAAAGCAAGCCAAATAAAAAACTGTTTGGTAAAATGAAGATACCAAAGATATTCTCCTAAAGTCTGAGGGATGTTCTGCCATGACATTTGGTCTTCAAACATTGGTTTATTCTGTAAACTTACGAAAAAACTATGTGCAATGCATAATTTTTGTGTTTACATCTCAAACCTAAGTTTAAAAAGAAGGCAATTCCCTATTATAAATACTGATATTTTGAAATAAACTTTATATAATTTAAAACATGTTTCCAGGGACTTCCCCTGTGGTCCAGTGGCTAAGTCTCCACACTCCCAAAGCAGGGGTCCCAGGTTCGATCCCTGGTCAGGGAACTAGAGCCCACATGCCACAAAGAAGGTTGAAGATCCTGCATGCTGCAACTAAGACCCAGAGCAGCCAAATAAATAAATACAAATATTTAAAAACTGCTCTATAAAAAAATGTTTCCAGTGAAACCCATGTGTAATCATCCATTAAAAATATACAGGAACAAGCTTTTCTTAAAATATTGGCATTTAAAGCAAGTGAAAGTTAGTCGCACACTCATGTCTGACTCTGCGATCCCACAGACTGTAGCCTGCCTGGCTCCTTTGTCCATGGGATTTTACTGCTCTATAAAAAAATGTTTCCAGTGAAACCCATGTGTAATCATCCATTAAAAATATACAGGAACAAGCTTTTCTTAAAATATTGGCATTTAAAGCAAGTGAAAGTTAGTCGCACACTCATGTCTGACTCTGCGATCCCACAGACTGTAGCCTGCCTGGTTCCTTTGTCCATGGGATTTTCCAGGCAAGAATACTGGAGTGGGTTGCCATTCCCTTCTCCAGGGGATCTTCCCAACTCAGGGATCGAACCTGGGTCTCCTGCATTGCAGGCAGATTCTTTACCAAATGAGCCACTAAGCAAGACAGTTATATAATTTTAAAAAGTTTCCAATGGAATCTAGGTACCATAGTGGTTTGATATCATTATCTGTTTAGAAATATTTGAATGAGCTCTTCTAAATGTTGCCTCATTCTTTCCTCTCTGATTCATATTTTCATTCCTTTACCATATAGAACTTTACCCCTGTGAAACATACTTTGTGTCATATTTTTCTACAACAAAAAATATGCATATAAACTCAGAGCTCATGAGTCTCTAAGGGTTAAAACATTTCGCTAGACTGAGTCATACAATGGTGAATGGTAAACAATGGATAAAAACACAAATATGTGTTTTGGTAGTTATTATTATCAAACACAATTTTTATTGGAAATGGATCTCTTCATGATTGGATCAATTTTTTCCTTTCTTTGTTCTACTTCCTAAAAACAACTAAGTAATAGTTCTATGTTGACTTAATGCTGAAATGGAATAGGATTCAGCAATGTTGGACAATTCTCTGCAAAGAATAATTTGTGGTCTTAAGATGTGCAATTCAGAATGCACAGATTCTGGTAAAAGCATTAAGAGTGTCCTGAGGAAGAAAGTCAGGAGCTTACAAAGGCAAAACTCACCAGGCTGTTAGTTGTCTGGCAGGAATTAAATTGAATTTGATGCAGGAAAATGAATATTTATCCATAAAGGATAGACTGTCATAAGTTATTCGGTTTTTTGTTGTGAGTTATTTTAGAGTAGGGGTCCAACAAGTAGCTTGGGTTTCCAGAACATTGGGCAGGTGTTCTGGAGGCCTGCCTTAAGAAAGTAAGTGGTCAAAGTTCAGATTTTATCAGGACTAAGACCTGCATAAGGCCCGCTTCCTCAGTGGCCTCCCAGCTCCATCTTAGAGACTTGTCTTAGCAATACGAACTCCACTTTGACTTTCCCTTCGCAGAATCAATACTCACCTTATTTTTTCTTTTTTTCAATAGAATGCTGAGAAGTTTTGTTCAAATTTAAGCAGTGGGCTTGGAAGTTTTGTTATAGAGATGTCATTAAATTCTTTGAATTCTTTTTGAATAAATGCTAAAAATCACTTAGTGATTTTTTTTCTCAAAATTATCTAAAAATAACTATTAGCGAATAATTCACATCTCCTCCAGCTTTGTTGAGAGCAATGAATCAACACCATTTGACTTGTGAAAATATTTGTAACCAGTTATTAGAGTTAGTCACTTTTTCAACAGTAACACGAATATTTCAAATTGTTGCTTTGCTTGGGAATCGGTGGGTTTCTGCACACGGAGGCAAGGCACTGTTGTAAGCTTTGAGATGGAGGAGAGGAGGGAAGAGAACAGGAAGAAGTCTGTTGTAAAGGGGAGCACACAGCTTTGATCTCACTTTCTTAGTTTTTAGGAAACAGTGAAAATAGGTTTTGAGGATCTAGAAATCGATTCCTTTAAGACCACTGAAGACTCTACAAGGAAAGTTCTCCGGATTCTCCAACTTGGACAGGCAAGTCTGTGGACAGGGAAGTTGGCAATGCTGGGAGCTTGCTAGAAGAGCATCATCTCTACTCTGTTCTGAATCGAAAGAAACAGAAACTGCCCTTAACAGAAATCTCATGGTTTTGTCATGAACACATTGAAGTTTGCGAAGCACTGGACTAGACCGTTGGTACTCCCTTGTCCCCCAAACCTCGGTTCAGGCATTGGCTCTTGTGTGGCTTCCTTCAAAGCTCAGGTAATCATTGAAGCCCCTCGCCAGCATCTGCGGCTCAGGACTCTGACTTCAGTTCTCCCAGACGTCCCTGGTTCAGTTTCCAGCTGCCTCTGAGACTGACTGAGCTGGGCTTCTCGACTGCAGATAATTTAAAGGCTGCTTATGAAAAAGCAGATGGTCCCTAAGGGCCCCCGGTAATAAGTGGCAGCTGATGGCGCTCACTTCCTTCTCACTAATGACCAGATTTGGGAAAGACATCCGTTTTCTTCCCTGAGTGTCGCTCGGACCAGCGATTTTGAATTACGGGATGTTAAGACTGGCAAGGCTCGCCTGTGTCACAGAGGGTTTCCTCTTATCATCCTTGTGGACACCGTGACCTTGTCATTAGGAGAGCTACAAATAGAACAGCCTTTCTTTTTTTTTTTAAGGAAAAGAAAAGCCTATTCAAATAGAAAGTCAAAAGCTATTGGCTCCAGCAAGAAGAAAAGGGCTGTGATTGTATCTTTGAAATGTTTTTGCCTTCCCCTGTAGTATTTCTGCTGCGTTGACAGGCATGCCATCCAAGCTGGGCCTGGCTCTCCACCCGGCCCGGGGCTCTGTGTTCAGCTCTTGTATGTGTGGGATCCCAGACCTGTATGTAAACAAGGGGGCCTGGCGCCAAGGCCTCCTTCTTGAGTACAAACACCCGTGTCAGACGAGCAGGCCACGGGAGGAAGCATTTCCCTGGCATTGTTCTCGTTTTGCCCCCGCAGCAGGAAAGGCTGCTTTATGCTGAACGGAACAAGGACAGTTCAAAGGTCAAGCCCCGCTCCACCACTCATGGGCTGGGCCACTGGGCAACTGACCTAAACTCTCTCAACTGCTGAGTCTCTATCTTGAAAATGGCATAACTCAAATTGTTTCAGGAGAACTAAATGAGACTTGGAACACAAGTAGGGAAGTGGATTCTCTGTAAAAGTGATTTTTCTCCTCCTCTCAAAAGAAATGGACAGTGCTTCTTAAATCCATTGCTTCAAAAAGTCATGGACTCTTCAGCTGGGGAAATTCTTAAAAATTTATTATTTGCTCTCCCTGGTAGCCCAGTTGTTAAAGAAGCCACCTGCAATGCAGGAGACCTGGGTTCAATTCCTGGGTCGGGAAATCTGCTGGAGAAAGGATAGGTTACCCACTCCAGTATTCTTGCCTGGAGAATTCCATGGTGTTGCAAAGAGTCGGACTAGACTGAGCAACTTTCACTTTCTTTCTTTTTTTCACCTGAAGAAACTGGAGGGGAAAATAATCTGGAGGAGCCAAGATGCAGGTTTTACAAAGGGCCTAATTGTGCTAATGATTATTTAAGATGATGGTGGCCAAGAAGGGACACATTTCTCTAGAGCTGATTGGCCACAGATCCGTGCTCCAGGTGGGTTTCCTTCGTAGCTGAGTTGGTAGAGAATCTGCCTGCAAGGCAGGACACCCTGGCTTGATTCCTGGGTCAGGAGGATCCCCTAGAGAAAGGAAAGGCTGCTCACTTCAGTATTGTTCGGCTTCCCTGCTGGTTCAGTTGGTAAAGAATCTGCCCGCAATGCGGGAGGCCTGGGGTCGATCCCTGGGTTGGAAAGATCCCCTGCAGAAGGGAAAGGCTACCCACTCCAGGATTCTGGCCTGGAGAATTCCATGGACTCTATAGTCCATGGGGTCACAAAGAGTCGGACATGACTGAGCAACTTTCACTTTCACTTTTCATGCTACAGGTAGTGAAAACCAAGTCTGAACAGGAACAGACGAGAAAAGAGAGGAGGCGGGGCAGCAGGAGCATGGCCCCGAGAGCCCTTCAGCGCGCTGCATTCGCTGCTTTGAGCAGCATTTCAAATACTGAAGGCAGGTGTTAATATCAGTGCTTCTCAAAGCTCCATCCCCAGCTGGCAGCTTCAGCATCACCTGGGAGCTTGTTAGAAATGGAGGTTCTCAGGCCCTGGAGTCAGTGGGCCCAGCAATCCGTGTTTTAGCAAGTCTGATGTGCTTCAGACATATGCTAGAGGCTCAAAATTACTGGTTTACATGATAGCACCTTAACCATCTTTTCTAAAGCAAAGTAAAACGACATCATAAATGTCTAAGCATTTGAAATTCCTCAACTCCTTGACATATGCTGTGAGAATTCCCAGATATTATTGTCTGCTGATTCTTGCACAGTCACCAGATATAACTTCCTCCACTGCCTTGGGTGGGATTTGTTTCATCAGGAAGCAGTTGAAAAAAAGAGAGAGAGAGNATTTGAAATTCCTCAACTCCTTGACATATGCTGTGAGAATTCCCAGATATTATTGTCTGCTGATTCTTGCACAGTCACCAGATATAACTTCCTCCACTGCCTTGGGTGGGATTTGTTTCATCAGGAAGCAGTTGAAAAAAGGAGAGAGAGAGAATGATTTTGAAAATTAAGCAAATGAATCTGATCTCTTTTCTGTTCTCTAGAAATACCTTTCCTCTGGCATGACAGTATCTTTATAACTTTCTTGCAAATTACACCAATCACCCAGGTTTCATTTCCCCACCTTAACAACCCCAGCTCTAGAAGCAGTCACAGTGAAGCCCTGTGTGGTCTGGAACGGGGCACCATCTGCGATGATGTGGTGGTGGCCCGCGGGCAGAAACTCTGCCCCCCCTCACACCGAGGGCCGTCATCACTTGGTCCCACCTTCTGCTTATTCTGAATTTTCTGTATGGTGGTTAGAAGTCACTGAGAAAGCTACAAGTTAAAATCTGTAGCATATTCCGCCTCTTGTTCATATCCTCTTATCACTGGCTGGATACGTGTCTGCCTCACCCCCCCAGCTGGGGGCTCCTCGAGGGGAGGTGTCACCCACTTAATCCCCGTCACGGGGCAGATGTGAAACAGACCTTTATGAACACAGCTAAAGCGGACGGCCAGGGAGACCGGGAGGCTCGCCCAAGGCTGGGGACCCTTCTGGGCACCCAGGGAGGTTCCACTGCCTCTGTTTACTCTGTGGGGGTTATTACTTACTTCTTCTCCACGTGGCATTCTCTAGAGACTCTGTAAATGATTGACTGCAGTCACCTCCCCCCTCCCCCATCTGCAGAGCCCACGCTTTGTAAACATAAAGGCTCCAGTTTGCCTCTGTTTACTCTGTGGGGGGTTATTACTTACTTCTTCTCCACGTGGCATTCTCTAGAGACTCTGTAAATGATTGACTGCAGTCACCTCCCCCCTCCCCCATCTGCAGAGCCCACGCTTTGTAAACATAAAGGCGCCAGCAAGTCACAGCTAAAAGCTTTGTAATGAGGACAACTCCAACATGTTATTTTCAACATTCAACTCCCAAGTTTGAATAATTCATGGAGGGGAAAAAAAAATCTGTTGAGCTAGAAGTGACTGGGCTATTTTAATGAAAGCTGAGATTCGGAATGGTTTAGAGCTGGAGAGTCTCTGAGGGGAGCAAAGGCAGGAAGGGACTGCCTTGCACCCAGCAACCTGGGGAGCCCAGGTCTCTGCCCTGCAAGCTCGTTGGCCAAGGCCTCGCAGCGGTCCGCGGTCAGTCCCAAAGCTGCACTCAGACCCGAAGATGCCACGCCCAGCGCTTGGCCTCGAGCCCCGCAGCCTGCCACCTGACACCAAAGGTCAGGTCCAAGGGCCTTCTCCCTGTCACTGCGGGCCACCGAAGACCCAAGGAGCTCAGGTTTCCTTCTCTGTCTTCAATCTAGCCCAGTTGTCTCCATAGGCTGCACATTAAACCCCCCTGGGGAGCTTTTGAAAAATTGGATGACCAGGACTGAACCTAGAGCAATTACATCAGCCTCTGGGGTGGAGGTGGGGCTGGGGCCTCAATCTTTTTCAAGCACCCCCCCCCCCCCCCCCCCCCCCCCTAGCACCCCCACCCCACCCACCCCAGCTGATTCCAACCTGAAGGGGAATTTGAGAAACGCGGAGGGCAGCCCTCTCCTTCCCTCTCTCGTCTCAAATTCTCTCGAAGGCCAGCACCCTTCTCTTCTTCCTCCCGTTTTCTTTTGCTAACTCTTGGGCTTGAATACTGTAAGCACAGTTTATATTATGGGTGCTGCCACTCATAATGAAGCCGCTTGACACTGGCACAGAAGAGCCCTGGGGCGGGAAGATCCCCTGGAAAGGAAATGGCAGCTCACTCCAGTATTCTTGCCTGGAGAGAATCCCATGGACAGAGGAGTCTGGTGGGCTACCGACCATGGGGTCACAGAGTTGGACACAGCTGAGCGCGTGCGCGCACACACACACACACACAAGCACACACACACACGGCCCTGCAGTCCTCTCCCGGCCGTCTCTGAGTGGGTTGTGTCTCCTCCGGGTGGCCCGCCTCCAAGCCTCCACCAGGTCTCCACTGGGCCTCACTGTCCCCTGGCAGGACTACGGGCAGCCATTGCTGCACTTGCATCAGAAGCCCCCCTCCTCCTGGGATCCCAACCCCCGGGCAGCACCGCAAGCCTCGGGGAGGCTGCCCTGCGGCGATCGGTCCCAGAGGGACCAGTCCTTGCAGCAGGTCTTCTGTTCTTGCTGGCTAAGCGTGTGGGCGTGCAGCAGGCATTTGCTGGGGAACGTCGGCAAAAAATAAAACTTCTCAAGCTTCACTCCTGTAGACAGATTGAGAGGCCTCCCAACAGTTCAGAACTGCCGAATCTGGATCCGTCCGCCCACTTACCCCCCCAGGAAGTGGTAGGTTGAGTTCGATGTGTTTGCATTTAACAGTGGCCTAGCTTATGGGACTTGACATCATAACGGCAATGTTTTAAGATGAATAAGTCAACAGGTGGTTTTTGGACCTCACTGCTCATGGCAACCCACTCCAGTGTTCTTGCCTGGAGAATCCCAGGGACGGAGGAGCCTGGTGGGCTGCCGTCTATGGGGTTGCACAGAGTCGGACACGACTGAAGCGACTTAGCAGCGGCCGCAGCTCGCAGAGCACCAGGCTAGGCCCTGACAAAATCGAGGGGGAGGCCACCTCGGCTAAAGGTACCTTATGGCCCGTGGCCTTGGGGAAGAATCGAGGCTCAGGGCGGCAGCAGTTGGTCTGAAGGTCAAGGAGAGCAGAGGGCTAACACTCAGCCCAGACTCACAGGGATGAGGAAGCGAGAGAGGGCCATAAAGTGGGGAGGTGCGGGAGCGGCAAGCTGACAAGCGTGTGTTTAACTTCCCAGGATTTCAAGTCCTGCAGCTCTTTGCCTAACCCATGCTCACCAACCATACTGCAGCCTCCACACTGTTTTAATCTTGCCCTTCTGACCTCCAAGCACATTTGCAGCTGGCAGAGAGCTCGGCAAACTCTATCCCAAGCCAGCTGCAGCCTCCTCCCCAATCCTCTCTCTCCCTCTGCGGGTGTGTCTCCCTCCCTAGCTAACTCCCACACGCCGTCGCCCTTGCCATCTCTTAGTTACAGAACATTTTTTTCCCCCCATGGTTAAGTAGAGAAATCCAAGCTCTCAGCCTTTTCTTGAAGCAATAATGAACATAACTGGTAGAAATAATCAATACAAAACAAGATTGACAACGTCTAACACTACATACCGGGGGAAAAGAATGACTTGGCTGAAAATTACCTGAAGAATCAAAACTTGACAAAATGTGGGCCTGCAAATCTGGGAACAACTGGATTTGGTAGAAATACTGGCCACAAAGAGAAAGTCACAAAGGCAGATATTATAACTGGTAAAACTTGGCCTGGACAAAAACCAGATGGTGAATCAAATTTCATTATAAAATTTAAACAGGAAAAGAATTGATGCCAATGAAGATAATTCCAATAAACTTTAATAAAAAATGGTAAAACTGGAAACTAATTGTGCTGTAGGGAAAACTAATGAGTGAATTTCTTTACTTAATGACACTTGTTCTAGAAGTTACTTTCTTGGTAGAAATCTATCAATGTTGGCATAATTCTGATTATAATATGTAAAGGCCAAACTTCCATTGGCATTTAAATAACGATCAGTAACTATCAGGCCTCCCTAGAAGCAGAAAAGTGGGAGCTAAATTGCCACTCCAGGATGGGGCCTGGGAATCTATATTTCAAAAATAATGTTTCAAACAAGCCATCTGTTAAAAAATATATTAGGGGGTGGTGACTAGAGAAGTTTGAACATGGAAGGATATTAAATAGTGCTAAGAAATTGTTTCTATTATTTTTAGGCATAACGATGTTATGATCATGTTTCTTAAACATGGACAGAATTGTCTTTCCCCCCAAATTCGTTATGTTGAAGCCCTAACCCCTAATGTGACTGTTCAGTTCAGTCGCTCAGTTGTGTCCAACTCTTTGCGACCCCATGAATCGCAGCACGCCAGGCCTCCCTGTCCATCACCAACTCCCGGAGTTCACTCAGACTCACGGCCATCGAGTCCGTGATGCCATCCAGCCATCTCATCCTCGGTCATCCCCTTCTCCTCCTGCCCCTAATCCCTCCCAGCATCAGAGTCTTTTCCAATGAGTCAACTCTTCGCATGAGGTGGCCAAAGTACTGGAGTTTCAGCTTCAGCATCATTCCCTCCAAAGAAACCCCAGGGCTGATCTCCTTCAGAATGGACTGGTTGGATCTCCCTGCAGTCCAAGGGACTCTCAAGAGTCTTCTCCAACACCACAGTTCAAAAGCATCAATTCTTCAGTGCTCAGCCTTCTTCACAGTCCAACTCTCACATCCATACATGATCCTGGAAAGAACATAGGTTTGACTAAATGGACCTTTGTTGGCAAAGTGATGTCTCTGCTTTTTAATATGCTGCCTAGGTTGGCCATAACTTTTCTTCCAAGAAGTAAGCATCTTTTAATTTCATGGCTGTAGCCACCATCTCACTGGAAAAACCATAGCCTTGACTAGATGGACCTTTGTTGGCAAAGTAATGTGACTGTATCAAAGATCAAATCAAGGTTAAGTGAGGTCATAAGGGTGGGGCCCTGGTCCCACAGGACTGTGGTCCTTATGAAGGGGAGGAGACCCCTTGAGTGCACGCATAGAGAAACTGACACCGGAGGATGCTGAAAAGCCGAGAGGCCTCAGGAGAAGCCAAACCTGCCAGCACCTTGATCTTAGATGTCCAGCCTGCAGAACGGTGAGAAAACAAATTTCCATTGTCGAGGTCACTGAGGTTACGGCATTTTGTTTTGGCAGCCCTGGCAAACCAAGACAAGTCTTTACATAGTAGAGATCCCTACTGAATTATTTATGAGTGGAGCAGTATGATGTCTGAGATCTGCTTTAAAATACTCCAGAAATAAAAATAGAGAGCTGGTGGGGGGATAGATGAAGCAAGACTGGCTAAAAATGGACAATTCCCAGAGCTGAGGAACAGGCACACAGAGGCTTCTCATACTCTCCTCTTCTACTCTAGGGCATGTTTAAAAGTATTCAAATAAGCTTAAAAAATTGGCTTGGATCATTGAAAGGTGATTTTGATGCACATCCAAGTAGACGATTACGAAAAGGGTTCTCATTAACTTGTGTTCTAACCTGGGTTGGAATGACCTGGAATAAATGTGTCACCCACATTTATCTATAAATAAAGTTTTAACTGAATATAATAATGCAGTAGGGAAAGGAATCAAAATGCCAACTGCAGGCGGTGGAGCTGTTGGTGAGGGAAATCCGGCAGGGAAGAGGGAATCAGCATTTATTGAGCACCTGCTGAATACTGGGTGCTTCGTAACTGTTAACTTTGGATGCTCACATTGGTTTTAAATTTTAAAATCTTTTTATCAAGCTATAAGATGAAGAAACTAAGGCCCAGAGAGGATGAAGGAATTCGCATATTACAGAGTGACCTTCTCAGCTGGGAGTCGAATCCTATCCGTCGGCCTCCCCAGTGTGCATTCTTTTCCCTAGTCGTTACCTTGAAGAGGCGATGGCACCCACTCCAGTGCCCTTGCCTGGAAAACCCCATGGACGGAGGAGCCTGGTGGGCTGCAGTCCGTGGGGAGTCGGACACGACTGAGCGACTGCCCTTTCACTTTACCTCCTCCCCGGGTATTGCCAAGTGACAGATCACGGGGGCAGAGGAATTCTGACGAAGATGAGGTCATGAAGAGATCGGCCCAGGAGAGACTAACGGAGGACTTGAACTCGGAGGCAGGTCCTGGAGGTGGAGCGGAAGGGCGTCCCTGGGTTGCGGAGGGACGGCCAGAGCAGGAGCCTGGAGCACGCGGAGAAGGAGAGGCCTCCGCGGCTCCTGGGGAGGCCGGGGCAGGATGCGGGCGCGGGCCTCAGGGACGCTGTCCCAGGCGGGGCCCGGCAAGCCTGCCGAGCAGAGCAGATTTCAGAATGAGGCGGGAAGACGAGGCCTCATCGACAGGTGAGGGAAGTCGGGTGGAGGTTGTTCCAGGTGGGGAGGAGAAAGGGCTTGAGTCCGGTCGGACGCGCAGAATTGGGGATGACGGCGGAACACCCGAGCGAAGAAGGCCCGATGACAGCTGGGGTGACAGAATGCTGGATTTGAAAAATCATCTGACCTGCTTCTGCATTCAAGAAATGTGAATCCTGGGGACTTCCCTGGTGGCCCAGCGGTTGAGAATCTGCCTCCAGGGCAGGAGACGCAGGTCTGATCCCCGGTCGCTGCACTAAGATCCCACATGCCTCGGGCAGCTAGCCCGTTTGCCGCAATTACGAGCATCACAACCAGAAGCCCTCAAGCCAAAACCAAAGGCCCCGCGTGGCGCAACTAAGACCCCATGTGGCTAAACGAATAAACCAATATTTTTTTAAAAGAAGAAAGAAAGGAGAATCTAGGAGGTAACCAGGGAGTGCCCTGGGATACACAGAAGATCTTGGCTCCTTAATCTAGCTTACATCACGCTACAGAATGTAACCGACCATTCTGTGCTCTCCTGTGTGTTCCAGCAGAGTATTGGGGATTCAGCGGAGGTAGGGAGATGCCTTTTGACTGCTCTTCCTGCTTCCACCCTGCTATCCCCTCCAATTATTTTTTTCTCAGGCAGTAGGTATTAGAGTTGCTCTGCTACCTGCAATAGTCTGTGTAAATGGGCTAAATGTAAAAGGAACTTTCTGGATGCTGGTGGAATGCACACCCTGTGCAGTTATGTAAGACGCAGGCCTGGGAAAGCGATCCTATAAAAAGGATCCAGCCCTCCTCTGCTGCCTGAACCCACGAGCCACACCCTAGCCTGAGAACCTGTGCACAGGCGCCGCCCTCTCCCTAGAAAGCTCTTCTGATGCTTTTGTGTGTGTGTGTGTGTGTGTGTGTGTGGTGTTTTATTATTTGTTTATTTTTAATGTAGTAGGCATTTTAACTTAAAAAAAAAACAAAAACTGGCCGTCTGCTCTCATTGGAATAGAAACTCGACAAGGGCAGGGCTCTGTGTCCTGTCTGTTTATGGCTATAAAAACAGTGCCTGGCACAGAGCGGGCACTCAGTGAGTGAACTGCGGCGTAACAGGGCGACAGGCTAAAATAAAGACCCGGACAAATCGCCGGGGAACTTATAAGGGGCACCAATCCCACCTCCCTGACAGTGTCGGGGCAAGTTTCCCGAAGAGGTGCCCATCGAGCTGGGACTTGAAAGAGGTAAGTGGGTCAAGGCAGACATCGCTGGTTGAAAAATGACCCCCAAAGATATCCAGGTCTTGATTCCTGGAGACTGTGAATGTTACTGCATAGGAAAGAAATGACTTACAGATGTGATTAAGTGGTATCTTGAGATGGGGAGAGAAAATGTTAGTTGATCAGGCATGTCTGACTCTTGGCGACCCCATGGACTGTAGCCCTCCAGGCTCCTCTGTCCATGGAATTCTCCAGGCAAGAACACTGGAGTGGGTTGCCATTTCCTTTTCCAGGGGATCTCCCCAATCCACAGGTCGAACCCAGGCCTCCCACATAACAGGCAGATTCTTTGCCATCTGAGCCACCAGGGAAGCCCGTGAGATGGGGATTATCCTGTATTATCCTGTGGCAGGCCCTAAGTGCAATCACAGGTATCCTGGANTTCCTTTTCCAGGGGATCTCCCCAATCCACAGGTCGAACCCAGGCCTCCCACATAACAGGCAGATTCTTTGCCATCTGAGCCACCAGGGAAGCCCGTGAGATGGGGATTATCCTGTATTATCCTGTGGCAGGCCCTAAGTGCAATCACCGGTATCCTGGAAGAGGGACTTAAAAGCAGCAGAAAGTTTGATGTGGAAACAAGGCCCTTTACTGCTGCCTTTGGGGGTGGAGGAGGGAATCATGAGCCAAGGCATGCAGGGAACGAAGCTGCAGAGGCTGGAAATGAGGAGGAAGCCAGTTCTTCTGCAGAGCTTTCTGCAGAGCTTTCAGGGTGGCCCTGCTGGCACCCTGACTTTGGATGAATGGAACCGACATCAGGCAAGAGAATAAAAAGTCAGATTGGTTTCAGTGGTGGTGTTGATAACTTAGGTGTGAGGATGAACTAGGTTCGGGGGAGGTCTCAGGAAATGGGGGCAAGATGACAGGTGGAATATCCAGGTGATGTCCTGGGCAAGGCTGGAGGCCAAAGGGACTCTGTGCTCCTCGGCTTCTCCGTAAACAGTTCCCATGGAGAGAAGGTCAATATTCCTAGAAGAGGCTTAGTCCACTGGATGGACTTGAAACAAGCCTTTCCACATGATACGGCCAGCTTATTGCATTTTCGCCCTTCACTTCTAACCTGATTTTGTAGAATGCCTGCTTTCTTACCCAAATATGTGCTCTGTTTCCCTCGTGAGCAATCAGCTCTAGGAAGCAGCAGATTTGATCAGGCATTCTTCCCTGAACAAGAGGCCGGCTGCCCTGGGAAGCCTACCGGGCTAAGTGTTCTTTGCATTTCTCCTTGAATGCTTTCAACACCAGGGGCTCATTACCGTCTTGGAAGACAATATATTCTCGCTCTTAGTGTGTGTGAGTGTGTGTGTGTGTGCACGCATGCTTAGTTGCTTCAGTTGTATCCAACTCTTAGTGACCCCATGGACCTGCCTGGCTCCTCTGTCCATGGGATTTTCCCAGCAAGGATACTGAGTGGGTTACCATTTCCTCTTCCAGGGGATCTTCCAGACCCAGGGGTTGAACCCGCAACTCCTGCATCTCCTGCATTGCAGGCAGATTGTTTACTGCTAAGCCCCCGGGGAAAGCCCTTTTAAGGCCAAAACTGCCCAGAGTTTTCATTTGGTTCTGAGGCTTGACCATTGGCACAAAACGATGTGTTTCATGGCCCTAGGTCTGGAGTCAAAAAGAACCAGGTTTAAGTTCAGACTCTGCTCCTTACAGTGAACTTGGTCTCTTTGTCTACCCTAGTTTGCTCAATAGTAAAATGGGAATAAAATGACAGTTTACCTTATGAGGTTGTGAAAAAGCATGATACTTGACACATGGCAAAGGCTCACTAAATGCTAAATATTATTACGGATGTTAGATGTCATTTGAACATCTCTTCAAAAAGCACTACATGATATGTGCCTTCTTCAGAGGAGAGGGATAGAAACCCTTAATAGTTGTCTCTCATAGTCCCCATTGAGCTCTGAATGGATATGGACTTTGGCCTTTTTGAATTAAATGTATGTTAAGCATAGATATGACGTGTGGACGCTCATTCAGGACAGGTGGAAGGTATAATCAAGGTATCCCCCAGGGGTTATTTCTGCCTACTTAGAAAAAAAAAGAATTTGCTTTCCATTGACCAAACAGCAGGCCAGCATAGTAAGGAGGGATTGATTTTCTCAGCATTCCATTAGCTCGAGTCTTTAAAGAGAGCATAACGCACTCCAGTGGTAAGAGGGTTTGCGTCATCCTGGAGCGGACCGGACCCTGGAGCAGACTCTGGCTGAGCCGCAGCTTTCAAAGGGAATAATCCCACTCCTCTCCACATTCGCCATGTACGTTTTCTTAAAAAGATTCTTTCAAGTCTGGCAGTTGAGACCCACATTTCCGATCCAGACACCTGTTTCATAACCAGCTCAGCTGCTGACCCAGTTAAATAATAATGAGTGATTTTCATAAATCTAAACTTTCCCTCAGAAGAACCCAGCGGAAGAGGCTGCAGGCTGGTGCTTGGGGTAAGTCATCAGCAGCGGTGTCAAAACCCATTTGATTGATGGCATTAAATATCAGCTGTCTGCACACCGGCAAACCGCTGGTGGGAGAGAAAGGGAAATCTAGTCAAGCCTCTGGTGGTTTTGTCCACCTGGAATTTACACGAGTGAGCATTAGAGATTGGGAGAAGGAAATCCTGCGTTCTGCAGAATTCAGTGATTTCCCGCACCCCCCACCCCCCACTGAAGAAAGGCTGCTTCCTGGAGGGCTTTGTGGGAACTATAACCACTTGACAAATGGATAACAACAGACAGGGCAGGGCCGTTGGGCAGGGGGTTTGGGGGGAGGGGTGCCCTGATTTGTAGAAATTGCTAATTTCTGTTGTGTCAATACTTTCACACAGTCTATTTCAAGTCACCAACTTGACATCATTGCATGTGGTCTTGGGGAGAGAGGGACACACCACTTCACTTCATGATGAAGGGTTTCCATCATTCAGACACCGAGGATGTAAATAAACTCAAGAGCATGGATAATAGTGAAATGTAGCAAAATAATTGGAAACTTTGAGTATTTAAAAAATATATATTTAGATATAAATTCATATAATTTGGTTTTTAATTGAAGTAGAGTTGATTTAATGTAATTGAAGTATATAGTTGGGCCTCCCTGATAGCTCAGATGGTAAAGAATCTGCCTGCCATGCAGAACCCGGTTCGCTTCCTGGGTCGGGAAGATCCCCTGGAGAAGAGACAGGCTTCCCACTCCAGTATTCTTGGGCTTCCCTGGTGGCTCAGCTGGTAAAGAATTCGCCTGCAATGTGGGAGACCTGGGTTTGATCCCTGTGTTGGGAAGATCCCCTGGAGAAGGGAAAGGCTACCCACTCCAGTATCTTGGCCTGGAGAATTCCATGGACTGTATAGTCCACGGGGTCACAAAGAGTCAGACATGACTGAGCAACTTTCACACTTTCACACATAGTTGATTTACAATGTTGTGTTAGTTTCACGGGTACAACAAAGTGATTCAGTTATGTATTCTTTTCCATCATTATGGTTTGTTACAGGACATTGAGTATAGTTTCTTGTGCTATACAGTAGGTCCTTGTTGTTTATCTATTTTATATATATAGTAGTGAGTATCTGTGAATCCCAAACTCCTGATTTATCCCTCCCTGCCCCAATGGCAACCCACTCCAGTGTTCTTGCCTGGAGAATCCCAGGGACGGGGGAGCCTGGTGGGCTGCCGTCTATGGGGTCGCACAGAGTCGGACACGACCGAAGCGACTTAGCAGCAGCAGCAGCCCCAATAATTTGATTTTTAATTATGGCTGTGTTTAACAGCTGGCTCTCAGAATTCCTGAAATTATAGCAATTACTAGTTCATATGAGTCAACACAAGTAGCTCCAGCTCACCCCTGATTTGTGGCACTTGAAAACAAAAGAACACACACTCCTTGGGGACCAGGGATGAAGGCCTGTCAACTTCTCTGAGGTCCAGGCCCTTGCCTAACCACTCACCGACTCACTCACTGTTTCAGATTTTTCATCTGTTTCTCTTCGGTTGCACGGCGTCTTCTCCGTCGCTGCCTGTGGGCTGCCTCCGGTTCGGGTGAGGAGGGCTCCTCTTCCTCGTGCTGGGCGGCTTCTCGCTGCCGTGGCCCCCTTGCTGCGGCACAGGCTTTAGGGTGCTCGGTAGCTGTGGTGCGTGGGCTTAGCTGACCCAAGGCATGTGGAATCTTCTCGGACCCGGGATCAAATCAGCGTCCTCTGAACTGGCAGGTGGATTCTTAGCCCCTGGACCACCAGGGAGTCCCTCATCCACTTTTTGTTTATTAGACAAACGTCTGTTGAGCAGATGCCGGGCCCTGCAAATCCTGACGGGACCAAGAGAAGCAGCTCAACATGGACAAGGGGGCTGACCCCAGGGGAGTGTGATGAGAAGTGAGCAGAGATGGAAACAGGCAAAGTGCCAGTCTCCCGGACTGAAGCCTGGGAGGCTGCTGGTTTGACCTCTGAGGCTTTCTTTCCCCTTCTGGATACACTCTCCTCCCTCGGCTGCAGGACACGGCTCTCTCCTGGTTCTCCTCCCGCCTTGTTCGCGGCGCTTCCTTAGTCTCATTTGCCGGCTTTTCTTCACCTCCACAACCTCCAGTGTCACAGCATCCCAGGTCCCAGTCCCTGGACCCCTTCTCTTCCCTACCCCCTCCTCAGTGGTGACTCATCCTGTGTCGTGGCTGTGGATCACCCCCTTCCAGCTTGACCCCGCCTATAAACTCGTCTCCTTTATCCAGTTGCCTACTTGAAAACTCTACCGGACGGCTAGTAGGTAAGTCAGCTCGCCACGCTGAACCTCTGACCTTCTGTCCTCTACGGCTGGTTTCTCCTTCATCCCCCATCCCAGGCAACGCAACTCTAGCCTTCTAGTCATTCAAGGGCTCAAAACCTATAAGGCATTCTTGAGTTCTCTCTTTTTTTCATCCCCCAGATCCAATCAATTGGCCAAGATCGTGGACTCTACCTTCAAAACACTCCACATGTAACTACCTCTCAGCTCCTCCACTATCTTTTCTATGGACTTAGCCATCACCATCTCTCACCTGGATATTTCAATAGCCTCCTAATAAGTCTCCCAGCTTTCACAACTGTTCATCCCCATCTCCTCACCTGCACTCTAATCTCAACATAGCAGCCAGATAAATCCTGTTGAGAACATTTTAAAGCTCATTTCCTTTATCTCATAGAAATTTCATGCATATCACAGTGTTTGGCATATGGCAATATGCCATACTGTTGCATTTAAATTCACAGGCTATTTATTCTACCATATGATATCGTGATTTCTAATAAAGACATACCACAGAGACATGGTAGATTCAGTTCCAGACCACTGCAATAAAGTGAATATTCCAATAAAGTGAGTCACACAAATTTTTGTTTGTTTCCCAGTACATATAAGAGTTATCCTAACACTAAACTGGAGCATTTTAAGTGTGCAACAGCATTATCTCTTTTAAAATGTACATGCCTTAATTTAAAACTATTTTATTGCTGAAAAATACTAACCATCATCTGAGCTTTCAGAGAGTTGTAATCTTTTTGCTGGTGGAGGATCTGGCCTCAGTGGCTATTAACTGATCAGGGCGGTGCTTGCTGAAGGCTGGAGTGGCTGTGGCAATTTCTTAGACAGCAATTAAACAAAAAATTTTGCCACATCAGCTGACTCTTCCTTTCATGAATGACTTCTCTGTAGTATGAAATGGTGTTTGATAGCATTGTACCTGTGTATTTAGAGAACTTCTTTCAAAATTGGAGTCGCTCTTCTCAAACCCTGCCACTGCTTTATCAACTAAGTTATGTATTGCTCTAAGTCCACTGTTGTGATTTCAACAAGCTTCACGGCATCTTTACCAGGAGTAGGTTTCATCTCAAGAATCCACTTTCTTTGCTTATCCATAGGAAGCAACTCCTCATCCATTCAGATTTAATCATGAGATTGAGGAGTTCAGTCACATCTTCAGGCCCCACTTCTAATGCTAGCTCTTGCTGTTTCTACTACATCTGCAGTTGTTTCTTCCACTGAAACCTTTAACTCTTCAAAGTCTCCCATGAGGGCTGGAATCAACTTCTTCTAAACTTCTGTTAATATTGGTATTTTGACCTAGTCCCATGAATCATGAGTATTCTTCGTGGTATCTAGAATGGTGAATCATTTCCAGAAAGTTTTCAATTGACTTTGCCCAGATCCTTCAGAGGGATCACTCTTTATGGTAGCTATAGCTTTATGAAACGTATTTCTTAAATAATAAGGCTTGAAAGTCAAAATTGCTCCTTGGTTCGTGGGCTGCAGAATGGATATTATGTTGGCAAGTGTGGAAACAGCTTGAATCTCGTGGTATTTCTCCCTCAAAGCCACTGGGCGATCAGGTGCATTGTCAATGAACAGTCATATTTTGAAAGGAATCTTTTCCTCTGATCAGTAGATCTCAGTAATGGAGTTAAAATATTCAGTAAATCATGTTGGAAATAGATGTGCTGTCATCCCAGCTTTGTTCCGTTTACAGAGAACAGAGTAAGTTTAGCATAATTATTCCAGGATTTTAGCAATGGTAAATGAACATTGGCTTCAACTTCCAATCACTAGCTGCTTTAGCCTCTAGCAAAGTCAGCCTGTTCTTTGAAGCTTTGAAGCCAGGCATTGACTTCTCCTCTCTAGCTATGAAGGTCCTAGGAGGCATCTTCATCCAGTAGAAGGCTGTTTCATTGACATTGAAACTATACTGTTTAGTGCGGCTGAAGGCATCTTAGCTAGATCTTCTTGATAACTTGCTGCAGCTTCCGTAACAGCACTTGTTACTTCACTTTGCACATCTATGTTACAGAGAGAGCTTCTTTCCTTAAATCTCATGAACCAACCTCTGCAAACTTCAAACTCTGAACTTCTCTTCTGCAGCCTCCTTGCCTCTCTTGGCCTCCCCAGAATTGAAGAGAGTTGAGGTCCTGCTCTAGATCAGGGAATTGGTGGAATTAGCTGATTGATGTCTCTGGAATCTTAAGGGAATTAGTGGCTTATTTGGACCACGCAAACTTTCTCCGTATCAGTAATAAGACTGCTTTGCTTTCTTATCACTGGTTCACTGGAACAGCGCTTTTCATTTCCTTCAAGAGTTTCCTCCGCATTCATTCGCATCTTGGCTGACTGTTTGGCCCAGCAGACCTAGCTGGTGGCCTACCCGGGCTGTCGACATGCCTTCCTCACTGAGCTTAATCATGTCCAGCTTTTGATTCAGAGTGAGAGCTGTGTGACTCTTCCTTTCACTTCAACACTTAGAGTCACCGTAAGACTATTAATTGGCCTCATTTCAATCTTGTTGTGTCTGAGGGAACCGAGAAGCCTGACGGAAGGGAAGGAGAGCGGTCAGAACACGCTCACCGTTTATGGATCAAGTTCATTACCTGACAAGGGCATGCACTGTGATGCCCCACGACCACGACAATGGCAACATCAGAGATAGCTGATCACAGATGACCAATATAACAATAATGAAAAACTTTGAAATATCACCAGAACTGCCAAAATATGACACAGAGACATCAAGTGAGCAAACGCTACTGGAAAAATGGAGCCAGTCAGTAGATTTGCTCCGGGCAGGGTTGCCACAGACTTTCAATTTGTTAAAAAAATAACAATAATACAAAACAAAAAACACTATCTGTGAAGCATAAAGAAAGCGCAGGTATGCCTTTATTAAATTTTGTTGGTTCTCAGAGATGAATGGCTTGTGCTTTGAAGAGATGCTCCCACAGATGCAGACAGCAGGGTTTCAGAGCGGAGCCAATGCTGAGCTGCAATACAGACAGTGCCTTCAGAAGAGCTATTTTAATAGCTGAGACTAATTTAGTTGTTTTGAGAAAAATTTCTAATTTAGTAACATGAAGAAGAAAATTTCCTTGTCTTCTTTTCCTTAGCAAGCATATATTCAATGTCTGCAGCCATCTCTGTGTCCATTTTTAAAAAAATAAGATATAATTTCAGCTCATTTCAGTCATTCAGTCATGTCCAACTTTTTGCAACTCCATGGACTGCAGCACGCCAGGCCTCCCTGTCCATCACCAACTCCCAAGTTTACTCAAACTCATGCCCATATAGTCGGTGATGCCATCCAACCATCTCATCCTCTGTCATCTCCTTCTCCTCCCACCTTCAATCTTTCCCAGCATCAGGGTTTTTTCCAGTGAGTCAGCTCTTCACATCAGGTGCTCAAAGTATTGGAGTTTCAGCTTCAACATCAGTCCTTCCAATGACTATGCAGGACTGATTTCCTTTAGGATTGACTGGCTTGATCTCCTTGCAGTCTAAGGGATTTCAAGAGTCTTCTCCAACACCACAGTGCAAAAGCATCAGTTCTTCAGCACTCAGCTTTCTTTACAGATACTAAAATACCTATTGATATTTATTGGAGAAGGAAATGGCAACCCACTCCAGTATTCTTGCCTAGAGAATCCATGGACAGAGGAGCCTGGTGCGCTGCTGTCCATAGGGTTGCACAGAGTCAGACACGACTGAAGTGACTTAGCATGCATGCATGCATAGATATTCAGTATAGACATTTACATAGATTATATAATATTATATATTATATCTATATAGATATAGATATTTATATTGTTAAATTATAAGATATTATTTTCTTATGGTGAAATTCCCCATTTTTAACATACAGGTAAAGAGTCGGACCCGACTGAGCGACTGAACTGAACTGAACATACAGGTCTATAATTTTTGACAAATGCATAAAATCAAGTAATTACTACTACAACTTGATGGATATAGGTTACATTTCTCTTGAGTAATATAGGGATTTCTGAACATGCTATGTTGTGGAAAAGCCTGTATTTTAGAGTGTTTTTGACTAAGTGCAGAACACTTACTCTCTAATCCCTAGTTAGCAGTGACGTAAAAGGTAAAGCCACTCTGTGCCTTCGAGGAGCTTCTGTGTTTCCATCAATAGGAAGAGTGATCTGTAAATGAGTAAAGTCATCATTTGGTCAAATGATTCAATTCAAAATAATTTTCCAAGAACTTAAAAATAGTTTGTTGGCTTGCGTTCTTAATACACTTTTCCCTTATTTACATATTGATTTGCCTAACAAGCATTTTTTCCCCGGTGAAAGTGAAGTCCAACAGGATGGGGTGATCACCTTGCCACACTCTTAAGGTCCCTTTGCCAGGAGCAATTCCTGCCCAGGGTCTTAATCCAGGCTAATGTGTTCCCTGCTCATTTTATTTCTAATTATTAAAAAAAACCAGGATGGTTCTTTATGGATGCAGAGAATACACTGACTTAACAATAATAATGGAAAAAGACATGAACACTGATGTTCAACATCCTGGTATAAATACAACCTTCTCTTTGACTAACATGGTCTTCTACAAGCAAAGTTATTACTGTTATTGTTACTGTTATTATGCAGGGTCCTCAACCTTGGATGCATATAATAGTCATAGAGGAGCTTTAAAAGTAAATAAGCAAAACTGTTTCCAGGACTCATTCTTGAACAGTTGATTTAAAATCTCAGACATGGGACTTCCTCGGTGGTCCACTGCTTAAGACTCTGTACTTCCACTGCAGGAGCATGGGTTTGACCCCTGGTTCAGGAACTGAGATCTCATGTGCTATGTGGCATGACCAAAAAAAAATAAAATAAAGTCTCAGAGATGGAGACCCAGGAATTAGAATGTTTAAAACTCCCTCAGGAAATCTAGTTTGCTACCAAGATTGAGAACCACTGGCCCAGCTGTGCAGAAAACTTTCTACTTAGCTTTGAGGGTCTTTTCTTGGAAAGGCAGGCAAATCTGGAGGCAACCTGCTCTATGGGGGCAGATGCCTCCTTAAATTCTGCAGCCCTCCTGTCTACTTTGCCTTAGTCTAGTCTTGGGCCTGCTCAGTTTCCTCACCTGTAAAATGATGAGCTGAGCTTGACTGTTTACTATCTTTCCCAGTGCCAGTATTTCATGTCCCAAACCTAAAACTTTGGCCAATGTAGGACTAGCCAAAAAAATAATAATAAAATAAAGACTTGTGTAATTATCTGGTTGAATTTGGCCAATAGCCAAGCTGAATAATCCAGACCAAAATATACTCCCTTTCTCTGCAACAGGAGGATGGATTTTCTTTGTTCTGTGCTTCAGGAAGGTTGTGTGAACAATGTTCAGTCACCTTGTACCTTAACTGTATCAACAATCTTTGTCCTACTGGCTCGAGGACTTTGAGTTTTAGCCACAGATGGCTATGTCTTCACCTGTACAATCTAAAAATTCTCAAAATGTGTGTGTTGGTTTGGGAGAGGTCTATTACACGCCCTGGGTAGGGGATGATATTTTATTTTATTTTAAATTTCAAAGAACCTGAAAGGAGAGCTTGGGTCAGTGGCATGCAGTGTTGGTTCCCACAGATTGGTGAGAGTCAGTTGTTATATTTTCAGGAATTTGGTAAATCTAGTGAACTGAGACTTCTTAAGTGAACAATGCAAAGAAATAGAGAAAAA
The DNA here is from genome assembly GCA_006410635.1 of Cephalophus harveyi. Taxonomy (NCBI): domain Eukaryota; kingdom Metazoa; phylum Chordata; class Mammalia; order Artiodactyla; family Bovidae; genus Cephalophus; species Cephalophus harveyi. The sequence continues at coordinate 12,547 of SJYT01080546.1, read as the reverse complement.
CAACAGGATGGGAAAGACCAGAGATCTCTCCTCAAAGTAAGAGATAAGAGGGAACATTTAATGCAAAGATGGGCATAATAAAGGACAGAATTGGTAAGTTCCTAACAGAAGCAGAAGAGATTGAGAAGAGGTGACAAGAATACACGGAAGTGTACAAACAAGGTCTTAATGGCACAAATAACCACAATAGTGTTGTCACAGAACCAGACATCCTGGAGTGTGAAGTCAAGTGGGTCTTAGCAAGCATCACGATGAACAAAGCTAGTGGAGGTGATGGAATTCCAACTGATATATTTTAAATCCTAGAAGATGCACTCAGTATGCCAGCAAATTTGGAAGACTGAGCAGTGGCCACAGCACTGGAAAAGGTCAGTTTTCATTCCAATCCCAAAGAAGGCCAATGTCAAAGAAAGTTCAAACTACTGCACAATTGCACTCATTTCACATGTTAGCAAGTGAGTGAGTGAGTGAAGTCGCTCAGTCGTGTCCGACTCTTTGCGACCCTGTGGACTGTAGCCTACCAGGCTTCTCTGTCCATGGGATTCTCTAGGCAAAAATACTGAAGTGGGTTACCATTTCCTTCTCCAGGGGATCTTCCCGACCCGGGGAACGAACCCGGGTCTCCCGCATCGGAGGCAAACGCTTTAACCTCTGAGCCACCAGGGAAGCCCCATATTAGCAAGGTAATGCTCAAAATCCTTCAAGCTAGGCTTCAACAGTACATGAACTGAGAACTTCCAGATGTTCAAGCTGGATTTATAAAAGGCAGAGGAACCAGAGATCAAATTGCCAACATCCACTGGATCATAAAAAAGCAAGAGAATTCCAGAAAAACATCTGCTTCATTGACTATGCTAATGCCTTTGACTGTATGGATCACAATAAATTGTGGAAGATTCTTAAAGAGAATTTTCCAGACCACCTTACCTGCCTCCTGAGAAACCTGTATCCAGGTCAAGAAGCAACAGTTAGAACCAGACATGGAACAACAGACTGGTTCCAAATTGGGAAAGGAGTACATAAACACTTGTATATTGTCACCCAGCTTACTTAACTTACATGCAGAGTACATCATGCAGAATGCCAGGCTGGATGAATCACGAGCTGGAATCAAGAGTTCTGGGAGAAATATCAACAACCTCAGATATGCAGATGATACCACTTTAATGGCAGAAAGTGAAGAGGAGCTAAAGAGCCTTTTGAGGAAGGTGAAAGAGGAAAGTGAAAAATCTGGCTTAAAACTCAACATTCAAAAAACTAAGATCATGGCAGCCAGTCCTATCACTTCATGGCAAATAGTTGGGGGAAAAAAGGAAACAGTGACAGATTATTTTTTTTTGGCTCCAAAATCACTTCGGATGGTGACTGTAGCCATGAAAATAAAAAGATGCTTGCTCCTTGGAAGAAAAGCTTTGACCAACCTAGACAGCATATTAAGAAGCAGAAACACTACTTTGCCAACAAAGGTCTGTCAGAGCTATGGTTTTCCCAGTAGCCATGATTGAGAGAGTTGGACCATAAGGAAGGTGAAGCGCTAAAGAATTGATGCTTTTGACCTGTGGTGCTGAAAAGACTCTTGAGAGTCCCTTGGACTGCAAGCAGAAAAAAACCAGTCAATCCTCAAGGAAATTAACCATTGGAAGGACTGATACTAAAGCTGAAGCTCCAATACTTTGGCCACCTGATGCAAAGAACTGACTCACTGGAAAAGACCCTGATGCTGGGAAAGATTGAAGGCAGGAGGAGAAGGGGACAATAGAGGATGAGATGGTTGGATGACATCACCGCCTCAATGGACATGAGTTTGAGCAAGCTCCGGGAGACAGTGAAGGACAAGGAAGCCTGGCCTGCTGCAGTCCATGGGGTCACAAAGAATCAGACACAACCTAGTGACTGAACAACAACAAATTATTAAAAATCAAATTATATACACTCACAATTAAATAAATTATATTCAAAAACAGTTTTAACAAAAGCTCAAAATTCTTCACTTCCCAGTTATTCCACTACGTTTTATGGTACAAACACCAAATAATTTTGTGCTATTGCTACATCTCTTCCCAACTCTGCATTCAGAGCTGGAAATCAGGTGCAGTGGCATTACTTCATTCTTTATTATCATACTATGCGAAGTAAGTCATAGAAAGACACATATCATATGATATTAATCATATAGGGAATCTAAAATACGACATGAGGGGACTGTTCCTGTCTCTTATACACATCTCTTTCAGCTTTAGCATCATTCCTTCCAAAGAAATCCCAGGGCTGATCTCCTTCAGAATGGACTGGTTGGATCTCCTTGCAGTCCAAGGGACTCTCAAGAGTCTTCTCCAACACCACAGTTCAAAAGCATCAATTCTTCAGCGCTCAGCCTTCTTCACAGTCCAACTCTCACATCCATGTATGACCACAGGAAAGAACATAGCCTTGACTACAGGTGCAAACTCTTACGTATAGGACAGGTGCAAGGTAAAGTCTACCGTAAGCCACTGGAAGCCATCTTCAACTAAAAAGGTGAAAACTACGGTACTTGTGAATGAGGCTCGCCCTGTGTAAAGTAGCTTCAGGCAGCGGAGGTAGCTTTTCATGGACTTGTTCCCCTAATACTGCGTAATACTGTGAGAGCATCATCTCTGTCCCTCAGTATCCTCGATCGATTCAGCAGGCAAAGATATAATACTCGCTCTGTTAACTCGTAAGTTTATTGTGAAAACAAAACTTCCTCTTAACTCTAAAAAATTATTCTGCGGCTTATGATTTGTCGTTTAATAAAACTCTTAAAATGAATACCTTATACAGTATAAACACAAGGCCTTGTGACAAAGTATCGTGAAGTCTCAAGAGAACAGGTAACAGATATCAAGGCTTCTTTTTCTGTTTCCTTGCCCTCAGGGTCTGGCTGGATGTGGGAGCGATGGGACAAAGGTGCAGTGCTCGTCTATGGAATCTGTGCCCTTTGCGGGGAACACAATACCTCCAAGTAGCTTTTAAAGTGGTACATTTTGGTTGTGCTGGAATGCTTGCGTGAATAAATTAACTCATGGCTATAGTTAAAGGAGATTAAAACTCAGAATTTTATGTTAAGATTATTCATGTGTCGGCATGTTTTCCACAGACACACAAAAATGTGTGAACAAAATGTGAAGGGACTCGTTCAGCACGAAGTCCTGCGATCTGTTTGCTGGGGCAAAGTGCTAAGTCCGCCTGCCTTCTCTCCCCGGCTCACCCTCTTGCTCTGCCGCTGCAAGCTGCGTGTGGGGTGCCCCCCCGATTCACGCCCCCTGGTGGGGTGGTCTGAACCCCTGCTGTGGACCGCGGGGCCTCGGGGAGGGGCAGTCATGGCAAGAAGTGTGTGAATCCCTTTCAGTGCCCGAAGCTTTGTCTGTGAAGCACGGGACGACTATTTTTCAGATGCACCTGAACACTGGGGTTGTGACCCAAACACGGTCTCACGATGAAGTCTTCCTGAGCCCTCCACGTCTTTCGGTCCTCGGGGCCTCGGCATGGGGGCATCCGTGCCCCTCTCGCCCAGGTGCCCACCTGAGGGACTCACCCGAGGACTGAGCACCAGCCCCAGCTCTTTTCCAGGGGCATCTGTCCTGCTCTGGGGCCGAGCCCGCCCTGAGGAGGAGCACCGTTGCTGAAGAGGTCCGTCTAGGCAGCCCTCTCTTACCTTCGCTCCATAAAGGCACGTGAGTGCAACGGAGGCTCTGTGGGCATCACGTATGTTCCCAATCCACAGATGTTGATAACCAGTTAGCAGAAGAGGACAGGCGGCCGGTTATTTTTGCCATCAGAATAGAGGACTTTATGCCCAAAAGGATTGGAAAACCTCAGGTGGAAAACCTGTGTGGACCGTTTCCAATTTGCTGTAGAGGTATGTGTGGTCAAATCCTGTCAATCTTGTCTCTGTTAGGGGGTGAGCTTTGGAACTTCTTTCTGCTTTTAAATTATTTTTTCTCACAGTATAGTTGTTCTACAATGTTGTATTAGTTTCTGCTGTGCAGTAAAGTGAATCAGCTTTGTGTTTACGTATATCCGCCCCCCTCCTTTCTTTCTGTGGGCGGCTTCCCTTGTAGCTCAGTTGGTAACGAATCTGCCTGCAGTGCAGGAAACCTGGGTTCGATTCCTGGATTGCAAAGATCCCCTGGAGAAGGAAATGGCAACCCACTCCAGTATTCTTTCCTGGAGAATCCCAGGGATGGAGGAACCTGGAGGGCTACAGTCCACAGGGTCTCAAGAGTCAGGCATGACTTAGTGACTAAACCATCACCACCATCTCTTTTTTGGGATTTGCTTCCCACTTAGACCACACTTTGATGCTGTGAGGGATTGGGGGCAGGAGGAGAAGGGGACGACAGAGGATGAGATGGCTGGATGGCATCACTGACTCAATGGATGTTGAGTCTGAGTGAACTCCGGGAGTTGGTGATGGACAGGGAGGCCTGGCGTGCTGCAGTTCATTGGGTCGCAAAGAGTCGGACACGACTGAGTGTCTGAGCTGAACTAGACCACACAGGGCATTGAGTGCATTGACTGTAACTTCATTCTTACACACACACAGATACGCAGCAATAGGCACAACCCGCACACACACATACACCTCACATCCCTGCTTGAGACGCAGGCTATTTCCCCTTTCCTTTGCTCACTAGGTCTATTTCTGTCTCTAATTTCCAGAGCCTTCGACAGTGTAGCCTTTACTCCCCTCATTCATTCCCATTGTTCTCTATTGGTGCAGCCTCCCTGCTCCAGCACTCTTGCCTGGAGAATCCCAGGGACGGGGGAGCCTGGTGGGCTGCAGTCCATGGGGCCGCGAAGAGTCAGACATGACCGAGAGACTTCACTTTCCCTTCTCCCTTTCCTGCATTGGAGAAGGCAATGGCAACCCACTCCAGTGTTCTTGCCTGGAGAATCCCAGGGACGGGGGAGCCTGGTGGGCTGCCGTCTATGGGGTCGCACAGAGTCGGACACGACTGAAGCGACTTAGCAGCAGCAGCAGCGCTTCTCATCCCCAGTGCATTCCGAGTTAACCGGGATTGAAAGACACATTTCCCTCCTGTCCTGCCCACCCTCTGGGCCTCAGGTTCCCAGCTCTCCGACATGTGTGTGTCCTCCTTTCTTTCCTGGTGGGGCTCCATCTCCAGGAAGGCTGCCAGGGTCTCTGGGGTGAGAGCTCTGTTAGTGATTTCCATCTTCCCTTCCCACATCGCACTCTATGCGGCTCTTTCTTGGCAGCGGGAGCCCAATAAGGCAGTGACCCATCTGAACAGACATCAGAGGAAGGGGCAAGGCAGCTCAAAGAAGGTCTAATGTCACAGGGGACGTCGGATGATGGCTTCCAAGGAGCCCCCTTCCTCTGAAAGGGGAGGGTGGCAGCTGGCTGACCACGTGATGATGTGACGGGCTGCGACGGGCACAGGGCAGCCTGGTACCTCAGAGGCCCTCAATAGCTGTTTTGTTGGAAGAATGGCTCAACTGTACTTCTAAGTCAATCTGAGCTCAAAGCAGGAAGGGATTCACAGACTGCCCACCACTGCCACAGAACTGACATTCTTTTGAAAGCAGTACGAAAATTCTGAATGTAAGCTTGGTGGAGGAATAAAAATGGATATTAATGATTAGCAATTAACAACTGCAGTCTCTGATTTTTTTTTTTTTACAACATTTCATCTATTTTTCTATCTGAAAAGAGTGTATTTACCAGCTCCTCTAAAAGAAAGCAATTAAAGGCCACCTCACTGCTGATAGATCCTTTCCAAGATTTTACCTATTTTTTCTGTTTGAAGAAAGTGCAGTTTTCAGCTTCTGGTATTTGCCTCTGATGAAACACTGGGACAGTTTTGGTTCTCCAGCTATTTTTTTTGCCAGGTAATTAAGCTGATGAGTTTCCCATGTGGAGTGGAGACAATTGGCTTCACGTTCGCTGCTGTACAGTCGCCCACAGAGCTGTAGTTATTTACATGTTTCTCATTTCCTTGTGGAAATTTTTAGACTTTGTTAGATAAAGATCTAGCAGACTTGAACTCTGTGAACATGAGGGTCTTTGGTTACCAGACGCCGCCGTATCCGGTTCAGATCCCCAGGCTGAAGTGGGTATTCTACGGTTTTGTATAGAACAAACTTTGAAGATGCCGACTCAGCGCCATTTCCTCTCGCCTCGTTCTGGAAGCACCTTTGATTTTTTTTGCTCAAAGATACTCTGCCCCCCACCCCCCACCTGCCCGAGGTTTACAGAAGCTAACTCCACCTGCAGGTGCACGCGGGCTTGACTGGTCCTTGAGAAATCCTGCCCCCTTGCCCCAGGGATTAGTTTCAGAATCTAGATCTTAGATAATCAGCATGTGGCATTCCTCAGGCCAAGGAGATTGGCTTAGAAGTGGTCATGTGACCAAATTCTAACCAATGAGATGAAATGGAAGGTTTGGTAGGAGTTTCTGGTCAGGAGGGTTTCTGATGTTAAGAGCAGAGCCGCTGGATGAGATGATTCTTCTGATGGACGTTGTGTGGCCAGGCTGCAAGGTCAGGAAACGCTCCAGTCACCTTGCTGTCAGCCTGAGTGTGCAGTCAACCCACAAAAGAAGGGGACAAGGAAATCATAGAGAGGCAGACTGGGGGACTTGTGGAACCAGACCTGAGGGCTACCCAGCATCTGGACTTTTTCAGCTACATGAACATATCTGTCTCCTTTAGGGTATAAGCTGATTGAAAAGCAGTTTTCTTTTACTTGCATCCAAAAGCATCACTACAAATGTAGACAGTTTAGCAAAGAAATGTGAATTGAACAATGAGAACTCAGTCTTATGGAAAAGAAGTATAAATGTGTATGTGCATCTAGAAAACAAAATACAGAGCAGGCTTGGATGTGGTACTGGCTTCCCTCTTCTATTTCCCAAATGAAGAAATAAGTTCAGAGAGTTTTGACAAAGCTTTAAATGGCAAAGCCAGAATAAATAGAAAAATCCTAGATATCACCCAAAAGCTACACTTGCACAAACTCCTTCAGAGCAGCTCCATGGGCGACTTAGTACCAGGGCCACCTTCACCCAAGTTTAGGAGCAATTTCAAGGCCCCCTGCTCTTTTGCTATAGTTCTTGTAAAATATTTGAACAGAAAAGAGTTCTGTGTGCCTTCTGATTTTCTACATAATGCTCTGTCTTGATAATGTTGCCATTTTTCTTTAAATGGCTTGGCATTTCTTTTTGAGGAAATGGGGAGGAGGCTAAATCCTCCGCTTCTGGCGATGAGCGTGGTGTCGGATACACAGTGTCGTCAAATTCTTTCTGAATCTCACTCTCTATCCCCAAGCAATTTGTCAGATATTCTCCTAAATATAGAGAGTTCTCCTGCCAAGAATTCTGGTGACAGTTGTCAGGCAATAAAATTGCAATATTCTGACTGTGAATGAATGAATGGTCTCTCCACTGATAGATGACATCAAATTGCATAGATTCACTGGCAGCCTTTTGAAGAATCTGATGCAGTCTTGCTTTATAGTACTAATACTTTTACCTTTGGAAAAGATTCCAAACTTCCTGAAGTTTAATAATCAGAATGGAATTTTTTTTTAAATTTCTGCGATATTGAACAATGGGTATTGTATCATTATTTACCATGTAAGCATTATTACAGCACGTTGCAAAGCACTGGTAATACGGCCATAAGAGAATTATTCTTGCCTAATTATTTAATCCTGAAATTTCTTTTTAAAAATTGACTCATATTTCCACTGGCAGGTAGGGTTTTAGAGGAGAAAACGTTCATTGAAGCCTAGGATATTTTAAGGAGATTTCAGCAGTGAGACAGGATTTGACCAGGTAGGATTCAGAAAGGAGAGAGAAAGCAGAAAGGTCTTATCTCGGCGAATGATGTGGACAAATGTGTCATAATGGGAAGGCATTAAAACGTACTTCAGGGAACAATGACTCAACCAGTGTGGCTGGAGCAGAAAATAATGGGGAACCCTTTCTAAAAGATAATGTTTAGAAGATCTTAAAGCCTAAACTAAGTATTATGGGTTTTCCTCCTGTAGGAACATGGGAGCCTCGTTCTAGACCAGGAGGGACGAGGACTGCAGGCTTTTTTTTAGGAAGGTGGGTCTGCTGGCAGAGCACGTGGTCCTGGAGGCTGGCGCCCATTTCGGGTGAAATGAAGTGGTCTGTGCGCATCTGGAACAGACGACTGACAGGTGGTAGAGATGGTGGCGGTGGTGAGCCAGCGTGGGATGAAGGTTCTTCTGCTCTGGAGCCCGACTGGATAAGGCAATCCAGACGGAGAGGGCGTCAGAAATGATGCTGGGGCCTCCCTGGCAGTCCCGTGCTCCCACGCAGGGCCATGGGCACAGTCCCTGGCTGCGCAACTAATATCCTGCATGCCAGGCAGCAGAGCCGAATAAATAAACATGCTGTTGTCGTTCAGTTGCCAAGTCATGTCCGACCCTGCAGACCCATGGACTGCAGCACACCAGGCCCCTCTGTCCTTCACTGTCTCCCAGAGTTTGCTCAAATTCGAGTCCATTGAGTCGGTGATGCTCTCCAGCCATCTCACCCTCTGCCATCCCCTTCTCCTTTTGCCTTCAGTCTTTCCCCGCATCAGGATCTTTTCCAGTGAGTTGACTCTTAGCATCAGGTGGCCAAAGTATTGGAACTTCAGCTTTTTTTTAAAAAAAAAAAAAGGTTAAAAAAAATATATGACTCTCAGGGTTGCAACCTCCATGGTGGATGGATGCATGAAACTACCACTGGAAAAGTTGAGAAATGCAGGAAAAGGAGCCATCTATTAGATGGGAGATGGAATTTCCCCCTGACAGACTATTTGAGGCAACAGGACGTTGAGGTGGGTAGTCCAGACAGTTGGAAAGATGCAATCAGATGACAGAACTGTCAGGGCTGGAAATAAGGGTCTGGGAGCTGTCTCCCCCTCCACAGCTCTTCCTCCTCCCTTCTGAGTAGAATCCCGCCTGTGTTTGGGTTGCCAGGGCCCAGATCGAGAGGAAAAATCGTGATCGGCCTGAGTTCAGAGATGGTACCTCACTTGCCCCTGATTGGCCCAGGGGTGAGCCACGTGATCCAACTCTAGCCAGTGAGACTCATGGATTCCTGGGAAGGATTTTCTCCATGAGGAGAAGGGCTGTTCTGCATTCTTCTCCTTCCTTCCTGATAGGGACCTCCCAGGAGAGCATGGAAGCTGTTGGAGCAGCATCTTGAAGGGTGTGGCTGACACCCTGAGGGCGACAAAGCAGAAAGACAGTAAGAACTTTAGGCGCTGGTGCCCTTGTTGATCTGCTGAACGAAGTCTGGATTTGCCAACATCTAGACTTCTTGTGCTTGCCTGGAGAATCCCAGGGACGGGGGAGCCTGGTGGGCTGCCGTCTATGGGGTGGCACAGAGTCGGACACGACTGCAGCGACTCAGCAGCAGCAGCAGCCTTCTTGTGACACTTATGTTTATTAAATGTCTCTGTCGTCTCTGTTAGTGTTTTATTATTTTCACCTGAAGGTGTTTTAGCTGGTGTGGGTGCCGATTATAAACGTCCCTGAGGGTGGATTGACCTGTGAGGAAAGGAGTAACAATGAGACAAAGCCTGGAGAGAGATACCCGTAGTTAAGAGGTGGAAGCTTTGCACTATATAAACTTTAAGGTTTTATAAAAATAAGCGACACAGAAAACGCTTTTTAATCACAAACACACACACACACTCCTACAAGCTCCCTCCTGTGAACCACATTTTCCACAGAGCATATGTTTCAAATGAAAGGTCAAAAAGGAGATTAATGTCAGCGTGGAGTCCCAGGACGGGTGATCATTTCTCTAACATGTGCTGCTCGTTGCTAAAACAGAGTCCCTCCAAACGGAGCTGCTTGCTCAGTGAGTGCCTTATTCCTCTTCCTCCAGGCCTCGGCCTCTCCCTGTGATGGGTGAGGAATCTGCTTATTCCTGGGGACGGCGGCCTGCCACCAGAGAGGCCACAGGCTGGAGCAAGGGCTGACTCCCAGGGTAGCGAGGAAACGGCCTGGATCTTTGACCAGGGTAAGCAGTGTCTGATTCCACCTGCGGGGAGGAGGGAGAGGTTATGACAAAGAGAGCAATAACTATTTCACTGAGCAATTAAGTCCATTATTTCTCTCGAAAAAGCATTCTCTTAGGCTGTTAAGGAGAATTTAGCTCCCATCTTGACAGAATGTACTAATGACTGCTAATGGATACATTCTTTTAATAAGTGAAGAGGCACAAGAAAATTGCCAGATATTAAACAGAGTCCCGCACGTCATCTGAGTCTATAATGGCCCTATCAAGTGACCCAAGCGAAAGAAATATGACTCTACAGGGGTTAAGGGAGTTTATCTTTCCTTAGTGCAATATAAATTCACTACTGGAAAGAACAGTAATTCATTGGTCTATCCAGCAAATGTTTAAAAGGGGGGTCATATCTCAAGTTTAATGATGCATTTCCTTTTGGTAGAAAGAAAATATGAAATAGAGCCTCTGTACATTGTGGATTTGTGTAAATAGCCTCTTCCTGGCAAATTTCTACTGGGTCTCTGAGCCTTGGGATTTTCAGCTAAGAAGTTAAAGAGGCTGTGTAACACGTTGTTACTTTTATTTGTTCTTTTTTCCAATATCTTCCAGAGTGTTTTTTTATTGGTTGGTTTGGTTTGGTCATTTTAAACTCGATCCTTAGAAATGTTTCTCAAAATTCAAGTAATTCCTAGTACTCCAATCTTGGGGGACACTTCTTAAAATTTATAAAGAATTCCAACAAATTAAGAAGAAAAAGACAAGCCCAAAGAAAAATGGATAAAAGAAATGCAGCAGAAATTCAAGAAGAAATGGCCAAGAATCATATAAAAAGATGAATGATCTGTAGTTTCATTTTCTGCAAGGTGATGGTTTCAGTACAGTAACCGCGCCTCAAAGCCTCATCCTTCCCTGGTGTTGTGTGTGGCAATGTTTACTTCACGCTGTAGTAATATTTCACTGGGAGAGTTTTCCACAATTCCATTCTCACTATAATACATGGAGTATGGATCTATGTTTATAAAGCTCAAAAACTACTCAAAAAGATAAAAGGGATTGCAAAAAAAAAAAAATTGATGGCACTATTAAAAACAAAGTAATGATATGAACAAATGTTGAGGTTTTTTCCTTGCAAGTGGAGCAGATTGACACTGGGATAGGATAAAAGTGAAGAAAGTGAAGTCGCTCAGTCGTGCCCAACTCTTTGCGACCCCATGGACAGTAGCCTGCACCAAGCTCCTCCGTCCATGAGATTTTCAAGGCAAGAGTATTGGAGTGGGTTGCCATTTCCTTCTCCAGGGAATCTTCCCAACCCAGGGATCAAACCCAGGTCTCTCGCATGGTAGACAGACGCTTTACCTTCAGAGCCACCAGGGGATAGGGTAGGTATTAGTTATCTGTGGCTACACAACACAACCTAAGCCCAAAACTTAGTGGCTTGACACAAAACTTGTGGTTCTCTGGGTCTCTGTCCCACTAGAACCAGCTGGCTCTCTCGGGGGCTGCACTCGCTGGGCTGGGCTGCAGGGTTAGGGTGGCCCCACTCTCAGGCTGGGCACCGCAGGCCTTTGGCACATGGCTTCCCCAGCAGGCCCTCTCTTTCCATGTGGTCTTTCCCTCCAGGAAGACGGCCTGGGGTTGTTGACAAGGAGAAGGCACCCATATAATACTCATGTAATGAAAACTTGGCAGTAAGTAAAATCTATTACCTAACGCAGGAGTGCCCTGTTTAAATTTTTTTTGGAAATACTGCATGTGGCATGCCTCAGACACTCACAAGGCAAACAATAAGCTTGCTAAAGGCTCTAAGACAGGATTTCCCGGGTGGTCCAGTGGCTAAGACTCCACACTCCCAATGTAGGGGGCCAGGGTTCGATCCCTGGTCAGGGAACTAGACTCTGTATGCTGCAACTAAAAAAGATCCCACACACTGCAGCGAAGATCAAAGAATCTGTATATTTCACCTAAGACCCAGTGCAGGCTAAATACATAAATAAATACTTAAATAAGGCTCCGAGGGGTCCTGCAAGGAGCAAAATAGAAAGGCCTTTATTTTTGGTGTAAGGAGCTGGTGAGAAACAGCAGAGGCCGTCCATCTTCTCTTTCCTCGGGGTGGCTGGAGGGAGGGCTGGCTTAGAGGGAGCTAGAAGGCTTGGGCCTCCTTTTGAGAACACCCTCACCCTCCGAGGCCTACTGCACATGTGAGGCCGCAGGAAGCTGGTCCCTGCAGAGGTCGGCAGTGCGTCTCCTGGACACAGGTCTCCTGGGTCTCTGCCCCTCCCCACCGCCCTGCCCTGCTCTTGAACTAGCTCACCTCCCTGATTTCTGCCTCTCGTTTGCTTTAACCCGTGACCTGTTTTGATCAATCATCCTGACCTGATCTTGTGCACCTTCAGCTTGTCCCTGATGCCCAGTGACCACAAGCTCCCTGGCCTTTCTTTTATATATTTTCCCCCTTGATTTAAAAGTTAATCCATGCTGGTTTTAACAGATTCATATAATACCCCAAAGTGATAGCCTCCCCTTGT
>SJYT01080544.1:52947-77794 GCA_006410635.1 Cephalophus harveyi | reverse complement strand
TTTTCCATGATCCAGCAGATGTTGGCAATTTGATCTCTGGTTCCTCTGCCTTTTCTAAAACCAGCTTGAACATCTGGAAGTTCACGTATGCTGAAGCCTGGCTTGTTTGTACCTTTCTATAAATTAGCAATAGTCATCAAACAATCAGAGGGAGGAGAGCAAGAGTAGTAAGAACAAACATAGTTAGAGTGTTTACAGATTTTTTCCAGAGACTGAGTGAGCTGATTGAATTTGAGCAACATGGTAAAAATCTTGAGTGGTTTATGAAGTGAGTGGTCATCTGCGAATAACAGAACTCATCTCTGTTGATGTACCTCTCCGCATGTGTTCCATTGCAGGTACAGAGAAAACACATCCTTTGGATCATTGAGGACTAGGGTTTTGTGTAGACATGCAATAAAAAAACAACAGATAGGCAAGAGTGTATATTACTACTGAGACTGTGTTCTGTGTAAATTAAGCTGGTTAAAGAGGGAAGTTAAGATGAGAGAATGCTAATAAATTGAGCGTAGTAAAAGTATATACAGGTATGAGCAAAATCAGAGAATCTCCTTTTGCATTTTTGGTTTTATATTTTACTTTTGACATATATTTATACATTACTATTTAAGATAAATTGATTAGAGTCTTCAATCAGTAGGCATTAATTATGAAATATAAAGCTGGAAAATTTCCATATCTGTTGAGTTCATTAGCAAAGATCTTCAGCCTACAGACCCATATTGCAATGTTATCCTGCTCCTGTGCAGAGTGTAAGAGGAAGCACTCCCAATGGAGGTCTGTGACCTCCAGAACTCTAATCAGAGTTCTAAGGTAATATTAGAAAAATGACAAGTAGAATAGTGAGAAAAGGATGAAACTTGTAATAAAAAATGATTTCTGTCAGAATCAAGTAAGAGCGTGTACGGCTATTAATCAGCTAAGGATCCAAAGTTCATAGTAAATTGAGTTCATCACCTAAAAAGAAGGTTTACTTAAACTGTGTTTATTTTATACATTACTATTTAAGATAAATTGATTAGAGTCTTCAATCAGTAGGCATTAATTATGAAATATAAAGCTGGAAAATTCCCATATCTGTTGGGTTCATTAGCAAAGATCTTCAGCCTACAGACCCATATTCCAATGTTATCCTGCTCCTGTGCAGAGTGTAAGAGGAAGCACTCCCAATGGAGATCTGTGACCTCCAGAACTCTAATCAGAGTTCTAAGGTAATATTAGAAAAATGACAACAAGTAGAATAGTGAGAAAAGGATGAAACTTGTAATAAAAAATGATTTCTGTCAGAATCAAGTAAGAGCGTGTATGGATATTAATCAGCTAAGGATCCAAAGTTCATAGTAAACTGAGTTCATCACCTAAAAAGAAGGTTTACTTAAACTGTGTTTGGCAGCTACAGCTGGGATTGTAGGTCCTGCTACAGATCACCGTAGCAAATACCATGGATCTGCTCAAGACCACCAAGGAAGTCTTTGGCCTTCTCTTCTGAGAAGCACTGACCCATGCAGATGATGTGTGAGTCAGGCCAGATTGGCTAGCAAAACAAAACTGGACATCAGGAGAAAAAATAATACTGCTCAAAAAATCCTCAAAGTCCCCTTAGTAATGTTCTAAGAATGTTTGTGAAGAACAAACGTTCTCTTTGTGGAAAGCTAGCCAACTGGGATTTACCAATCTTTCATCTCTTCTCTGAAGAGCTCTTTCTCAAAAATAGATGCACTCCATCCATCACAGAATAGTACACATAATTTACCATAAAATAATGTATTAATTCATAAGAATTCAAGATATCACGTAACATATAGGCTGTCAAAAGGTAGAATGTTTATATTATTAAATTAATTTGGTTTAAAAAAGAATCTATCTTTAAATTCAGAATATTTACTTCACTGCATAGAAAAATATAATTATTCAGAGCACAACAAAAGATGGAAGCAGCTTCTGATCTTTGTCCTGAAGCTGTGTTTTAACAATCTGTGTCTACCATTCAAATTTAAATAAAATATGTTTTCAAAGCCAACACGGATACCTATTCTTTCCCAGTAGAATGAGACCTTTCATTCAGAAATACCTTCAACTCTTTTGTTTTCCAACATCCCACACAAGTTTCTTGATTTGTGATTAGACCATATTTGCTAACTGGCATCCATCAAAGTTAAGATTCCTGAGCTCATGAAGAAACTGAGATATTGCAGTTCTATCACAGACTGAGATACAGGAATTCTATCTTCCTTGGTGATTACATTTAAGTGGGATGGCTCCTTGGTTCTTAAAAAAAAAAAATGTGTATTTATTTGGCTGTGCCAGGTCTTAGTTGTGGCACGAGGGATCTTTGATCTTTCTTGCAACATGCAGGATCTTTTTAGCTGTGGCATATGAACTCTGAGTTGCAGCATGTTCCCTGATCAGGGATTGAACCCAGACACCCTAAATTGGGAGCACAGTGTCTTAACCACTGGACTACCAGGAAAATCATGACTCCAGGCAAGTAAGGTATTTTTGGATTGTAAAACTGGAAAGATGCTTTTTGAAAGATATATGTCTCAAAAGGATACAGAAATAATTTACAATTATATGTTTTCTAAAGTAAAGGCAAATCAGGGCCTAGAGTTAGAAGAAGCCTGTTTAAAGTTCAGTCAAGTTGAAGGAAGCTTTAAGACCATCTTGATCATTGCTTATTGTTGAAAGAGAAAGTTCTACTCCTGGTTATTGAATGCACAAAAGTAGATTTTAAAAATATTCCTGGGGTGCTATCAAGTGATATTCAGGTAGCTTTTATTTAAGGAAGCCCAGAAACATCTACATTTAGTCCCAACTCCTTATCTTTACTCAGATGTCACAATAGATGACACAGGTATGAGAATCAAGGGTAAATGGAGACCCAAATATCACATCTGTTGGATACACAGAAACTTCAATCAAGAAAGTGTGTGTTAGTTACTTAGTCATGTCTGACTCTTTTGCGACCCAGTGGACTATAGCTCACCAGGCTCCTCCGCTCATGTGATTCTAAGGCAAGAATACTGCAGTGGGTTGCCATTTCCTTCTCCAGGGGATCTTCCCAACCCAAGGACTGAACTCGGGTCTCCCACATTGCAGGTAGACTCTTTACCATCTGAGCCACCAATGTCATCACTGAAGATAACACTGATAAATCAGATTATGTTTTAATGAAGCAACCTCATTTCCTAAATAGTTAAAACTAAATAGAATCTAATCAAGGCTGACTCTGCAACCTGAGGACTACTCTTTTTCCAGCTAAAAATCATATAGCAACATCTTTGTTTAAAACAATGCAGTTTATAATTTTACCACATATTGGCCACCAAATACACACACACACACACACACACACACACACACAAGCTTTGGTGTTTTTACAACTCCTGCCATAAGTAAATTGGATAGAAACAGAAGAAAAATCTATGTCCTCTGGTTTTTTTAATTCTCAGTGCTTCCTAAAATTCAAAAATACAACATTATTTTACCATCTAAGGAAATGGGTATCAGACCTATGAAGAATTGGTAGAGGGCAAAAAAATAAATAAATAAATAAATAATGCAATAATACTTCCTCTTTTAAAGGTATGATCCTTTGATTATCATCATTTTTCCTCTTTACCCCATTGGACTGTTGGGTCCATTGGCATTTGATAGGCTGAAATTCAAAGAAAAGACCTGGTTATCTCCTCCTGTATTTCAGTGAAGACTAGTCTTGCTTTTAAGCTCTCAACACCTTGCTTAAGTCTCTATAGTATTTCAGCTCACTAGTTTGCATCTTCTGTATCCTTGTTTTCACACAAGAGTCCCTATCTAGGACTCCCTAGTTTTACAGTTCGCTAAAGTCATTTTGTTCTTATGATTAAAATAGCTCCTCAAATAACCACCTCATTAACAGTTTTTATCCCTCCAAATATTAACAGCAATGCTGAGGACTTATGTTTCTTCTCATAACCTGATGAATGTTTTATGCTTCCACTGAATTATCAAGCTCTTCTCTTAAGCTAACCATAATTAAAGGCCCAAAGTTTAAAGAGGATCTCCTCCAAAGAAGACACAGCTGGTGCCTTAACAGTAAAAGAATTGCAAATGGAAATCTTAAGTGGGCTTTACTAAAAAATGATTTGTTTTCCATCATCAGTGAAGTACACTGAAGAATCCCATTTCCCTAAACTAGTTAGACACAGAAAGCTTTGGTTCCAACATCCAATCCCTTTACTGGGTAAAAATTCATAAGACACAATTAGATGGATGCAAGGTTGAGCTTGTGAATGGGGAATAAAATTGGCAGAGATCTGGAAAAACTAAAAACATACAAATTTTTCAAGGTTATATATTTGGAATTTTCTAGAATCAGATGAAGGTGAGAAATTGAGAGGAAATGTGTCATGGTATTTATTTTTGTTGACCACATTGTAACACAGGCACACTGTAAAATGAGATGTGCATAACTTAATTACAATTTTTATAAAATAGGTAATGGAGCACGATTTGTGTGTACCAATAAGTAACAAATGGTTCTACATAATTCTGTCAGCCATTCAAAATTTTATAATGTTTATTATAAAATTATAATGATGTTAGGTTTAGATCTTCAGCAAGGTATGAACACTTAGGAGTATATACTTACTCTAGAGGATAAATAGCTTAAGAGAGCAAAATAACCAAAGCATTCTTAGCCACTATAGAATACCAGATGAAAGAGGTACAAGAAAATATGGGGAAGTAGGAAAAAGTGGAAATCAGAGCTACCGGGGAAGGGTTAACCGGTGAAGGATAAGAATCACTTTTACTGAGATAAAGCATTAAGGATGAAGGAAGCAAACATACATAAGTCGGGGAAAAAAGAGTAGAAATTTGATTTTCATCCAAATACAGACACACGTTTCCTATACATAGTAGAACGAATATGTTTTGCAGAAATGAAAGTGTTGGTTTTAGGGAAGAGGGTTTAAGAAACCTGATAAAAATGTAAATACATGTGAAACATCTGAGAAGATGTTGACTTCAGAGAGGCAACAGAAAGCAGCTTATGCATTTTTGAAAATTCAACTGAAAGCTGGAATGAGTTCATGATGGGACACATCCATTGGCCATAGTATATTCTGCATTCTGGATTGATATTTCACCACTAAGTGTGGTAGTACACATGTGGTCATGGTGGGGCTAGTAAGGAGTTAGGAACTTGAAGGTGTCAGCAGGAGGAAAGTGCAAGAATAGGTGGCATAGCCTGGACAGAAAATAAAGTGAACAACTAAAGACAGAGGGGAGACTGATTATTGATGACATTAGAATAAGGATAGATTTAGAGCAAGGGAAATGGACTGCTGTGGTCAGAGGGTGGGATAGTAATATTTGAAGTTTTAGAAGGATTTTCACATTGGGAGATTTGGCATCATTTTTTGAACTTACTGATTTCTTCTTACTGACATTCTCAACTCCTTTCAACTTGTCTCCTGAGCTCATTTCCCTCTGCCAATATTCATATTGTAAAGATAGAAGATGCATTCAATCCTTTTATCTGTTTAGAAGAAGCACATGTTTCTTAGCACATGAGATGGTATTTAAGTGTAATGGATATTTTAGATACAGAACAACTAAATAATACAATGGCAGCAGTATCTCAGAAAGTTAGTATGATTAGCAGTAGTGGTAGCCATGTCTTTAGTTTTGGCTTAGTAAATACACCCCTGATGAAAAGAATTTAAATATAATGAAAAATGTATAAAGTCTTTCAAAGCAAATTGACAATCTGGCAAAGAATGTGTGCTGTGCTGAACTGCTTCAGTTGTGTCTGACTCTTTGCGACATTGTGGACTGCAGCCCATGAGGCTCCTCTGTCCATGGGGATTCTCTAGGCAAAAATACTGGAGTGGGTTTCTGTGCCCTCCTCCAGGGGATCTTCCTAACCCAGGGATCGAACCCACGTCTCTTATATCTGCATTGACAGGTATGTTCTTTAACACTAGTGCCACCTGGCAAAGAATACTAAGAAGCAAAAAGAAATGTGAGTGAGTAATGGAAAGAGTATCAAAGGTGGCTTTCCTTTGCAGGATTTGCTGAACCCCGGCAAGCTGTCTTCATAGAGCACAGGGGACAGAAAGAAAGAAAATTTAGGGTTTGCCAAAATTTGGGAACACAAGAGGGGATCCCCACATTAACTTCCTTAGTGTGCAGGGTAAACTAGAAATAAAGCCTGACTCTCACCAAAAATACTGCAAGGGAAATTGTTTACTTTAGACTTTGCCATAGAATTAGATAGAAGAAAACAAAAAATCTCTCTTTGAGAATTTGTCCCCATAAGATGGCAGTCATACATGTTTACAGCTGAATTTTCTATTTCCTTAGACATTTCAAGCTGATAATTTAGTTTAAAATCATCACAGTTTCTATTCCCAGGGCTCTCTCAAGAAAGCCACAGGCACTATTACCTTCAAAGAAGTCCCGCAGACCCAATTTCAAGGATGCAAAGTGGCAAGACACATGAGGAAATGAGCTCCCATTAGACAACCACAGAAACAACACACAGTCCAGATCTTAAAACATGAACACAATAATAATCACCCATGTTGTTTTTCTCACAAGGTCATCCTCACAGTTGACCCTAACAACAGCTTCTTTGGATCCTTGGATCCAGGTTACATGTTAGCAGTTGGGAAACATTTGTGACCACACATCACATGCACAGCTGTGCTTGGTCTTGAGCACACAGTGACACTGATTTCTAGGCACTTTGTTGAGAATCCAAACCCTAGGAAACTATCACATGGTTGAGAAGGAAAATATGCATGTTAAAGTCAGACTAAACTGATCATTTTAAATAAGAAATATGCATCATTCAAATCTGAAAAAAAAAAAAGTGAACGTATCTTTTCTATGGCTACCCAGATAAAGTAGGCCTGATGCACTCCTGGAAGCTCTGCGTAGGGAAACAGAATCTAGATAAAAATCTAACTAGGTTCATTCTGCATACATCACACTCCATAAATAAAGAGGGTAGAATTCCAGCTTTTCAGAATATTTTAAGGGGCCAATACTATCTATCCTTGTTCTCACCTTGCCTTTCAGGTGTCTCTTCTTCAATATGACACCACTGGTCCAATTAAATGTATACTTCATTTTGAATCCTGGTAGTTTCCCACCTCCCCCCACCCCTCTTTATCTCTTCCTCTAACAGGTCTTCCTTTGACCTGTTAGCAGGGCAAAGGTTACCAGAGTTTTGCCAAGAGAACACACTGGTCATAGAAAACACCGTCTTCCAACAATACAAGAGAAGACTCTACACATGGACATCACCAGATGGTCAATACCAAAATCAGACTGATGACATTCTTTGCAGCCAAAGATGGAGAAGCTCTATACAGTCAGCAAAAATAAGACTTGGAACTGCGGCTCAGACCATGAATTCCTTATTGCCAAATTCAGATGTAAATAGAAGAAAGTAGGGAAAGCCACTAGACCATTCAGGTATGACCTAAATCAAATCCCTTATGATTATACAGTGGAAGTGAGAAATAGATTTAAGGGCCTAGATCTGATAGATAGAGTGCCTGATGAACTATGGAATGAGGTTCGTGACATTGTACAGGAGACAGGGATCAAGACCATCTCCAAGAAAAAGAAATGCAAAATGTCAAAATGGTTACCTGAGGAGGCCTAACAAATAGCTGAGAAAAAACAAGACACATAAGGCAAAGGAGAAAAGGAAAGATATACCCATTTGAATGCAGAGTTCCAAAGAATAGCAAGGAGAGATAAGAAAGCCTTCCTCAGCGATCAATGCAAAGAAATAGAGGAAAAGAACAGAATGGGAAAGACTAGAGATCTCTTCAAGAAAATTAGAGATAGCAAGGAAACATTTCATGCAAAGATGGGTTCAATAAAGGACAGAAATGGTACAGACCTAACAGAAGCAGAAGATATTAAGATATTAAGAAGATATTAAGAAGAGGTGGCAAGAATACACGGAAGAACTATACAAAAAATATCTTCACAACCCAGATAATAACAATGGTGTGATCACTCACCTAGAGTCAGACATCCAGGAATGAGAAGTCAAGTGGGCTTTAGGAAGCATCACTATGAACGAAGCTAGTGGAGGTGATGGAATTACAGTTGAGCCATTCCTAAAAGATGGTGCTGTGAAAGTGCTGCACTCAATATACCAGCAAATTTGGGAAACTCAGCAATGGCAACAGGACTGGAAAAGGTTTGATTTCATTCAAATCCCAAAGAAAGGCAACACCAAAGAATGCCCAAACTATCACACAATTGCACTCATCTCACAGGCTAGCAAAGTAATTCTCAAAATTCTCCAAGCAACAGTACATGAAATGTGAACTTCTAGATTTTCAAGCTGGATTTAGAGCAGCCAAAGGAACCAGAGATCAAATTGTCAACATCCGTTAGATCATCGAAAAAGCAAGAGAGTTCCAGAAAAACATTTACTTCTGCTTTATTGACTATGCCAAAGCCTTTGACTGTGTGGATCACAACAAACTGTGGAAAATTCTTCAAGAGATGGGAATACCTCCTGAGAAATATGTTTGCAGTTATGTCCAGTTAGAACTGGACATGGAACAACAGACTGGTTCCAAATCAGGAAAGGAGTACGTCAAGCTGTATACTGTCACCTTACTTATTTAACTTAAATGCAGAGTATATCATGGGAAATGCTGGGCTGGATGAGGCACAAGCTGGAATCAAGATAGACGGGAGAAATATCAATAACCTCAGATATGCAGATGACAACACCCTTGTGGCAGAAAGTGAAAAAGAATTAAAGAGCCTCTTGATGAAAGTGAAAGAGGAGAGTGAAAAAGTTGGCTTAAAACTCAACATTCAGAAAACTAAGATCATGGCATCTGGTCCCATCACTTCATGCCAAATAGATGGGGAAACAATGGAAACAGTGAGAGACTTTTTGGGGGGCTCCAAAGTCACTGCAGATGATGACTGCAGCCATGAAATTAAAAGGCACTTGCTCCTTGAAAGAAAAATTATGGCCAACCTATACAGCATATTAAAAAGCAGAGACATTACTTTGCCAACAAATATCCATCTAGTCAAAGCTATGGTTTTTCAAGTACTCGTGTGTGGATGTGAGAGTTGGACTATAAAGAAAAGTGAGCACTGAAGAATTGGTGCTTTTGAACTGTGGTGTTGGAGAAGACTCTTGAGAGTCCCTTGGACTGCAAGGAAATCCAACTAGTTTATCCTAAAGGAGATCAGTCCTGAATATTCATTGGAAGGACTGATGCTGATGCTGAAACTCCAATACTTTGGCCACCTGATGCAAAGTACTGACTCACTGGAAAAAGACCCTGATGCTAAGAAAGATTGAAGGTGGGAGGAGAAGGGGTCGACAGAGGATGATATGGTTGGACGGCATCACTGACGCTATGGACATGAATTTGAGTAGGCTCTGGGAGTTGGTGATAGACAGGGAAGCCTGGCATGCTGCAGTCCATGTGGTTGCAAAGAGTTGGACATGACTGAGCAACTGAACTGAACTTATCTTTTCCCCAGGTCTGGTGCTAACCAATATCCGAAATGTTGAAATTGAGCAGAACCTGGGCACAAAATTCTTTCTCTGCCCCCCTTTCCTGATTATAGGAAATAGGTTTCATTCAGCCTCCATGAGTTTCCCTATATTCCATGGGCAGAATAAAGCAGCTGCCAATTTGCAGAGTGGGGATGCAGAGATAAGAGAGTATTGGTGAAGGAACAATAATGCTGCCTTGGGCAGGGTCATTATTCCCCCCTCAAGGAGTATACATATCAAAATTTCTGAGCTGTTTTGCAGATATTAAAACCCCTATTATGTGGACGAAGTTAATGGTATGCAGTCCATAAGCATGCAGAGCCCAGAAAAGTTGGAACCAGAAGGTTGATAATGTTGATTCCCACCTACCTCATCACCAATCAATCAGAAGAATGCCCACAAGCTGACCACTCACTCCTCATTATCCCTTCCAGGTGGAGACACAACAATTTTGAGGGCATTAGCCCTCTGTGGGAGAAGGCAATGGCAACCCACTCCAGTACTCTGGAAAATCCCATGGATGGAGGAGCCTGGTAGGCTGCAGTCCATGGAGTCGCTAAGAGTCGGACGCGACTGAATGACTTCACTTTGACTTTTCACTTTCATGCATTGGAGAAGGAAACGGCAACCCACTCCAGTGTTCTTGCCTGGAGAATCCCAGGGACGGCAGAGCCTGTGGGCTACCATCTATGGGGTCGCACAGAGTCGGACACAACTGAAGCGACTTAACAGCAGCAGCCCTCTGTGACCTCCTTTGCCTTGCAAGGCAATAAAGCTATTCTTTCCTACCTCACCCAAAACTCTGTCTCTGAGATTTAAATTGGTGTCAGGGTACAGAGGCCAGATTTGACTTCACTATTAACCAGTAGTAAAGTGTAGCCTATCATTGGCATTGTGCTTTAGCCTGATAAATGACAAGTTTCTGATAAATGACAATCCAGCATTCTTAGAAGCAATGACAGTAGGTTCAATATATATATATATTTAATTACAGCTTAGTTTATATAAACTAGATTCACCAGACATGTCATGTCATTGGACTAACTCAACTGCACTGCAGTGAGATTCCCCACAAGAGATTTCAGTATTCATCATCTAACTGTATTCCCAAACATAGAACACTAGTGTGTAGGAATATATGTAACAAGTCAGAAGATCTTTGAGTCTACCAATAATGCAGCTCAAAGCAGAAGAAAAAGAGAACAGCTCTTTAAACCTAAACGAGAAATACAGCTTTGTTTCAGTTCACACATAGGGCAAGTATAGTACATTGTTTCACTAGAAACGCATTTAATAAACACATTTTCATTTGCAAAATGAAGTTAAGAGGATTTTTCTTTATGAATTTTGGCCCATATGGCTAGAAAGGAGGAACTCAGATGGCTGGGACAGGATGGGTCTGAAGCAGATAGGTTTGCTCTCTTAAAAGTCTAGGATTAGGTATGTCTGCTTTGAAGGATGGCATATCATATGATAATCCAGGGACCAGAGCTAGAATTCAAATTCTCAGTGTCCACAGTAGCCTTCACGGCCCCATTTACAGAGTAAAGGCTGAAAGCCAAATGGGGCTCTCTGTTAGTAACAATGCCCTGTGTCACTTCCTTAGTTATGTCACTTCCTGATTTTAGTCTGTGGGGCCAGTTGTCCCCAAGCTAAGATTCAGCCCATTCTCAACTACAGAGGCTGAGTACTGCCTCATGGTCATAATTTATAACGACTAGTTCAATGTCTATTTGTTAAAAAATTGCAAACAGCCACTCCAATATAGGTGTTACACAGAAGCCGAGTGTTAGTTAATCCTAGGGAGAGATTCCTTGTGCCTGAATGCGATCAAGTAACCTTTGTCAAGTATCATGTCATTACAGTAATGACCTAAGTTGATGTTTGAAAGTTAGTCTAACACAGAGAGAAATTCTGTTTCTTCTTTCATTCTGGACATCAATAATATTCAGAATGTTGTACAGAGAATTCAAGTATTTGAAAGACTTCTCAAGCGTGGCCATAAAAATTAAACAGCCATCAAAGAAGGTGAAGTTCCTGCCTTCTTCACACTCTTTAGCCACAGGATAATTTTTTTTTCTCCCTGCTTTATCTCTGTGTTGATTGTTTGAATAAAAGATTTCATTGATTATCAAAAAACCACTGTTTTATTTCATCAACTAAAATGGTATTTTGTTATAAAGTATTTGGATAATCACAATTATGCAAGATTTCATTTATGCATAAATGACAAGTTTGGAAAGACGTGTCTGAAACCATAACAACAAAACAAAACAGAGCTGTTCTCCCTAAGTTGCCAAAGATGACCAACTACACCCGGTGGGAACATGCTGTGTGCATATGTGTGAATGTCTCATATGACTATGATAATGAGAGTCTGCACATAAAGTAATGCATAATAGCATATTATGCACTAACATTTCTAAGTGTGTCAGCAGAGCTGGTAGGGTTTGATAGAGCTTACTGGTTGCTGCCTTCTGGCAAAGTATGATGGAGATCAGAGATGACACACAGATTTTTTAATTTTCACTTCTTGGTTCTATCAAAGGTAGGGATGGATTTTTAGGTAGTTTCTGGGTACATTTAGCATATGAGCACAATCTCCTATAATTGAGAATGAGGCATACGGTGTAAGAACTTGTCTGAATCTTTCTCAAGCTGTTGTCCAGATTTCGTGGGGTCTTGAAAGACTTATGCTCCAAAATCAATTTGATGTTCCTGATTGCTAATGTTTGGTTTATGGCCTTAACACTAAACACATGTATACACATGTGGCCACTTAACAGCTTAATGTCTCTGCATTTGCGCAGACTGTCAAAATGCTCTTAATTCACCTATGGATATCGCTCCTGTGAGATGTCTTTCATCTTCATGACTTAGGAATAATGGAATTTGAATAAGTTCTATCAGTGGATTTAACAGACCTCTTTTCAAAATGTTTCATTTTTGAAGATCTGTGAGGACAAGTTGAATGCAATCTCTATTCTGCACTGTTAGACGTTAATGAAGAAAATGTATCAAAAGCTATGTGATTTATCTCACATTTGATTATTCACATCAGTTATTATATAAAACTACCAAGAATGATACATTGTATATGCAATAGCCAATACCCAGAGTAAATATCTTAAGTTAAAATAGTGTTACTCTGTAAAGTTGCTTCACATTTTAAAAGAAGGCGGCAATTTCAGAATGCTTACTTTAAAACAAATCACATCTGCACATTTTCCACACCTTCATCTTCTCCCTCTTTTCTTTTGGCTAACAGTACTGAGCAAGTTTTTATTATGAGGAAACTATATACACATTGAGAGGTATATTATCACTGGGCTTCCTAGGTAGTACAGTAGTAAAGAATCTGTCTGCCAATGCAGGAGACGTGGGTCTGATCCTTGGGTTAGAGGATCCCCTGGAGAAAGAAATGGCAACCCACTCCAGTATTCCTGCTGGGAAAATTCTATGCACAGAGGAACCTGGTGGACTACAGTCTATAGGGTCACAAAAAAGTCAGACACAATTTAGTGACTAAACAACATCATCATCATTAATATCAATTAGGTGTGGGTTTTTTTTTTGCGGGGGGGGGTGGGTTTATGCTTTTTAGAACTAGCATGAGTTGTTTTGCCACAGGATTAGAAATAAATATAAATCATTTTATTTCACTCCTTTGGTAGCTTTGATGTTAAAATGATGACATAGAAATATATGAGACTCATAAAGAATTGTTAATCTGATTTAATGCCTAATGTTTACCTAAGAGATCAAAATACATACTCCTTTAATAAAATACTGCTTGTTTTGGTGAAAGAAAAATTACAGATGCAGAATCAGTGAATTCCAAATTATTGTATAATTTTCACAGAAAAGTGTAAAAATTGCATACTTAAAATGTTTGAAGAGTATTAAAAGACCCCCTTTATCACTGTTTCTATTCCCCATAGTCATTTGCATTACTATTTTCCCTTTTTCCCCTATTACTACAAACTGTTGAACTGTTTCTCTTTCTTCTTTGGTTTCTCTCAAGTGAAAATGTTTGAAATAACCTCATACTATCCATTTTACTTCTTTGTTTACGCAAAACTTGATGTTCACTCTTCTTCAAAGGCAAATGAATTGTATTTCTTTCAGCATACTCAATGATTTTATCTATTAATTGGGTACAGGCATCCTCAATGTTATATTCTCAGTACATGTGACAGCCAATGAATCTAATTTTACTCTTTTTATCTGTGAGGTCAAACCAGATATATTATGGTATGCATTCATCTGAAGAGATCATAAAGGGAAGACAATATGGTGCAATGAACTTACTGTGTCCTCATGGACACGACCTAAGATTTGACTGAAAAGTCAGAGTAATCAGAAACCTTATCAAATTATCATTTTCCAGATATTCCATCATTATCAGACTAGTAAAGTAATGCTCAAAATCCTCCAGGCCAGGCTTCAGCAATACATGAACCGTGAACTTTCAGATGTTCAAGCTGGTTTTAGAAGAGGCAGAGGAACCAGAGATCAAATTGCCAACATCTGCTGGATCATGGAAAAAGCAAGAGAGTTCCAGAAAAATATCTATTTCTGCTTTATTGACTATGCCAAAGCCTTTGACTGTGTGGATCACAATAAACTGTGGAAAATTCTGAAAGAGATGGGAATACCAGACCACCTGACCTGCCTCTTGAGAAGCCTGTATGCAGGTCAGGAAGCAACACTTAGAACTGGACATGGAACAACAGACTGGTTCCAAATAGGAAAAGGAGTATGTCAAGGCTGTATAGTGTCACCCTGCTTATTTAACTTCTATGCAGAGTACATCATGAGAAACACTGGGCTGGAAGAAGCCCAAGCTGGAATCAAGATTGCTGGGAGAAATATCAAAAAACTCAGATATGCAGATGACACCATCTTTATTGCAGAAAGTGAAGAGGAACAGAAAAGCCTCTTGATGAAAGTGAAAGAGGAGAGCGAAAAAGTTGGCTTAAAGCTCAACATTCAGAAAACTAAGATCATGGCATCTGGTCTTTTCACTTCATGGCAAATAGATGGGGAAACAGTGGAAACAGTGTCAGACTTTGTTTTGGGGGGCTCCACAATCACTGCAGATGGCGATTGCAGCCATGAAATTAAAAGAGGCTCACTCCTTGAAAGGAAAGTTATGACCAACCTAGATAGCATATTCAAAAGCAGAGACATTACTTTGCCAACAAAGGTCTGTCTAGTCAAGGCTATGGTTTTTCCAGTGGTCAATGTATGGATGTGAGAGTTGGACTGTGAAGAAAGTTGAGCACTAAAGAATTGATGCTTTGTACTGTGGTGTTGGAGAAGATTCTTGAGAGTCCCTTGGACTGCAAGGAGATCCAACCAGTCCATTCTAAAGGAGATCAGTCCTGGGTGTTCTTTGGAAGGATTGATGCTAAAGCTGAAACTCCAATACTTTGGCCTCCTCATGCGAAGAGCTGACTCACTGGAAAAGACCCTGATGCTGGGAGGGATTGGGAGCAGGAGGAGAAGGGGACGACAGAGGATGAGATGGCTGGTTGGCATCACCGACTCGATGGACATAAGTTTGAGTCAACTCCAGGAGCTGGTGATGGATAGGGAGGCCTGGCGTGCTGCGATTCATAGGGTCGCAAAGAGTAGGACATGACTGAGCGACTGAACTGAAGTGACTGAAGCAAAGAAATGGGAGAAGGAAATTGCAACCTACTCCAGTACTCTTTGCCTGGAAAATCCCATGGGCGGAGGAACCTAATAGGCCTCAGTCCATGGGGTCACGAATAGTTGGACACGACTGAGAGACTTCACTTTCACTTTTCCCTTTCATGCACTGGAGAAGGAAATGGCGACCCACTTCAGTGTTCTTGCCTGGAGAATCCCAGGGACAGAGGAGCCTGGTGGGCTGCCGTCTATGGTGTTGCAGAGAGTCAGACACGACTGAAGTGCCTTAGCAGCAGCAGCAGCAAGCAAAGAAACATATTGTCCAAACCTCTAAATTGTATTTCCTAAACTTGCACTCACTCATTTGTTCAATAGCCAAATATTGAGCATCATAAACACCACACTGGACAACACCCTGGAGACACATGGACCTACCCTCTCAGGGTTTACAATCTTGGCTTTACCATGTATGAACTAATATTTGCATTACTTCATGTCACTTAAACTTTCTGCCTCACTTCCCTTTCCTCACTTTTCTTCATACTCAAATGTCTGAATAATGGCATATATAGCATCATTTGGTAGCTAAGATAATTTAATAACAAGACAAAATGTTTCTGAAGAATGATGGGTTGAAAATGTTAGTTCTTAGTAGTAGTTCTAGCAGTACCATCTAAGAGATATAAACAAACAAACAATTATCCATGATGAATGCCACAAGTCTCCTGCCTTGAGGGCATATTCTTTACCAGTTGAGCCATCAGGGAAGCCCAAGAATACTGGAGTGGGTAGCGTATCCCTTCTCCAGTGGATCTTCCCAACTCAGGAATCAAATTGGGGTCTCCTGCATTGCAGGCAGTTCTTTACCAGCTGAGCTACTAGGGAAGCCTTTAAGAGATATAAACAAAGAAACAATTATTAATTATAAATGCTGCTGCTGCTGCTAAGTCACTTCAGTCATGTCTGACTGTGCGACCCCATAGACGGCATCCCACCAGGCTTCCCTGTTCCTGGGATTCTCCAGACGAGAACACTGGAGTGTGTTGCCATTTCCTTCTCCAAATATATAGCTACTCTCACTTAATTTGACTTGTTTCCTCCTGTCTTTAGAGTTTAGTAATTTTTAACTTCAATTTTGGATTTTATTCTTGTACTGAACAACTATTCATTAAATATAAATGAGCTGTTATTTTTTAAAGAATGGTATGTATAGCAAAACCAATATAATAAAGCAATTAGCCTCCAATTAAAATAAATAAATTTATATTAAAAAAAAGAATCATAAAAAGCATATAACATAAAACTTACCATTTAACTATTTTAAGTGTGCAGTCTAGTAGCATTCTGTATGTTCACATTGTTTTCGAACAGATCTCTAGAACTTTTTCATTTCACATAATTGAAACTTTATACCCATAGAAAGACTCCCCATTCCCCCCTCCAAACCACAGTCCCTGGCAACCATCTTCCTATTTTGTTTCTGTGAGTTTGACTATTTTGAATAGCTCATATAAGAATCATAAAATACTGTCTTTGTGACTGGCTTATTTCATTTAGCCTAATGTCTTAAAGATTCATCACTATTGTAGCATGTGTCAGAATTTTTTAAATTAAGGTTGAATAACATTTTGGGGTGTGTGTGTGTGTGTACACATTTTATTTACCCATTCTTCCATCAGCAGACATCTGAGTTGTTTCTACCTCACGCTATTATAAATAATGTTTCAAAGAGTGTGGGTGTATATCTCACAGAGATATAGCTCACATATTAGGTTGGTACAAATGTAATTGCAATTTTGGGCTCTGAATTTTAAATCACCATATCTCACAGAGATATGGTTTTTCCACTCTCTTGGGACTACATTAAACTTAAAAACTTTTGTTTATCAAGGAAATAATAGAGCGAAAAGCGACCTATATAATAGGAGAATGTACTCCAAATATCTAGTATGACAAATAGATGGGGAAACAGTGGCTGACTTTATTTTTTTGGGCTCCAAAAATCACTGCAGATGGTGACTGCAGCCATGAAATTAAAAAACACTCGCTCCTTGGAAGGAAAGTTATGACCAACCTAGACAGCATATTAAAAAGCAGAGACATTACTTTGCCAACAAAGGTCTGACTAGTCAAGTCTATGGTTTTTCCAGTAGTTATATATGGATGTGAGAGTTGGACTGTGAAGAAAGCTGAGTGCTGAAGAATAGATGCTTTTGAACTGTGGTGTTGGAGAAGACTCTTGAGAGTCCCTTGGACTGCAAGGAGATCCAACCAGTCCATCCTAAGGCAATCAGTCCTGGGTGTTCATTAGAAGGACTGACCCTGAAGCTGAAACTCCAATACTTTGGCCACCTCATGTTGAGAGCTGACTCATTTGAATGGCATTGAAACATGTATAATATCATATATGAAATGAATCACCAGTCCAGGTTCGATGCAGGATACAGGATGCTTGTTGCTGGTGCACTGGGATGATCCAGAGGGAAGGTACAGGGAGGGAGGTGGGAGGGGGGTTCAGGATGGGGAACACATGTACATCCGTGGCAGATTCATGTTGATGTATGGCAAAACCAATACAATACTGTAATTAGCCTCCAATTAAAATAAATAAATTTATATTTTTTAAAAAAGACCCTGATGTTGGGAAAGATTGAGGGCTGGAGGAGAAGGGGATGACAGAGGATGAGATGACTGGATGGCATCACCGACACAACGCACATGGGTTTGGGTGGACTCCAGGAGTTGGTGATAGACAGGGAGGCATGGCATGCTGTGATTCATTGAGTCGCAAAGAGCTGGACACGACTAAGCGACTGAACGGAATTGAATATAAAGAATATATAAAGAACTCCTACAACTCAACAGCAACAACAACAACAAAAGCCTCCAAACATCCTGTTAAAAAAGAGGGGGGCACAATCCTTGAATAGACATATCCTGAAAGAAAATAAACAAATGGCCAATAAGCATATGAAAAGATGCTCAACATCACTAATCATTAGAGAAATAGAAATCAAAACCACAATGTGATATTGCCTCACACCAATTAAAATGACCATTATTTTTAAAAATACTATAACACCCCAGAAAGAACACATTGGCAAGAATGGGGAGAAATTTGAACCCTTGTGTATTACTGGTGGGATTGTGAAATGTTGCAATATATATGGAAAACAGTATGGTAGTTCCTTAACAACTAAAGATAGAATTACTATGCAATCTAGCATAGCATAATTCTCATATCTGGGCTGCAATTTTAGGTAGAGTGGGTAAACATGATTTCATAAAGCAACTGACACTTAGGCAACAATTCAGGCTGGTGAAAGTATCAGCTGTACTATTACCTGGAGAGCATATTTTACTAGAAAGAGCAGGTAGTAATAGACACTAAAATGAGACTGCTTCGAGTCTATGAAAACCTGCCAGAGCAGAAGACAGAGTAGTTGGAAAGAATTAACTAGAGAGTAAAAGTACTAGGAGGTGAGTCCAGGAAACGGTGTTGAGAAAACTGGACAGTCACACACAAAATAATGAAACTAGACCACTATTACACATCATACATTACAGATTCAAATGTAAGTCCTGAAACCATAAAACTCCCAGAAGAAAACTTCAGTTGAGTTCAACTCAGTCATGTACAACTCTTTGTGACTCCAAGGAATGCAGCACGCCAGGCTTCTCTATCCATTACCAACTCCCAGAGCCTAGTCAAACTCACGTACATCACATCAGTGATGCCATCCAACCATCTCATCTTCTAGTGTCCCCTTCTTCTCCTGCCTTCAATCTTTCCCAGCATCAGGGTCTTTTCAAATGAGTCCATCTTCACATCAAGTGGCCAAAGTACTGGAGTTTCAGTTTTAGCATCATTCCTTCCAAAGAATATCCAGGACTGATCTCCTTCAGAATGGACTGGTTGGATCTCCTTGCAGTCCAAGGGACTCTCAAGAGTCTTCTCCAGCACCACAGTTCAAAAGCATCAATTCTTTGGTGCTCAGCTTTCTTCACAGTCCAACTCTCACATCCATACATGACGGACCTTTGTTGGTAAAGTAATGTCTCTGCTTTTTAGTATGCTATCTAGGTTGATCATAACTTTTCTTCCAATGAGCAAGGATCTTTTAATTTCATGGCTGCAGTCACCATCTGCAGTGATTTTGGAAAACTTAGGAATCCCAGGGATGGTGGAGCCCAATGGGTTGCCGTCTGCGGGGTCGCACAGAGTCGGACACGACTGAAGCGACTTAGCAGCAGCAGCAGCAGGCAGTACAATTTTCAACATTGTTATTAGCAATATCTTTCTGGATATGTCTCCTCAAACAAAGGAAACAAAAGCAAAAAATAAACAAACAGCACTACCATCAAACTAAGAAGCCTCCTGCACAATGAAGGAAACCATCAACAAAGCAAAAAAATAGCTTACCAATGAGAGAATATATTTGCAAATCATATGTCTGATAAGAAGTTATATTCAAAATATATAAAGAGCTCATAACTCAACAACTATAAAAATAAACAACTTAATTAAAAACATGAGAAGAGGAATGTAATAAACATTTTTTCTAAAGTAGACAAAAAGATGGCCAGCAAGCACATAAACAATGTTCAGCTAATTACTAGGGAAATGCAAGTCAAAGCCACAATGATATATCACCTCATTCTCATTAGGATGGCTATTATCAAAAGGTAAAAGCAAGAAGTGTGCTGAAGAGAACGTGAAGGAAAGAGAATCCTCATATTCTGTTGGTGGGAATGTAAATTAGTGCAGCCACTATGGAAAATAGTATGGAGAAGACTAAACAAATCAAAAATAGAACTAACATATGATCCAGCAATTCTACTTCTGGGTATTTAAAAAAAAAAAAAATCTAAAAGATGCATGAATCCCTACATTCATCATGGTGTTATTTATAATAGCAAAGATGTGAAAATAACCTAAGCATCCATTGACAGATGGATAAAGATGATATTGCATTTTCACACATACAAACATACACACACATGCAAACACTTACAATGCAACACTATTCAGCCATAAAAAAGATGAAATCTTGCCATTTGCAAAACATAGATAGATGGACCTTGAGGATATTATGCTAAATGAAGTAAGTCAGAGAAAGATAAATACATTATGATTTCACTTATATGTGGAAATTTTAAAAATAAAAATTAAATGAATGCATCAAGCCAAACAAAAGCAAACACATAGGTACAGATAAGAGAATAGTGGTTACCAGAGGGGTAGGGAGCAGTGAGGAGGTCAAATGGGTAAAGGGGGTCAACAGTATAGTAGGGAGTTTTCTTTTACGTTGAGCAGTGTTCCCTTAAAATTCATGTCCACCTGGACACTCAGAATGTGACCATATTGGAAATAGGACTTTGCAGAATTAACTAAGAATCTCAGGATAAAGTCATCCTGGATTAGGCGTGGGTCCTAAATCCAATGACTGGTGTCCTTATGAGAAGAATAAAAGATGACCCAGAGAGAAGTACAGAAGACCGTCATGTGGAGAAGACAGAGATGGGGTTCTGTTCCCACAAGGCAAGAAATCCTGGGGCCACCAGAAACTAGAAGAGGAAAGGAAGGATTCTTCCCTATATCCTTCAGAGGGAACGTAGCCCTGCTGACACCTGGATTTCATAAATTTAAGCTTCCAGAACTGGGAGGGAATACACTTGTGTTGCCCACCTGCCTGCCAAGTCGCTTCAGTTGTATCTGACTCTTTGCGACCCTTTGGATCATAGCCCACCAGGTTCCTCTGTCCATGGGATTTTTCAGGCAAGTACACTGGAGTGGGTTGCCATTTCCTTCTCCAGGGGATCTTCTCCACCCAGGGATCAAACCTGCATCTCTTACATTTCCTTCGCTGGCAGTTGGGTTCTTTACCACTAGCAAAATTGATGTTACTTCAAGCCAGACAACAAAGCAAAACATCCTGGTAGTTCATGGAGGAGGCTAAGGGAGATAACTGATATTCCTATGAGACCTGTTAACATACAATCTTTAAGACGGTTTCTCTGTTGCCTCTGAGAGCTGTATCAGACAACCTTAACTGAATATTTGATTGAGGTTTTCTGGATTTCAGGTACAGGTACACAGTCCTTCATGAAGACCCAATTCTTTATCTTTTTTAATTAGTTATGTTTTCTTTTTAATTAAATAAACAATGCTGCCCCAGAGTCCACTGTAGATGTTACAATAATATACACATTTTTATCTCTTTCCAGAGAGATGATGTGGGGTGGGAGGTGGGAGGGGGATTCGGGATTGGGAGCTAATATACACCCATGGTGGATTCATGTCAATGTATGGCAAAACCAATACGGTATTGTAAAGTAAAATTAAAAAGAAATAAATAAATAAACTCCTTAACTTCTGAAAATCAATGCATCTGACTCCAACCAAGGGTTTCAGATAAGAAATTAAGGCCCTATAGTAAGTCTGCCTTTTTTCTCCTCATTCTTCCTTATTGGGGTTGAAATGAAACGTTGACAAATAAAAGTTTATCCCTCAAGATTTATTTTCTAGGATCCCCAGTATAACCACAACATATATTTTTTAGTTCATTTGGTTATATACTGCATGAATTTAAAATACAAGCCAACTTAAATTCCTAATGTATATGATACTATAAAATATTCTGCTAATAATGATTATACTAATCAATACTGATTCTTGCCAGACCCAGTTTCATCCCTACTAACTGGCAAGAATTTGTGCTCCACTCTGTAACTGAGCCAAGTAAGGAAATATGTCATGAAATTTGTCCTCTTTAGTAGTTGAGGCATGAACCTAGGATGTTTATGGAGGTCACTCTAGAGCCAGAATCAATAGGTGCACAGCTCTGACAAAGCTTTATTCAGGGTTCTTCCTTCCTTTGAAGTTTTATGACTGATCCTCCACCTGGTTCCCTAGTAATACACTCCAGTCTTCTAGTCTGACTTCCAGCCACCCACTAGGGCTGGGACTTCCATCCTTCTGAATAACATCCAGCCTCTGTGAGCTTGAAAGTTTCCCAGATGTTGCACATTCCCTTGCTTTCAAGACTTGGATCCTTCCCTGCATAGTCTAGCTTGGATCTTTCTCCAACGAGATTCCTAAGAGTTATGCTTTCAACCACCAGATTAATTATTTCACTTTTGACCAGACTTCCACTCTGATGCCCTCTAACCTGCTCAGATCCCTGTGGAAGTATACTAATTCAGATTGCAGTGGGAACTTTTGGTTAACCCCACAGTAAAAAGAGTTCTTAAATTCTAAATTTTCTCTATTCCTAGTTTTCATCCTTTCTCACACTCTTGGAGATCCAGCATTCCATTGACCTCAAGTAACAAGGGTTTTGACTTATACACATTCCCAAATAAGATTTGGGAGCTAACGATTTAAAGACTCTCAGCCAATATACATTATTTTCTCTGTGTTTAAATATTTCTAAATCTCTAATGGGAATGAAGTTTCCACTATTAGAGTAAGTCAACATATGGGTCTTAGTGATCCAGTTAAGGGCAGAAAAACATGGAGGATGGGTCTGACAGAACTCAAATTATTTTATAGTAAATTTTAAAAAATATCACATTAAACTAAGATTAAACTTGATGTCTGTCTCTTTAATCTGTTAAGTTGTTGCAAATACTAATGAATTTCCAAAAGAAAGTATGAAACAAGTTCACTAAATATATTGCAACGTTGAGGTGATGAATTTGCCAGTTATGTTGTGAGAATACTCTTCAAGAGAAAGGTAGACTAGCCAACCTGAATATATCCATGTCAACATCCAACAGCATTTTCAATGTAACCTTTTATATGTCCTTGTCCTAGTGAGAAGCTTAAGATCTCATAGAAACAAGATTATTAAACTGACCTCGGACATGACTGCAGCGACTTAGCAGCAGCAGCAATATGGTTCTAACTATACACTTAACCAGGATTTATAGTTAGAACCCCATTAGAACTGTCTATGATCACTGTTAAGTATATTGTTGCTATTATTTTATTTAAGTGAACGCACAGAAACTGGGTGGACTCTATCAGGAGCTGTGCATATTTAAGAACGTATGACCAAGGCACTTGAAAATATGCCATAGAACTTTTTAAAATTTTCTTTGTTGAAGAATAACACAGCTGACACTTACTGAATACTATATGTTGAGCATGATTATTGCAATGAACATTTAATTTTTGTGAAAAAGGAAACTGGCATACAACAATATTAAACTAATCAGTCAAAACCCCCCATCAAGAACTGATGAAATGGAAACTTGATTCAGGTTTCTTGAAACAGAATACTGTGGTAGTTAATCTTATGAGTTCTGGAATCAGATTAGGGAATTTCAAATCCTAATGGCAACCCACTCCAGTGTTCTTGCCTGGAGAATCCCAGGGACGGGGGAGCCTGGTGGGCTACCGTCTATGGGGTCACACAGAGTCGGACACGACTGAAGTGACTTAGCAGTAGCAGCAGCAGCATTAATATTACATTAGTATTATTGAATAAGTTACCAGGTTCATTAAATGTAAATTTGAGAAATTAGTATCTACAAAAAGCATTCAATAAGATGGTTATGTAAACTTTTATTTATTTTTCAGTCTGGTTTTTGCTCTTCACTGTGCCACTTAATCTGTGACCCAGTGATGAAACAGTTACATGCATGCCTTTGTTTCTTTTTTTTTCATAGCTATAACTGCCAGTGAAAAGATATTAGTTAGGCATGAAGGGATTGGTATGTGTTAAAGTGTGGTTAATATCAGATACAAAGTAGGGGCCTCCTACACGCTGCAAATCCAACCTACTCTGCAATTATCAACATATTTACTTATATCTGCTCTGGGTTCTAGTCATTCATTTTCTGACTGCACGACCTTTCCTTACCTTCCCTGCAGCAATTTTTTACCACTTCCATATTACTTTGCACAATAGATGTTAAGCTAAACACAGAGTGTTCATCAAATACTTGTATGTGTACATTCAGCTGCTGCTGTTTTTAATGGCAGCTCTCCAGATTTATGCAATAAGAAAGAAAACGGCATGTTCTCCAAAATGCTTGATGCCTGTGAAAACTATCCATGCAAGCTGTTCATTCTGTGTCATACTGTCACAGTAGAAGGGATGTTACAAATCTGCCAAGACTTTTTAGAGAGAGAAAATATAATTTCTAAACTGGATATTATTTTGCAAAATTTCCCCCACTGTTGAGATGTGACTTATTTTATGGAACATTCTATTTTGAATGATTTGTAGCATTCCAGATTTTCATCCCCATTGTGTGGGTTACCTTTATACATTCCCAAATAGAGTTTTCCATACAACAGTAATATAAATCACATACAAGGATGAAGGGAGTTAATGTTAGTAATCACCTATTTTTGAAAATGATTATTTAGGATTCCATGCAAATAAATCAGAAAATTCCACCTCTAATCTGCATCTAGAACTTGATGTCTGGATAATTCAAAGTTAAAATATTTATTTTACAAACTCTATGTGAAATTGAGGTTTAAAAGGGAATATAAAGGATGAGGAATACTTCCCCTGTCACTATTTAAATAAGTAAAACTAATCACATGGATATTAAATTTCTAGTATCACTCATAAAATTTTGGGAAAAATCTTTTATCTAATATGAACTTTCTTCCAGCCAGAATTA
>SJYT01080544.1:28643-51596 GCA_006410635.1 Cephalophus harveyi | reverse complement strand
CAATTTGATCTCTGGTTCCTCTGCCTTTTCTAAAACCAGCTTGACCATCTGGAAGTTCACGGTTCACGTATTGCTGAAGCCTGGTTTGGAGAATTTTGAGCATTACTTTACTGCTGCTGCTGCTGCTAAGTCGCTTCAGTCGTGTCCGACTCTGTGTGACCCCACAGACGGCAGCCCATGAGGCTCCCCCATTCCTGGGATTCTCCAGGCAAGAACAGTGGAGTGGGTTACCATTTCCTTCTCCAATGCATGAAAGTGAAAAGTGAAAGTGAAGTCGCTCAGTCATGTCAGACTCTCAGCGACCCCATGGACTGCGGCCCACCAGGCTCCTCCGTCCATGGGATTTTCCAGGCAAGAGTGCTGGAGTGGGGTAGGGCATCACAATTATGCACTTACTGACTGATTAGACGTTACACTCTGAATGAATTAAAATTGCCTAGTAGCATCAAAAACATACATTTATTTTAACTAGCCTTCTATCTACATGCCAATTTTCTCCTAAATCACAAGATTCTTTATGAAAGTTCCTGTCACTTTTGTTTTCAGTATTACTGTGTACAGATGTACAGACACTTACACCTGAGATAAAGTTTGGCCACCAAATACTCATAAGTTGTGCGGTCTGTGAGAAAATTACTTGTTAGGTAGAACTGTTTTATGCATTGCATCCCTGCCCTTGGACCACTAAAGAAGCCTCTCCCCAACCATTATTACCAAAAATCTCACCAGTATTTTCTACATTCCCTCTCCCCCATGAGTGGGCTGCCAAGGAGAATCACTACTCCAGTTGACCCTGAAAACTAAGGAAGCTATTAAATATAGAGCAATCCATGGCTTGGAGTGACTCACCGGAGTAACAAGAGATTTTGTATTGAAAAAAAAATTTAATTAAATACATATACATATATATTACAAAAATTACATGTCACAGAGACAGGGTTTGCTAGAGTGATTAAAAAAAAAAATTCTCCTAAGATAGCCACTGTGTCCCAGTACTAAACTCTTCCTTTTCTTTGTCCAAGGGTCTGGTTTTATACCAGCTTTTCATTGTTCAATTTCTTTCCTTTGGTTCTTTCTAATCTTTTTCATAACCATTGATCAATATTTTCTCTCGCAAAGATCAGACTATTTGCATGTCTATCTCCTAGTGTTCGATCAGATGTCATTTTACATTCACTTCCTAACAGAGGCCTGTCCTGCACCTATTTGTCTTTTGAGCCATCTCACCTCATCCACGGCACTTCCCCCATCATTCCACGGTCACCCTCGACCTCATCACTCCAGCACTTCCCCTATCATCCCATGGTCACCCTCGACCTCATCACTCCAGCACTTCCTCCTATCATCCCACGGTCACCCTCGACCTCATCACTCCAGCACTTCCCCCATCATTCCACGGTCTCCCTCGACCTCATCACTCCAGCACTTCCCCCATCATTCCACGGTCTCCCTCGACCTCATCACTCCAGCACTTCCCCCTATCATCCCACGGTCACCCTCGACCTCATCACTCCAGCACTTCCCCCATCATCCCATGGTCACCCTCGACCTCATCACTCCAGCACTTCCCCCTATCATCCCACGGTCACCCTCGACCTCATCACTCCAGCACTTCCCCCTATCATCCCACGGTCACCCTCGACCTCATCACTCCAGCACTTCCCCCTATCATCCCACGGTCACCCTCGACCTCATCACTCCAGCACTTCCCCCTATCATCCCACGGTCACCCTCGACCTCATCACTCCAGCACTTCCCCCTATCATCCCACGGTCACCCTCGACCTCATCACTCCAGCACTTCCCCCTATCATCCCACGGTCACCCTCGACCTCATCACTCCAGCACTTCCCCCTATCATCCCACGGTCACCCTCGACCTCATCACTCCAGCACTTCCCCCTATCATCCCACGGTCACCCTCGACCTCATCACTCCAGCACTTCCCCCTATCATCCCACGGTCACCCTCGACCTCATCACTCCAGCACTTCCCCCTATCATCCCACGGTCACCCTCGACCTCATCACTCCAGCACTTCCCCCTATCATCCCACGGTCACCCTCGACCTCATCACTCCAGCACTTCCCCCATCATCCCACGGTCACCCTCGACCTCATCACTCCAGCACTTCCTCCTATCATCCCACGGTCACCCTCGACCTCATCACTCCAGCACTTCCCCCATCATCCCACGGTCACCCTCGACCTCATCACTCCAGCACTTCCTCCTATCATCCCACGGTCACCCTCGACCTCATCACTCCAGCACTTTGCCCTATCATCCCACGGTCACCCTCAACCTCATCACTCCAGCACTTCCCCCTATCATTCCACGGTCACCCTCGACCTCATCACTCCATTCTGTTTCTGTTGTAGCACCTGTCTCATTTTGTTCCTCCTTCACAGGGATAAGGAGGACAACAACCTATGATCAGAACTGTGCCCTCAGCGCTTAGTCTACTGCCTGGCACATAGCAAGCACAGTGAGAGGGCCCTAAGTGCATGAGTGCATCTCTTATTCTTCCCTGGAAAACATAATCGCCAGATACCTTCATAACTGATCCCCACTTGTTTCTAAAGTCTAGAACTGCTGCTTGCCTTTCATATAGATCTGATCAAGATCTACAGGTGTGGGGGTGGGGGAGTCTTGTCTCAATCTTCAAATTTATGTTATAGAGTAATGTTGACATCCACTCCAAACTCATTTCCTTTACCCTCCAAACGTTTGCCTTATATCTCACGAAAATACACAGCGTTTAATTATTTTAATTTTTTTCCCTAGAAAAGTGTATATGGCTGAAACCACTGAAAAATTTGCTGGTATTACTTGTTCACAATTTTTACTGAATATTGATTCTTCTAAATCTCATTTTTAGTATTAAATAATTTCCCCAACATAGAATATGGTCATTCCTGGTAGTAGACTGATGTTATCACATTATTTTTCCTTTCCAGATGCCATGGTTTTATGTAGTGTAAATGATCCTCTCATTACCAGATGGTATGAGAAAGAAACTGCTTCTGGGAGGTATATGCTATATAAGCCTGTATATCAAGTAGCTATAAAAAAGCAAAGGTTTGTAACCAAGCCAGTAAAGTATCTGAACTCAGCAGTGTGGACAAGGGAATGCAAACATTGAACTCCCCATCTGACCAGATGTGGACATTCCTAATGGATGGTAAGTTCAGTCAACCAATAAAATGTTTTCAGCTTATAGCCTTAAGTGGTGATTATAATGCTTAGAAAATACAAGTGAAGCAGAGAGATACAAAAGGAAAAGCAAATTATCCTGCACACCAAATATTTACCAGAATAATTCTTTAGCCTATTTTTAGAATTTCACAACTTACAATATGCAAGATATGAAAGAATTGTATAAAGATTGAGATAACTGCTGATTATATTTTATTATCCCTTCAAACCTAATCCAAATCACTAGTTTAACTGCAGGACTCTAAAGGTGATCACAGAAGAAGCATTTATCTCATAACTGCTTATCAAGTGATGAGTCTCAAATATTTACTCCCTCCTGAGTTGATATATTTATATTTGAAAATTCAAATAATAACATCAATTTAGCAACTAAATCCAATCTCATTTTTCTCTTAAAAAAAAAATCCTCTTGCAGATTTCTCTGTGCACTCTATCACCACAGATACGAACTTTTTAACAAGAGAGTTACTTGTTGACTCCCATGCTGCCAGACCTCTGTCATACTTGTCATCATTGGATTCATTACTCTTTTCTTTTCCTTTCCTTATCTCATTGTTTCAACTACTTGTCTTCTTTTTCATTACCACTCACCTGGGAGAACCTCATCAGTGCAGCTGTGAATTATGAACTTTAGATTTTCAATGTTTTCAATCTCAGTAAAATATATTATTAGCCTTAAACTGTAAAGTCATTTTATCCTCATAGCATTAGTCTCTTCAATAACAGTAAAAAAAAAATAAAATATCTATCTATCTATATTATATCTCTAGACTGAGTCAAAATTCACTGAAATAGAAAGGATCCATCATGACCTAGGTTTCCCATTCAATCCAAAAAGTGTAATATGGACTAATATCCAAATAGGAAAACTCATGTCTTTTTACTCTTTATTTTTTTTTACACTCTTAAAGGAGAAGAAACATGGTTCTGAGCACTCTCTCCAGCACTGAAAAACCACAGACTGATGGACTGTAGTAGAGAATCATGGCCTATTGCTAAAAACTAGAAACCTGGGGGTCTCACAACTTTCAGGAATGGAGTTCAGATACCCACAACTAGTATCTATTTAGGATATTAAAGTTTCAGTCTCATAATTCCCTAAAAGCATATATTGGAGATTAAGGAAAGAATAAAAATTCTTTTACTTTTATATAATAAGAATATAACACATAATTGGCAGTAATAATACTGTATCACATTATAATAAATATAACATAATGGTGGCTCAGACAATAAAGAATCTGCTTGCAATGTGGGGACCTGGGTTCTATCCTTGGTTTGGGAAGAACCCATGCAGGAGGACATAGCAACCCACTCCAGTATTCTTGCTTGGAGACTCCCCATGGACAGACGAGTCTGGAAAGCTACAGTCCATAGGGTAGCGAAGAGTCAGACATGACTGAGCGATTAATCACAGCACAGCAATGCAATATAGTAATAACAGATATGTTAATGAATGAGCAATCATATAAATGAGATGTTTTGAGAAAGCTTTCCATCTATTCTTTAACCATCCCCCTAGGCCCCCCTCAAATCAAAGTATTACACTTGAATCTAAAAGGTAGTCAAGGTATTACTATCATTTTTATTGCTATCCTTAAAAAATATGAATCATCACTGTTGAATGCTCACCATGCAAAAAGTAGTAAGCTAAACTCTTTATATAAACTATAACATTTAATTTATGCAGTAGCCCTATGAAATAAGCATCATCACATCCACAGTATAGGTGGAAAATGAAGCTTTTAGTGAATAAGCAGCAGTGACACGAGTCAAGTTTAAGTCCTCCTGATTCCAAAGCTATAAACATTCTAATTTGGCTCACCAAATCCCAAGGGAAGAGAGAAAAATAAATGAAAGGAAAACAAATCATGAAAATTACAAACAAGTTGGTAATAAGTACACATCTATCAATGATTTCTTTAACTGTGAGTGGACTAAATGCTCCAATCAAAAGATACAGTGCTACTGAATGCAAAAAAGAAAGAAAGAAAAAACAAGTTCCATATATATTCTGACTACAAGAGGCTAACTTCAGATCTAAAGACACAGACTAAAAAGTGAGAAGATGGAAAAAAGTATTCCATGTAAATGGAAATAAAAAAGAAAGCCAGGGTAGTGACACAACAGACAACAAAGAGCAGCAAAACAGACTTTAAAACAGAGACTGTAGCAAGAGACAAAGAAGGATATTACATGATGATACCCAACAAGGATATATAACAATTATGTATGTACCAAACACTGCTGCTGCTGCTAAGTCACTTCAGTCGTGTCCAACTCCGTGCGACCCCATGGACGGCAGCCCACCAGGCTCCCCTGTCCCTGGGATTCTCCAGGCAAGAACACTGGAGTGGGGTGCCATTTCCTTCTCCAAGGCATGAAAGTGAAAAGTGAAAGTGAAGTCACTCAGTCATGTCCAACCCTCAGCGACCCCATGGACTGCAGCCTTCCAGGCCCCTCCATCCATGGGATTTTCCAGGCAAGAGTACTGGAGTGGGGTGCCATTGCCTTCTCCGATGCACCAAACACAGGAGTTCCTAAATACATAATACAAATATTAACAAACAGGGAGTAACTGACAGTAACATGATCATAGTAGTGGACTTCGATATCCCATTTACATCAATGGAAAGATAATCCAGTCAGAAAATCAATAAGGATAAGGAAACACTGGCCTGAAATGACACACTAGACCAGATTTATATATATATATATATACACACACACATACATATATATTAATATGTATCCAAAAGCATCAGAACACATTTTTTTCAAGTGCACAGAATATTTTCCAGGATATGTGAAGAATCAATGGGTCACTGGAGAAATCAAAGAGGAAAAGTTAAAAAAAATAAATAAATAAACAAAAAACCTGGAGACAAATGAAATCGGAAACACAGCAATCCAAAATCTATAGGATCCAGGAGAAGTAGTTCTAAGATGTAAGCTTATATGCATACAAGATTACCTCAGGAACAAAGAAAAACTAAAATTAAAAAAAAAAATTATC
This sequence comes from Cephalophus harveyi, assembly GCA_006410635.1. Classification (NCBI taxonomy): domain Eukaryota; kingdom Metazoa; phylum Chordata; class Mammalia; order Artiodactyla; family Bovidae; genus Cephalophus; species Cephalophus harveyi. Next base: position 45,367 of record SJYT01080544.1, on the reverse strand, counting down.
TAAAGAAACCAAAAAGAACAAGGAAAACCCAACATCAGTTGGAGGTAAGAAATAATAAAGATCAGAGCAGAAATAAATGAAATAGATTTTTTTTAATTAACAAATAAAATTAAGAGCTATTTTTGAAGATAAGAAATTAATAAATCTTTAGCTAGACTAATCAAGAAATGTTATAAAAGAGGATTCAAATAAATAAAATTGGAAATGAAAGAACGTTAAAAACACTACAGATGTTCTGAGTTGGCTCAAAAGAAATATTGGGTTGGGGGACATCTTACAAAAATCTCAAAAGAACATTTTGGCCAACCCAATATTAAGGATCCTAAGAGATTACTACTAATAATTATATGCCAATAAAATGGAAAACCTAGAAGAAATAGAAATAGACAAGCTCCTAGAAACATATAATCTCCAAAGAATGAACAAGGAAGAAATAGAAAGCATGAATACAGCAATTAGGGACTTCCCTAGTGGTCCAGTAGTTAGGACTCTGCACTCCAAATTCAGGGGGCATGGGTTCGATCCCTGGTCAGGAAACTAGGCATTTTTATGATTTTTCTGGGCAGTATAGGGGGAATTCTAAATTAGTGCAGCCACTATGGAAAATAGAATGGAGAGTCCTCAACGCTAAAAAATAGAACTGTCATATGATCTAATAATTTCACTTCTAGCTATTTACTTAGACAAAACAAAAAACACTAATTTGAAAAGATATTTGCACATCAATGCTCACTGCAGTTTTATTTACAACAGTCAAGATACTGAACCAACTTAATAGACAAATAAAGAAGATATAGTTTATATAATGGAATATGACTCAGTCACAAAGCACAAAATCTTGCCATTTACAATAACATAGATTGATATAGAAGGTATTATGCTAAGTGAAAGGAGTCAGACAAAGACAAATATCATGTGATCTAACATGTAGAATGTAAAAGAAAACAAAACAAACAAAAATAAAGACCATCTCAGAGATACAGAGAAAAATCAAATAGTTGGTTGAATGGAGGGTATAGGGGGATGGGGAAATATGTACAGGAGATAAATAGATACAAAGCTACAGTTATATAGTAAATAAGTCAGAGAAATATAATATACAGCACAAGGAGTATGGTCAATAATATTGTAGTAACTTAATATGCAGATAAATGGTTATTAAATTTATGCTGATTATTTCACAATGTGTCAAATCAAATATCAAATCACTATGCAGTAAGGTTGAAACCCTCATAATATTGTATGACAACTATATTTCAAATTTAAAACAAAGGAAAAAAGGAACAATAAAGGTAAACAGGATGTAACAAGTCAGATTTCTACTGCTATCCACTGAGTCCTCATGTCATAGATTAAACCTTAATAAACCTTAAAATATGTCATTGATTTATGTATTATATATAATTGAATATATAATATATATACATATAAATAACTTATTTTCTTAATTCCATGATATAAAGGAACTTTGACATGAACAGTTTTTTTAGTTCACTTCATTCTTTTAATGATCTTGCACAATTCATTCACCAGATGGTCTGTTTATCATAAAAAATCCTCACTTGTCACTTTACTTCAATTCCTTATGTTGAAGTTAATCTGCACACCTAAATCCCTCCCGCTGATAATCATGGACTGAAACTATTTCCTTTAGCTTGTTTCAAGCTACATATTCAGTGTCAAATTTTCTTAAGAAGAGGCTATTTTACTCTTGTTTCTATACCATAAAAATATAAACACAGCATCTGTGTTTCATTTCTTCACCAATGCATATTAGCTTTTAGATTTTCATTCTCATTCAACAATCTTTATAAAATTGCCATAAAAATTAAATCATTGTACAGTGATTACCTTGCATGTATGGTCATTAGTTACATGACTTGAAATTTACAAATGAAAGACATAAATGAAATCAGAGACTAAAATGCGAAGGATCCTAAGAGATTACTACTAAAAATTATACGCCAATAAAATGCAAAACCTAGAAGAAATAGACAAGCTCCTAGAAACATATAATCTCCAAAGAATGAACAAGGAAGAAATAGAAAGCATGAATACAGCAATTACCTGTTTTAAATTGAATCGGGAATAAAAAAAAAAAAAACTCCCCTAGGGACTTGAAACTGGCACAAAAACAAGAATTTGGATCTATGTCAGTATTAAATTTCATTTGGATTTCTGAATTCATTACAGATAATATATTCATTCAATTAGCTTATTTGAGAGACTTTTCCCTATTCATTCCTATTTATAGTTAGAATAAAACAAAGTACTCAGAGCAGTCATTCCAAATACTGTGGAATTCTCATATATTTTAAAATTCAAACAGCTTCCTTTCTGACACTGTCTACTCCTAGCTATACATTTCAGGTTCTATGACTTCAATCCAGATCTTTTCCTCTTGCTACTTATTCTGAGTGTGGACTAATTTGAGATTTTAGAAATTCAATTTTTAAAATAGATTTTATTTATCCTACTCTATGAATCTTGGTATCCCATATGGTACCAGTAAAATTAATTTCATCCCTATGTCTGAGATTAAACACAATCAGGGTCTCCAACCTTCCCAAGCTAACCTTGGCTCCCAAGAGGGCAAGGGATTCAGACAATTGATGAAAATACTACTGGTTCACAACCATGGGAGTTTGTTTCCCAGCGGAAATCTGAAATTGGCCTTCATACTCAGAGGTCAAGAAGAGATGGAAGAAAGAGGAGGATCACTCTAGATTGATAGGTGGTGGCAGGTTTAGTAAAGAAGGAAACTTATATTCAAGGCTTGACTTTGGCAACCATAAGACAAGTAGATCTCTGCACCCACCTGTTAAAATCTTCAAAATTGATAGAGGCTTTAACTAAGTTCAGTCACGTATTTGGTCCAGATGGTCTCAACATCATAATATTCTTTCAAGGTTGTGTCCTTGAAAATGATTCCCATTGTGGAAATGGTGGGCAGAAGACACATTCCAAGGACAGGGGAATGAGTAAGGAGCATCTGACAGCCTGGGGCCAACTTATGGGTCAACAGGTGGTCATGTCCTCTCAATGCCAATAGAATGATTCATTTTATCCTCCAGAATGGAATTATTGTGTTAGTAATTTACTGGCTATGCCTCTTGTAATTAAGTAATCAGAAAACTGTGACTACAAAGTAATTTATCAAATCCATATTAATCTCCTCATCCAAGTTAGACCTTTCATGAAGTTTTATTTTCCCTACTGATAGACGTTTTTGACATAAATGTGGACACTGATAATAGTATATAAGTTGATATAAGTAATAAATTCATATATAGGCATTTCTTGTTTTATTGCACTTCCTTTATTACACTTTGCAGAATTAGCATTTTTTAAAGAAATTGAAAGCTTGGGGTAACCTTCCATTGTGAGATTATGACTAACATTTTTAATAAAGTATTTTAAGGTATGTACATTGTTTTTTAGACATAATGCTATTGCACACCATAATAGAATAAAAGATAGTTTTAAAATAAATTTTATATGTACTGGGGAGCCAAAACATTTGTGTGAATACTGTACTACTACAGTTGCTTTATTGCAATGGTCTGAAAACAAACCTTCAATATCAGGGAGATATGCCTTAATGCTATCTGGGATTTATTTATTCACTTGAGGGTAAACGATTCAAACAATTAGTGAATCCTCAGGGAAGATTATCTAAATGATTAATCATAATGTTATGACTGTGGGTCAGTATTAATTAACATTTTCAGTCATTTAAAATATTTCTGAATGTTACCAAATTTTATTTAAATTGTAGCCCTCAGAAAAGATTCACTGATCCTTTTACACAGGCTGGGGTGAAAAAAAAGTGAAAATTAGTTGCTCAGTCATGTCCAGCTCTTTGCAACCCCATGGACTGCAGCCCACCAGGCTCCTCTGCCCACAGAATTCTCCAGGCAAGAGTACTAGAGTGGGTTGCCACTTTCTTCAGAGGATCTTCCCAACCCAGGGACTGAACCCATGTCTCTCATTGTGGGTAGACTCTTTGAGCCACCAGAACACAAAGAAATGCTTTAAATTGTAAGCAAGTTTATAACCCAATTTAGAAAGTTCAGCATACATATAAAATAAAGTAAAACTACCAAGAGGACTATTCCTAACATTAATGATCATTTTTAAAAACAAAAGATAGAGATAGTCCTAGAATGTTGTATATGGTACAATATTGTAGATACTGCAGAGATTTAGCTGGGCAAGAAAAAAAGGCCTATTTAGCTGTTGGAGTGAGCCCTGGAGAACAGTTATTCTTAGATTTTAAAAAAGGAGGGAAGGAATTTTAGACTAGAATGATTAAGCAGTGGAAACTCATGTATATAATAGCTAAATCATTGAGATGGATGGTAATCAAAACAGACATGAACATCATTTACTTGATTTCCCCTTAATTAATTTTTTCAAATGTATGAATTGACCTCAATTTTTCCAAAATGGGTCTCATTTCATCAGATCAGTGTCTACTGATACACACATACCCACACACACACATATATAATAGTTGAGTTTATCTGCTTGAAAGAAGCAGAAAGAAACTTGATTTTTTTCTAATTATTTTTGTTATTTCAGCCCAGAGAATTTATTTAGTTTGGCGATGTAAAACTGAAAAAAGCATTCAAGTGCTTGGATTAAAATCAAAATGTTACATGGATTTTATTCTTTAAATTCATAAACAGCACAGGTAGCTGTTTGATATTTCATTTTCTGTCCTTGGCATGGCTTACAAGGCATCACTTGTTCTGATCTTTGCCTGCCTCTCCAGCTTCATCTAGCTACTATCATACTATACTCAGTTAAGCCATTCCCATAGCTTGCCAAGCTCTCTTACATCTATACTTGTGCACGGATTGGTCTGTCTGTCTGGAGTATTCTTCCCTCATCTGGTTAGTCCCTGTTCCTTCTTCATGTCTTAGAGATCACGACCTCTGGGAGGTCTTCTCTGAGACCACCCCAGGTCCCAGTAAGGTACCCTCCTCATCTGTTCCCCTCTGGACCTTTCCCAGTCGTAGCCAGCTGCACACATTTGTGTTTGTGTGTCTATGTTCCTAACTGGCTGTGAGTCTCCAGTAAGACTGGTACAGGGTTCAGTGGATAGTCAGTGATTACAGGAGATTTGCTGCCGGAGAGAATGTGGTGTCCTGCCCCTTGGGAGCATTGAGGCTTTAAAAAAAAAAAAAAACCAGCTCCTTTCCCTTTATCTTTATACAATGCTTAATACTCGTCCACTTTCTCTGAGGCCTTTCAGTGAGCTCTGCAAGAACAAACTAGTGTTAGAAATCATGTGCTTACATATTTTAATGTGTGATCCATGTACTCATTAAGACAAATAATCCATAAGAGTTAGTCAATTATCAGGCAGTGTGAGCTGTCAATTCTAAAGCTATGCCTGAAAAATCTGCCATAATCAGTGAAAATTAAGAACAATATTGCAAATAATTTTTGAATTACACAATAGTATATAGTCAGGACTTAAAATATCTATTATTAGTGCATTCAAAACCTAAGTTTAAAAAAACACAATTACAAGCATGTGAATTTTCACGTATTAACTTTCTCAGACTTTTATTAAACCTAAACTTCAACACAATGGTGAACAGGGATTAAGTAAAATAAGTGCTTAATAAAATTAAAGTATCATCTGTGTATAAGTTCAAAAGTATAAAGAAGATAAATACAATTATTTCTTTTGAGGATTTCTAAAATTAGCAAGAGGCATGGTTGCATAATTCTGTGAAAATACTAAAAAAAAAACCCTACTACATTGTACATTTCAAAAGGATAGACAAAGATACATAAATTATATTTCAATAAAGCTATTATAAAGAAGAAGAATAAATAAGAAAATAAAGAAGACCCAGCACTACAGCATACAGGGTTTCTTTTTGGTTTTTAATGATGAGACCTAATGTAAGGATATCACAACTTGTCTAATGGTCCAACTGCAAAGTTCCACCCCTCTGTTTTGTTTCTTTGTCACCTTTTAATCCCTAAGGAAAAGGCATTTCCTTGGGTTCGTTAGTTACTCTCTGATATGAGTTTGTTTTGTTTTAGCCTCTAAGTTGTGTCCAGCTCTCTGTGATCCCATGGACTAGTCCGCCAGGATCTTCTGTCCATGGGATTTCCCAGGCAAGAATACTGGAGTGGGTTGCTGTTTCCTACTCCAGGGGATCTTTTGGACACAGTTATCAAGAAAACAGGTTTCCAGCTTGGCAGGCAGGTTCTTTACCACTGAGCCATGTGTGTCTGATATGAGTAGGTCTTGCTAGACAAAAAGGGTATCACCTAGCAGTAAGAACAGAAAACAAAAAAGAACAAAAGCAAAGCCCAAAGCAAGCTGGCAAAACAGGGCAATCTGTTGATACTCTATCAGGTGTCATCAAACTATGGCTCAAATCCAGCCACCACCTGCTTGTGCAAGGCAAGTTTTATTACAACAATGCTGCTGCTGCTAAGTCGCTTCAGTCGTGACCAACTCTGTGCAACCCCAGACTGCAGCCCACCAGGCTCCCCTGTCCCTGGGATTCTCCAGGCAAGAACACTGGAGTGGGTTGCCATTTCCTTCTGCAATGCATGAAAGTGAAAAGTGAAAGTGAAGTCGTTCAGTCGTGTCTGACTCTTCACGACCCCATGGACTGCAGACCACCAGGCTCCTCCGTCCATGGGATTTTCTAGGCAAGAGGACTGGAGTGGGGTGCCATTGCCTTCTCCAATGCATGAAAGTGAAAAGTGAAAGTGAAGTTCGCTCAGTCGTCTGACTAAATCGCTCTGACTCTTATGTAAATGAGCTAAGAAATGACTGCAAGTGTATTCAGATTCTAAATCTCATATCTGGTGGTAGAAAAGATAGTTGTTGTTTACTTGCTAAGTCATATCCAACTCTTTGTGATCCCATGGAACACCAGGCTCCTCTGTTCATAGGATTTTCTAGGCAAAAATACTGGAGTGGGTTGCTATTTCCTTTTCTAGGTGATCTTCCCAATCCAGGAATCAAACCTGTGTCTCCTGAATTGGCAAGCAGATTCTTTACCACTGAGCCACCTGGGAAGTCCAGAAAAGGTAAGCTTGTACCCTAAAGGAAAGTTAAACCCTTTTGTTAAAAAATATGGTCCCTAAATTTTCACATTAATTTTTTTTCCACAATATAAGATTGGATCCTGCAGTCTAAAGCTTCACATCAGGTCTCAGGCCTGATTAATCAACTATTGACCCTTTGCTAAGAGGAGAGGAAGAGGGTAACATAAAGGCTAACCCCTCCCCAGAATTCCTCTGGCTATGGGAGGTGAATGAAAGTATTTTCCCTATGTATTTTTTGAGGAGAAATAATCCTTGCAAGTTTTGTAATGAGGGCTTGGGGAGTTTCTGATGAACATTTTTAAAGTGCTAGAAGAGTTAGAAATTTCTTCAGCAAAATTATTACTTTGGTTGCAGTTTTTCTGAAATCTATTCCTAAAGTAAGATGAAATAATCTTCCATTCCAGGTACAATAGAGTTATACTTCTAAATTTTCCAAGACAGAATTCCAACTTTGGGTTTTTCAAGTTTAGGAAATAATCTTATATCATCAGCATAGTTCTTTGGGCCTTTAGCAAACTGTGCTATATGATTATCAAATCTGGGCTATGAGAATTATTTAGGGAGATGACAAAAGGGATATTACTTGTTTTGATTCCTGTAACAACTTTACTTTTATTTGAAAGATTATTTGGGCACCAGCAATTCTGTCACATTTTTAGGCCACATTACCTGAATTTCATGTGATATCATTTTGAGTAAAACTTAGCCTCACACATTATCTTAAAATATCATTGAAATAGCTTAAAATATCAGCTAAAATGCCAGCTATTTGCTACACACTTCTACATGGTTATACAACTGTGTGGAAACTGTCTAATATGTCTCTTGGTGCTCTCTCTTGAATATCACAGTGGGAAGCTTCTACTGCACTTAATATCAAGAAAGGATTTTTCTTCCCTGGGAAATCAGCTTGTTTCCTCTTTTATAATGAGAGCATAGTAACATTAAAGATCCCATTTTACCTTGACTGCCAGGCATCTAAAAGATTATTCACAGCAAGAGTATTGACAATTACTGACCTTTTCTTTTTCCTATTTTTTTCACATTTTCTCACATTTTAATAATGTGCTTTATGCTATATGTTGGTCACTGTTGGGATTTATTCTGAGGAAGTATCACTCATTTAGGACGGGGGACAGAAAAGTACAAAATAAGGAAACCTGCAAGCAAATTTAAAAATATATGGGGAACATGCACCGTATACTTAATGTCTTATTATTTGCATGAAGGCCATGTGAAAACAGTGCTGCTTGACGGACTGTGTTAACAATAAAGTAACAAGGTTATTGACTTTTTTACTTCATAGAAGTTTTTAGTTCTTGTTTTATTAACACTCAAGCTAAATTTAGAGGTAACTTAGTATCACTATTTTAATTGATAGATTAAGAGACAGAAAAATTTAAGTGCTCAGTTCAAGGTCTCACTATCAGGCAATGGGAGAGCAGGTGCAAGGCCTTCTTAGGTCAGCACTGAATGCATGCATGTAAAGTCCTGTCATCATGTCCAACTCCATAACCCTTTGGACTACAGCCTGCCAGGCTCTTCTGTCCGTGGGATTCTCCAGGCAAGTGGAGTGGGTTGCCATTTCCTTCTCCAGAGGAATTAGTTCTTTTCTAATATATGCTTTCTACTCAATTCTTCATTTACAATTCTATAATCACAACTTAACGGTTATTCTTTCCTCTTTTAAATGAAAACAAAACTATCACCCTAAAGTCAATTTTAATTTATAAAACAACTTCAAAATTAAACTTAGCTTATTTTTATAACATAGTCTCAATATGACACTTCAAATGCCATATCTATCAACATTTAGGTTTTATTTATAATAGGCTTCTTTTATATGTCACTTGATATTTTAGATACAAACATACAAAAATGTTTAAATATCGAAATGTTTCCCTTGCATCTAAAGAAAGTTCCTAAAGGTAGTTTATGTATAAATTTTCAAGTTTCTTTCCTAGGGGAGAAAAGAAAACACTTATCTTTTCATCAGAAATTAAAATTCTCCTTATACAGAAAATCTTGAGTAAATGTATTTTTAAACAAACTAGTCATCATATTTTCTTTGAGATTTACTGTATGCTTTGTAATCAGTATTTCTTCTTTCATACTAGTAATTTTTCAGATCTATATTTTAATTCACAAAATTTCTATTAACCTTATGAGAAAAGGTTAATTGAAAGCAGAATATCTCTTAATAATAATATTCACTTGAGTCAAGAAGTTTGAAGGAAGAGAATGACATAATGAATAATGTGCTTTGAAGCAGAATACTTCATAAAGTCTATGATGTATTTGATCACAATTGGATTAATTGGGACTTAGCATTGATCTCCCTGAGTTCAAATATAGCTCAGAATTCTAAGGGGTCTGTTGCTTGAGTACTCTCATTAAAAAAAAAAAAAAAAAATTGCCAGTTTTCAAGAATGGTGAGGAGGAAAAGAGGGAGAAACTTAAAAGGAGAATTCCAACTTAGAGTGATGAGACATGAGCTAATTGGGGAATATATGGGTGCACACATAAGTTGTAACTTAGGATCCTGGTTTGCAGACGCTTTAAAGACTAAGTAGTTGATATATAAAGCTTACATAAAATGTTTCAAAGACTTTGGTTATTATATAACACCATGTTGCTGTAATAACAATAAGAATTCATATTTGGCTATTGTCATTTTAGTTATGTTTATTTATTTTACAATTTACATTGAAAAGATAACTGGTTAGTTAGATAGACTGATTTATCTATATCAGAAAGAGAGCTTTTTATATGGTCTGAGTCACTGTAAATTAGACAAAACAATGCAAAAGTTTAAAACAGAGATACTTAGAACCAAGGCAAAGAAAGGTACCCCAGTATAACACTTAGTGTATATATTGCTGCTTGAAGATATTTATTCTTTTAAATCAAACACATAATCAAGAGTGATGAGTTCCTAGAATTTGCTGATTTATTATTTTCAAATTACTTCCAAATATTCCAAATATTTCCAACTACTTTCATCACAAAGGATTTTAAAATACAATATCAAATACTATTTAGTAAGTGTGTGCAATGTGTTAGACTTTAAATAAATCACATACATTTTTTAGTTTATTTTCAAAGTAAATTTAAGACACAGATAAATTTAGTAACCCATTCATTTTTAAAGATAAGTAAGTTACAATATGCAGAAAAGATGCACGATTTTTCCAAGGACACACAGCTAGTGAAAGATGAGCTCTACATACAAACCTTGAAATCTGCCTAAAATCTTATTTTCTTTTTCATTTCTCCACACTGCTTCATTATTGTTAGAAATTTCTAGCTCCTCTAATGTCTTAGTTTACTAATACTCATGATCACCTTAAAATGAGGAACTGTAAAAAGTGAACATTTTGAGATGTTTTTATTTGTCTGAGTAATTTTTATCATATGTAGAGTTAGACAGGTATTGTTCCTCTTGTGTAAAATGTGTTTCAAACAACACTGTAAAACTATAATTTTAAAAATCAGATAACATAATGAATAGTTCATGTTGCTGTTGTTGTTAGTGTGATTTCTGTAGAAAAAAATCAGAGATTCTAAGTAAAAATACATAAGAAGATGGATTCAAATTGAGGTAGGGATGATCAAAAATATATGCATGCAGCCTTAGGTATGTCCTAGGGAAAAAGACTGACAGAGAGTGATCTGATACAATAAAAGACAGCTCAGAATAAAAACTAAAATCACACGTTCTTAAAATACGATTTGTCTCAGAATCCCACATTGCAGTACATATTTTCCTCTGACAGAATTTTACAAATATTTTCCATAACATTACTTAGGTACTAAAGGTATTACAGAAAAGTTAGAGCTATCCTGAAGTATCAATAAAGGGACCACAAAGAGAGAATTTATGAATTGCTTCTTTGAAAATGTGTATAAACCTGGAACCAGATGAGTCAAGGTGTTCTTTAAGAAAGAGGTCCAGGGGTAGCCTGAGATAAAGCCAGGTTAGGTCAGCAATTCTAAAAGTTGCAAAGTAAATGTTAACAACAATGTGCCACCTCTTCTCCAAAACAAACAGCCAAAGAAACAAAACAGAAAAGAAATAAGAAAATAGAGGAAATCAGGAATACACAATGACACGAAGTTGTAACATTGTTTTTCAGTTCCAGCTCATGCCCCTATAGACAGATGACCTGAGGTTTCATACTACATTCATGGTGGGATGGAATTAAGAAATTCTCTCTAGGTATTGTTTTTAAAAGAAGTATGTCTGTGTGTGTGTGTAGAGAGAGGGGGAGGTGCAGGATTAGATTTTTCAAAAGAGAATATCTAAATACAGGACAGGCATGAAAACCCATGGTAATTCAGGTACTTTACTTGACATAATCTTGGGAACCAGTAAATTCATAAACACATAATACCAGAATGATGTGATTAAGAGTTTCTTAAAAGTTATTTGAGAGAGAATCTTGTCATCTCTTCCACATCCCTATTTCCACACATACTTAGTTTTCCAATGAAATAAATAAAGCAAATGGAGTTTGGGGGGAATAAGATCACACAAATGATTAACTGCACATTTGTACTGGAATTCATTTCTCCTGCCTGTCCTGGCAGTTCCTTCCAGCATTTCAAAACTCCAAAAAGTCCTAAAGGTATTCTGTTCACTTGGGAGTTGTTTTTTTTTCCCTGGACTCTAAATCAACTTAAGCCTAAACTGTCTTCAAAGTGATCACCAATCAGCAGATTCCCCAACAAGCTGAAAAGCACCTGGGATATCCAAATTGTCAAAGAATCATTATAAGTGGTTTGGAAATGTGTTTTAATGAGGTGCTTGTCCCATGGGGAAAAGACTTCACTCTAATTAAAGATGAAGCCAAGATATTTTTTGCAGTTTTGTTTAAAGATAATTTGAGGAAGTCTTTTCAGTTATAAAAACTATATGACTCCAACTTTGCACAAACTTTAAGCAGGCTTTTCAGTATTACTAATATGTACCCAAACAACCATTAGGCAGATTTATCCTTTACTTTGTGAGGAACATGTTTGCAAACAGAAAGTTTCAGAGTTGACAGAAACACTTGGATTCCAAATTTATCAAATTACTGGAATTTGGAGTTTTAAAAACGCAAACCACTGAGTTATAATGGCTGATAAATGATAGATGGTCATTTTAGAATGTCTCTTCCACTGAAGTAGAAGCTCAATCTTAGCAAGTGCACAAAAATACATATTTGAATCTCTTGCTCTGCTTCTAAATTTATCCTAGAAATGGCTTTTAGAAAGTTATATCATGCCAGAGCTAAAGGTAATTTTAAGACAATGAGTTCAAAATTTCAAGTTCATTTTTAACTTTAGAAGCTACTATGCTTATACTGTTTGTAGAATACTTTTCTCTGGAAAAAGCAACACTGCTTTAATACTATCATTAACTTTAGTAATTATTGAAACGCATCATATTCAACAAATGCAGGTCTTTAGCTCAGTCTTATTTGTATCATGACAAACTGAATTGTATTATTGAGAAAAAATAAAACCATTAATAAAAAGCTCAAAAGAGTATATAACTATCATACAGGCAATTTTACTAACTTCAGTTTCAAGCCAATTTGTTATTCTTAACTTTATAAAGTATCTAGGGCATTTCAAATGCTTCTTTAAGTACCACTGCTAAACATCATACATGGACAGATGTATTTGTAAAGATTTTATGAAACAAAAGTTGGAGTATTTCAATAATTTATTACTGAATTTTAGAACATACTGTTAAAGTGGTGCACACAATATGCCAGAAAATTTGGAAAACTCAGCAGTGGCCACAGGACTGGAAAAAGTCAGTTTTCATTCCAATCCCAAAGAAAGCACAAACTACATTCCAATGCCAAAGAATGCACAAACTACAGCACAATTGCACTCATCTCACACATTAGCAAAGTAATTCTCAAAATTCTCCAAGCCGGGCTTCAACATTACATGAACTGTGAAATTCCAGACGTTCAAGCTGGATTTAGAAAAGGCAAAGGAACCAGAGATCAAATTACCAACATCCGCTGGATCATCAAAAAAGCCAGAGAGTTCCAGAAAAACATTTATTTCTGTTTAACTGACTATAACAAAGCCTTTGACTATGTGGATCACAACAAACTGTGGAAAATTCTTAAAGAGATGGAAATCCCAGACCACCTGACCTGCCTCCTGAGAAATCTGTGTGCAGGTCAAGAAGCAACAGTTAGAACTGGACATGGAACAACAGACTGGTTCCAAATTGGGAAAGGAGTGCATCAAGGCTGTATATTGTCACCCTGCTTATTTAACCTACATGCATAGTTCAGTTCAGTTCAGTTCAGTCGCTCAGTCGTGTCCGACTCTTTGCGACCCCATGAATCGCAGCACGCCAGGCCTCCCTGTCCATCACCATCTCTCGGAGTTCACTCAGACTCACATCCATTGAGTCAGTGATGCCATTCAGCCATCTCATCCTCGGTCGTCCCCTTCTCCTCCTGCCCCCAATCCCTCCCAGCATCAGAGTCTTTTCCAATGAGTCAACCCTTCGCATGAGGTGGCCAAAGTACTGGAGTTTCAGCCTCAGCATCATTCCCTCCAAAGAAATCCCAGGGTTGATCTCCTTCAGAATGGACTGGTTGGATCTCCTTGCAGTCCAAGGGACTCTCAAGAGTCTTCTCCAACACCACACCTCAAAAGCATCAATTCTTCGGCGCTCAGCCTTCTTCACAGTCCAACTCTCACATCCATACATGACCACAGGTAAAACCATAGCCTTGACTAGACGGATAGTACATCATGTGAAATGCTGGGTGGATGAAGCACAAGCTGGAAACAAGATTGGCGGGAGAAATATCAATAACCTCAGATATGCAGATGACACTATACTTATGGCAGAAAAAGAAGAAGAACTAAAGAGCCTCTTGATGAAAGTGAAAGAGGAGAGTGAAAAAGTTGGCTTAAAACTCAACATTCAGAAAATGAAGATGATGTCATCTGGTCCCATCACTTCATGGGAAATAGATGGGGAAACAGTGGAAACAGTGAGAGACTTTATTTGAGGGGCTCAAAATTACTTCAGATGGTGACTGCAGCCATGAAATTAAAAGACACTTGCTCCTTGAAAGAAAAACTATGATCAACCTACACTGCATATTAAAAAGAAGAGCCATTATTTTGCCAACAAAGGTCCATCTAGTCAAAGCTATGGTTTTCCCAGTAGTCAGGCATGAATGTGAGAGTTGGACTATAAAGAAAGCTGAGTGCTGAAGAATTGATGCTTTTGAACTGTGACATTGGAGAAGACTCTTGAGAGTCTCTTGGACTGCAGGAAGATCCAACCAGTCCATTCTGAAGGAGATCAGTCCTGAATATTCATTGGAAAGACTGATGCTGAAGCTCCAATACTTTGGCCACCTGATGCGAAGAACTGCCTCACTAGAACATACCGTGATGCTGGGAAAGATTGAAGGTGGAAGGAGAAGGGGACAACAGAGGATGAGATGGCTGGATGGTATCACTGACTCTATGGACATGAGTTTGAGTAAGCTCCATGAGTTAGTGATAGACAGGGAAGCCTGGCATGCTGCAGTCCATGGGGTTGCAAAGAGTTCAACACAACTGAGTGACTCAACTGAACTGAACTAGAACATGTGCTGCTGATTAAATATTGATGGAGCACTAAGCAGGAGACAAGCATGCCTATCACTGTAGATAAAAGTTTCTATGATGTGGCTCGTCTCCTCAAGGAGTTTAGAGCTCAGTGAGGGCGACCGCTTTTCCATAAATAGTTACATTTTAATTATTTATGATAATTTCTTATCAACATGTGAAAATTATCATTCTTGTCACAAGATATTTATAAATTATAATAATGGAGATTAGGAAAAACCTCTTGGATGTGATGATGTATTAGACAAAACTGAGTAGTTCTTTCCTAGGAAGACCAAAACAGAAACACAGGCTCACAAACAGGGAGGTGGGAAAAATCTTGCACAGTAAATCAGGTAATTTCTCATGGCTTTTTAATGGATTGTGTATGAGAGAGGATGGTACGACAGGAGATAAGTTTTAAGTTGGTGGGGGCCAAATCATGCTAATGATTTGTAATTCACTCTGATAGTAGCTAGACATTTAAAGAGGACAGGAGAAATCAGATTTGCCTTTGTAGAAAGATTCAACACTGGAAGAAGATCACTTCTAATCATTTGTGCAAATATGAGGAAAGAGAACTAGTTCAGAGGCCACTGAGATGAAAAGGATGAGATTTAAGCTTGACTTAAGTTTAACTTTCCAAGTTTGAGGTGTTCAACACAGTGTGGCACATGTATGAAAGAATTTTTTTTCAATAACTGCTATTTAATTTTTGTTAAATATCATACTTTTCTGTGCAGCAACAAGAATTAACCTTACAGAACAATTGCAACTCAATCTACTCTGATAATTTTCCAGTAAATTCTAGCTTAAAAGTTTAAGACAATTCAAAATATCTTCTCAAAGAAAATAAGATTTTCAAGTACACAATAAAATATATGAATTTAAAATGACATATTAAAAATTAGATTATGAAGGAATAAGATAAATTTTTAAGAAGAACACATTGATTTCTACAACTAAAGCAAAATTAGCTAGAAATTAGCTAGTTCGGTGTCACTGAACGTATTAGTTAAGGTCTATCAGAGAAGTAGAGCAACTATGACCAATGTTAAATAAAGATTTATTATAGGAAGTATATCATATACAAACCAGTCAATCCTAAAGGAAATCAACTCAGAGTATTCATTGGAAGGACTGATGCTGAAGCTGAAGCTCCAGTACTTTGGCCACCTGACAGGAACAACTGATTCACTGGAAAAGACCCTGATGCTGGGAAAGATTGAGGGCAAGAGGAGAAGGAAGAGAGAGGATGAGATGGTTGGATGGCATTAACAGACATGAGTTTGAGCGAACTCCAAGAGACAGTGAAGTCTGGTATGCTGCAGTCCATGGGGTCACAAATAGTCGGACATGACTGAGCAACTGTACAACAAATACTGGAAGTCCTCAGATCAGTTCAGTTCAGTCACTCAGTTGTGTCAGACTCCTTGCGATCCCATGAATCGCAGCACATCAAGCGTCCCTTCCATTGCCAACTCCTGGAGTTCACTCAGACTCACGTCCATCGAGTCAGTGATGCCATCCAGCCATCTCATCCTCTGTCATCCCCTTCTCCTCCTGCCCCCAATCCCTCCCAGCATCACAGTCTTTTCCAATGAGTCAACTCTTCGCATGAAGTGGCCAAAGTACTGGAGTTTCAGCTTTAGCATCATTCCTTCCAAGGAACACCCAGGGCTGATCTCCTTCAGAATGGACTGGTTGGATCTCCTTGCAGTCCAAGGGACTCTCAAGAGTCTTCTCCAACACCACAGTTCAAAAGCATCAATTCTTCGGTGCTCAGCTTTCTTCACAGTCTAACTCTCACATCCATACGTGACCACTGGAAAAACCATAGCCTTGACTAGATCGACCTGTGTTGGCAAAGTAATGTCTGGGCTTTTCAACATGCTATCTAGGTTGGTCATAATTTTTCTTCCAAGGAGTAAGCGTCTTTTAATTTCATGGCTGAAGTCACCATCTGCAGTGATTTTGGAGCCCCAAAAATAAAGTCTGACACTGTTTCC
>SJYT01080544.1:0-27372 GCA_006410635.1 Cephalophus harveyi | reverse complement strand
CCCCACAGAAGTCTGTCTGTGACCACATACTCATCTGGGAATAACAGCCACTGCTTTACTTCTA
This sequence comes from Cephalophus harveyi, assembly GCA_006410635.1. Lineage (NCBI taxonomy): Eukaryota > Metazoa > Chordata > Mammalia > Artiodactyla > Bovidae > Cephalophus > Cephalophus harveyi. Next base: position 27,308 of record SJYT01080544.1, on the reverse strand, counting down.
AATTCCAACCTTCATGCATCCTTCCCTTTTGGCCTAGTCCACACCACATAATCTACATGCCAACCTGGTGTTCTTATACTCATATGTAACCATTTACACTTTCCCAAAAATATATCACCAAAATTATGCTTTTGCTTACAATTATGCAATTCTGTCTTACAGAAATGGTATGCTAATGCTTAGGTGAAAGAGATACATAGAATCTCACTTTATCCATGTTTTTCTACTTGAGTGATATTTCTCCATTGATATTTTTCCCAAAAATATATCACCAAAATTATGCTTTTGCTTACAATTATGCAATTCTGTCTTACAGAAATGGTATGCTAATGCTTAGGTGAAAGAGATACATAGAATCTCACTTTATCTATGTTTTTCTACTTGAGTGATATTTCTCCATTGATATCTATAACTCAAATACTGTGATATAAGATTAACTGCTGTAAATACATCTAATGTAGACAGGGAATAAGAAATGAAAAAAGAGGAACTGAGTAATACACACACACATGCATGCATTCAAATCAAAGCAAAGGAAAAACAGAACTACTAAAGCATATTTCACTACGACTAGTTAGGCGGTCATAGCTGCTATTTAAAACAGTCTTCTTCACTTTGCCCTCAGCAAACACCTTATCTACTCACAGTTCATTCCTTGGTTCATCTATCCAAACCATCATTCCTGATGGGTCTGTGCTAGCAACAGTATTGTCTGTATCTAGGTGTTTTATTTTCCTATTGAAATTTATCACATGATACAGAAGTTCCCCAGAAGGTCCCTTGCATGTAAGATATACTCTTTCCTGTCACTATGAATTAAATTGTGGACATAAACAACTCATTTTAACCTTGATACTTAGGACCACCTCTTCCAGAAAATAACTGTCTTTTCTGCTATTAGTTCAGTGGCATGATTAACCCAAGGTAGCTAGGTAGAAGTTTCACCTTCTAATTTAGTAGAACCATAGCTTTGTCTCTGTGAACACAGTCCTCCCTTGAAAATTAAGACCTAAAACTTAGTAAAGCCCAAATGTACAGACACAGGAAACAAAATTTCTGTTATAGACTTCTCAGGAGTAACTGAGAGAAGCACTCACTTGTGCCATACCATGATCCCTGGTTATGAAAGAGTGCTGAGTGCCAAATATTGGTTGCTCAATCAGAGGATAGCTCACATTTTAAAGGACATTATTACAACCAAACAAAGTACTGTCTTTCACCTGAAGTCATATATGAGTCTTTAAGAGGCCATTAAATAATTCTACTATTGAGTAGAATTATTTAATTCTACTACTTAATTCCAGCTACTTCATGTGATGAGAAACACAAACCAGAGAATTACAGGAGCATAAGCCCATTTCTAAAATTCATTTGCTTTTAAGTAAGTTTGCTGCTCAGAAGCAGTGTTCTGTGGATTACTATGATGATAAACAAGACATTATAGAAATGATGGGTAATTTTGATCGAAGTATTTTTAGAAAGAAAAGTATGTCCATATCCATAGTAATTTTCTGTTTTAATGAGAACAGGGCACTGTTCCTATTACTATTGAGGTGTTCCAGTGTCATTGACCTGCTATATCATTGAGTCAATGTTGGACTCTCTTGTTGGCAAATGAGCACTCACAATGTCCAGAGTCTTTTTTTTTTATATTATTGTTTTTGGCCTTGGGTAAAAATCCATGTTACTGGGACCATGGGATAAGCTCAAGTAATAAGCTATTAAAGAGACTATTATGTAAGAATAAGGGAGGCTGGGGCAAGAGGCAGACTGACATCCATGGGACAGGTCATTTTAACTACCTGATTACTAAGATTCTTTTCAGCTGAACTTGCTCTGGCAAGTATTTTTACACAATGGAGTATTACTCAGCCACTGAAAAAGAATACATTTGAATCAGTTCTAATGAGGTGGATGAAACTGGAGCCGATTATACAGAGTGAAGTAAGCCAGAAAGAAAAACACCAATACAGTATCAGTTCAGTTCAGTTCAGTTGCTCAGTCGTGTCCGACTCTTTGCGACCCCATGAATCGCAGCACGCCAGGCGTCCCTGTTCATCACCATCTCTCGGAGTTCACTCAGACTCACATCCATTGAGTGAGTGATGCCATCCAGCCATCTCATCCTCGGTCGTCCCCTTCTTCTCCTGCCCCCAATCCCTCCCAGCATCAGAGTCTTTTCCAATGAGTCAACTCTTCTCATGAGGTGGCCAAAGTACTGGAGTTTCAGCTTTAGCATCATTCCTTCCAAAGACATCCCAGGGTTGATCTCCTTCAGAATGGACTGGTTGGATCTCCTTGCAGTCCAAGGGACTCTCAAGAGTCTTCTCCAACACCACAGTTCAAAAGCATCAATTCTTCGGCGATCAGCCAATACAGTATACTAACACATATATATGGAATTTAGAAAGATGGTAATGATAACCCTGTATGCAAGACAGCAAAAGAGACGGAGATATACAGAACAGACTTTTTGACTGTGGGAGAGGGAGAGGGCGGGATGATTTGGGAGAATGGCATTGAAACATGTATAATATCATATAAGAAACAAATCGCCAGTCTAGGTTCAATGCAGGATACAGGATGCTGGGGGCTGGTGCACTGGGATGACCCAGAGGGATGGGATGGGGAGGGAGGTGGGAGAAGGGTTCAGGAGTGGGAACTTATGTACACCCGTGGCAGATTCATGTTGATGTATGGCAAAACCAATACAGTATTGTAAAGTAAAAAAAAAAAAAAAAAAAAATAGAATAAAAAATACTTCTACTCTCTTTGCCTGAAAAAGACCATCCATAGTCAACTTCCTCAACTCTATCTTGTCATCAATTTTCAAAATTATCTCTAAACATTCAGCCAAATCATTATCTACTGACAATAAATCACTGAAAATCTGCATCTCCGGCCTTCTCTCATTACACATAAACAGCAGGTGCATTTCTAAAAGTTCTGCCATTCTAAGAATGTTCTTTCACTACTTCTTTTATGCCATCCTTGAGGCAATAGTGCTAGATTTTTGCACCTTAGGGTAGATCCAGTATTATTGTTTAGAACCACCACTAAACCATAATTGAATTTTTTTGGTTTCTTTTCAGTGAATTAGTCATAGGGAAACTTGCCATTAAGACACAGCTCTGCATTGAAAGACAACCAGTAAATCAGGAAGAAAGATGGTAGTGAACAAAGTAGGGAACACACTTGCTCACAGGACATAATGGCTTTAGGTTCTACTCAAGCTCAACCTCATATATGTCACCCATAGGCACATCCAACTGCATGGTTTTGTGGGTCAAACCACATGCATTTCATGATGAGTTTCTCAGATCTCATAGGAACTTGGCAGTCAGTGTTTAAGTGTTCCGTTTCTACTAAAGCCCAGTAGCAAGAAAAGTTTGTCGGTTTTTCTGTTTTTAATTTTTCCCCAAAGGAGAATATTATCTACAGAGGATGGCATTAGCATTGCTATACCTGAAATACAAGTGTCACCCAAAGGCTCGACACAGCATCTCTGCTGATCACTAATACCTCAAGCACAACTGTATATGTCTAAAAATATATATGAACAGAGTTTCATTCATTGGGTATTGGAATCCCAGGAGGAGAGAGGATGAAACAGAAAACATATTGAATGATTAAAAATCAAAAACTTCTCAAATTTGAAGAGAGACATAAATTTATAGTTTAAAGGATGTTCAATGACCTCCAAATATAATACACTTTTTAAAAAGAAAAGAAACAAGCTAAGGCACATTGTAGATACTGGGGGAAAAAAAATCACTACATCTACTACATCACTACTATATACAGTGGAGCAACAATTCAAACATTTAAAGACAGCTTACCTTTTAGTAGTCACTCCAGATCCTATATGAGGGTATGAAGTGTCAACAGTTAAACCCTGCTAACTGACAAGTCCATTTCAAGTGTACAGAATTCTCAGTCCATTATTCAGTGTTTTCTCTTACAGAATTAATGCACAAGAATTATAAATGTTTAAGGAAAGTCAATGTCATGTATTTTGGCTTCCATAGAAACAAGACCTGACATAGAGATTATGCACAAATGATTTTCAGGGAGTGATAAGAAACCCTATTAATTTAATGAGGAAAACAGGATAAGGGAGGATAAAGAGCTAATATGTTTTCTCAAGAAAGTTGAGCTTTTGGAACATAACACTAGGGTTATGGAGAATAAATTATATGGCAAAACTGTCCCCACCTTAATGAAAGGGGCCTTTTGTAATCCTTGCCTCAGTCAGTCATTATCTGCAGTTTTTCCAGAGGAGAAATGTGATTTCCCTGGTAAGGTGACTGAGTGCAGTTCTCTCAAAGAGAAAGAAACTAAACTGTGAACTGTTTGCAGTCAACATATATCATCAAATAGAGAATGGTAAAATTAGCCTGATAAAGGGTGACTGGATAGGGTACAAATCACACTTACTACAGACAACAACACGAGAGAAAAACATCAAGACACAAATTTTAAATCTAGTGCTGACTGGATAAGAAATAATTGAGGAGAAAAAAGATAGAAGTCTTAACTGTTAATCTTCAGAAGATGTGAGAAGATTTCTCAGTCAACAAAAGTATAACACTACTTTTAAGAAGAAAGATTACTTATCAATAATCATCCTAAACTTAGAGTGGTGGCAGGGAGAGAAACAAATAAGAAAAAAATAACCGAAGTTGCTAGAAAGTCACCAGAGGCAGACAGGCATTAAACAAAAAAACAACTCAAAAATAAACAAAAAATGCTGCACAGTGGGTGAGGTCAGCATCTAACCAGATTTTTCACAAAGGGCATTACTCAGTTTATAGGCAATGTGAGGGTCAACTCCCAAGCAAACAAATGGCAGCCTTAAAAAGCTAAGGCTTCAGAAGTCAGAATTCTGGACTGCTTGGAAGGCTAGAGGAAGCCACAGTTGAGGAGAGGCCACACATTTTCAGTACCTATCATTCAATTCTTGGTGATTTCCAAAATGCATGTGTATAAGACAACAATCCAAGAAAATTCAAATAAAGCAATATTTGGAGGGTTAACTAACTGGAATAGAAAATTTAACCAACATGAGGAGCTGGAAAGACATAATTTGGAGTCCTACTGAGTTAGAATAGCTTAGGAAGCACATCACATTTTCCACTGGAACTCTGTAATACCTGTGTCTTATGAAGCAGACACATATTTCTTGGCTAAGGGATATGATCTATGATTAAGGACACACCTGTGCCTCAAAAATTGAAGACCAAACCTCCAAAGGATCATGGTATCCCAGTAATTTCATTCCCTGTCCAGCCAAAACTAAACACTCTAGATAAAAGTAACAAATTTCAGAGTCTTTATAATGCATTATCTACAAAGTTTGGTACATAAAAGTAAATTTACTAAGCATGTCAAATAGCAGACAATTGTGAAGCATAATCAAGAGAAAAATCCCACAACTTAAGAAGATATATAGATCAATAGGGTGCTCTGCAATTTACCTTTGTAAATGTGACAAAAAATTTATCAAAAACTGGTCAGTAAAACAGGTTACATCATAGAGAACATTAAAGTAGGTAAAAATCATTACCCTCCCTGACCAAAACAAAACCCAATCAAACAAAATTTTAAAAAAATTAAGAGAAATTTTAACATTTAGTGAAAATGTCACCCAAACGATAAGATAACCTCATGTTATGTCTCATGTTAACCTTATGATAAGCCTCATATTATGTATATATAATCTCTAGGGAAAGCAACGTACCTTCCTTAGCATTCTAATTTTTCTACTTTCATGCTTTTCACAAAGATGCAATTATAAGTACTATTTATGTTAGTTACAACATTAAAATCAGTTCCAAAATCATCTACAACCCTAAAGATGATTTGCTATAACTTCTACAAATGTGTGCAGTATGTTCAAGGGAATGCAAAAAAGCATGAAATCTACTATTTTCCAATTTCTATTCTATAACATAAAATAACATTTAATATGTATTAATAATGGAAGATATATTAACAACAACACTCTAATACTGATACCACTCTGCTATTTGCTTTCTTTGACTCACTGTAAGTACTGAGTTTTAGCAACCCCACTGAATGTTTCCCTGTGTTCTACAGCTTCATTTTTAAAATAGTATAATAACACTATGGTATTTTGATAATAATTCCTTCAAAAATAGCCTCTATCACAAGAAGACTGACAAGCTAAATCCAAAACAAAACCTAAATGAATTAATAAAATGGCTTTAAAAAGAACATGAGTATTTGACTAATATAATTAAATATCATCCTTATAAAGGAGCAATTGAAATATCGATATTTAACATTTCAAATTAAAATCTGAAAATAATTTTAAAGAAATAACATAAAATATTAAAATTTATAAGGAGATGTAAAAGCAGTCAAGAATATTTGATTTTGATCATGAATAACTTAAGATGGAGAAAAGGAGATAAGAGTGATGAAGTGACCTACCTTTTATCATGAGGATCCACTTTATTTAAAACCAAATCAAACCAAGTCAATAGGTCAATAAAAATGAATGAAGAAAAGGTGTGCGTTTATAAACAAATGCAATTTTTTGATAATTTTTTTTAACCAAGTCTTGAGTTAAATTTGAAACAAACAAAATAAGACCAAGTGTGAAGAATGAAAATTAGTATATCCCATTAGAAAATTCTGACAATGACATAAGGAACTGAAACATATCTGTTAAACTATAAAGATTTGTAAGAACAGAATGAATTTTAAGACTTGAAAGAACTTGTAGTGTTTCTTACCTTTCTGAAGAAACAAAAGTTCTTGTTTAAGAAGCCAAGTAAAACTCATTGAAGAGCATTCAGTGCATATTTTTGAAATTCTTTAAACAAAAAAACAAAAAAAAGAACTTGTTAGCTGTACCACAACCTTGGGAATATGCATATTATATATGAATGTGTTAGTCACTCAGCTGTGTCTGACTCTTTTCAATCCCACGGACTATAGCCCACCCAGGCTCCTCAGTCCATGCATGGAATCTCCAGGCAAGAATACTGGAGTGGATAGCCATTTCCTTCTCCAGGGGATCCTCCCAACCCAGGGATCGAGCCCTGGTCTCCTGGACTGCAGGCAGATTCTTCACCATCTGAGACACCAAGGAAGGCCCATGTATTATACATGCTGCTAAGTTGCTTCAGTCTTGTCCGACTCTGTGCGACCCCATAGACGGCAGCCCACCAGGCTCCCCCGTCCCTGGGGTTCTCCAGGCAAGAACACTGGAGTGGGGCCATTTCCTTCAATGCATGAAAGTGAAAAGTGAAAGTGAAGTCGCTCAGTCATGTCCGACTCCTAGCGACCCCCTGGACTGCAGCCTACCAGGCTCCTCCATAGGCATAAATTTACATAACAAATGATATATGTGAATATGTTTAATAAATTAAATAATAAATTTTATACCTAGAAATACATATATATTGATATATAGGTATAAATATGTATAAATACTTGTGTGTGTGTGTGTGTGTGTGTGTGTGTGCTTAGTCACTCAGTTATGTCTGACTCTTTGCAACGTCATAGACTAGCCCACCAAGCTCCTCTGTCCATGGGGATTCTCCAGGCAAGAATACTGGAGTGGGTGGCTATATCCTTCTCCAGGGGACCTTTCCAACCCACGGATCAAACCCAGGTCTCCCGCATTAGGGTGGTTTCTTTACTGTCTGAGCCACCAGGGAAGCACAAATATTTACATATGTCATATTATATATTATATTAATAAAACATTCAAGGAGAAGAAAGCAACAATAAACATTTATTGCACAAATTTTCAATGACAAATATTAAAAGTTTTTTGAAAGAGTATTTTTACTTTAAATAATTATTAGACCATTTTTGAACGTCTGTAATCTTTTCAAAGGAAAAATAGCTATAGCAAATTTGTCTATAGATACACTACTTAGATAAATATGAGCAGATGGCTTGATAAAGCTAGCCAAATCTCCATCTAAGTTACACGCTTTGTGTGGGTAAATTTTACATAATGATTAGATGAGTTGAGAGGTTGATATTGAAATGAAAGTAGAAAAGCATTTCTAAATCAGGTATATGATATGTTAGAATTAAGTCAGTGCATGACATTGAGTACAATATGTCACAGTATTTCCACTCATTTAATTAGGCATAATTATGGTGAAATTGTAAAGTGTGCAAAATGCAGAGTATCACACAACATATCTTTAGTTATAAAAATGTACATACTCTTTATAAAGAGTGCTCTGCTAAGGACACCATGGAGGACTTTTAATTCTATATCTTTCTCATATAGATAAGTTAATGTTGCTATGGGAATTTTAACTTTGGAATTTCCTGACTCACATGCTTAATTTCTCAGTGTTAATGTTCCAATACCAGATCTGAATGACTACACATCATGGATATTTCTATCTGCTCAAGATGTTTCTAGAATATAATGTTTAAACTTTAAAACAAATATTTGAGAGAGCAGAGGCCAAAAAAAAAAAAAACCAGAAACAATGAGAATCTGTTCAGCTCATTAGCAAAAAATTTCTTTATTTACAGTTGAATGAGGACATGAAAAGGAATGAACTCCCACAGTAGAGACATAAGGTGGAGAAATGACAGAAAAGTAATGATTATAAATGTAAAATGTGTGAAAAAAATCCCTCAGACTGTGGAGGAAATGTCCAAATTATACAACTTAATAATCAATACTTGAGATTAAAAACATAGAACTTCATTTTAATAAGTTTCACTGAGCTAAACAATACAAAGCAAAAAAAACATTTTGAGATAATTTACTAATATATGCTCACAAAGATAACTTAGAATGAGATGTGATGCTGATGGTTGGCACGGTAGGGAGATTTTGAAATATTAGTATGCCTCCCTCAGGAAGGATTTGGCATGAGCAACCATGTGTGGAAGTGCTCTCCTGTGTATACAGAGACTGCTGGTATTCTGCTTAATTGTTTAAGCCAGGAAAGTGGGCAGAAAGAAATGTATCATTATGGTCTGTCATATTCATAACAGAACCTCATGCTTGGAGGGCTTCCCTGTAGCTTGGACAATAAAGTGTCTGCCTTCAATGCGGGAGACCCTGAGGGCTCCCTGACTTCTACTTGGTCAACCCCTCCTCTAATGGTTCACCATTTCTCCTTCCCTTCAGTCCTGTTCACTAGGTCCATGTGATTTGTATCTCATTCCTAATCATCATTCACTGACTGGGAGAAGTTGAATAGGTATCTCAATGCAAGGGATATGTGTGTTACGATTAGTATCCCAAAGTTTTTGCTGTGATAGGAAAATATTCATTTCTAAAATTTATTCATCATTTAAAAATTTTAAATACTTTGTAAAACTTTTCATCTGGCCTGTTTCCTGACTTTAATACAGGTAGAATTTGTATTGCATTTTTAACTGAGAAACAAAAAAGTGTGTTTCTGTGTGTGTGTGTTGCATTACAGTGAATTAAAATGAGGTTAAAAAAATAAATGAGGTTTTAAATGCTGGAAAATGTCTGACAATAAGTTCTCACAAGGAACTTTAGAAACTAATTTGTTCAAGTGAAACAGATAAGCACTGTGTAAAAAAGAAGTGCCTTGATTTAAAAAAAAATACATTATTTTTATATCATTAGTACCATGTAAGTATTTATTGTATAACCACTGTGTTCACAAAATACAGGCTGACAGCCTTGTTCCTATAAACTTAAATCATCTAGGGAAAAACAACAGAATGCATTAAAATATATTGGTAATTGAATGTCTATTTATTCTGTGTGAAGGAAAGAGTGAAGTATGCAACGAATGCTTGTTGTGTCCTTTCCTCGCTTTCTTAATGTTGCTTCTCCTTTCAGATACGATAGATGCCAAGTTGCCTAGTGACTTGCTCTTTTGCTCAAAGTCTTCCTTGTTTGCTTTTGTGGCACCACAGCACATACTTTCAGACTTTGTGTTGCTCTCTTCTCTCATCATAGTCAAATTATCAAATATTAATTATATATTACATTGTTTATTGCAACTACTGAGAAATATTGGGAAATTTGGAAAAAATTCAAAAAAACAACTATTATTTCCAGAATTTCAAATTCAGTGGAAGAGGAGTTACATGTATGTTAGTAACTTTAACAAATTAGAAAATAGGATCAAAGACATTGCTGGAAACTGAAGGAAAAGTGGTAGTGGATTAATCACTAAGTTGTGTCCGACTCTTGCGACCCCATGGGACTGTAGCCCTCCAGGCTCCTCTGTTTATGAGATTTCCCAGGCAAGACTACTGAAGTGGGATGCCATTTCCTTCTCCAGGCAATCCTTCCAACCCAGGAATTGAAACTGGGTCTTCTGCACTGACCTGCACTAACCCTAACCCTAACCCTAACCATCACTGACTCAATGGGCATAAGTTTTAGTGGATTCCTTACTAACTGAGCTATGAGCAAAGGACAAGTAAAGACAAATCAGAGATGAGAAAATATATGCAAAAAAGAAGAAAAAAAAAAAGAAGAAACATGGAGGCAGAAAGATTCAAGATATACAGGGGAATATCATTTATGCTGGTCTAGAATGGTTCAGTTCAATTGCTCAGTCATGTCCGACTCCTTGCAACCCCATGCACTGCAGCACACACGCCAGGCCTCCCTGTCCATCACCAACTCCTAGAGTCCACTCAAACTCATGCCCATTGAGTCAGTGATGGCATCCAACCATCTCATCCTCTATCATCCCCTTCTCCTCCCACCTTCAAACTTTCCCAGCATCAGGGTCTTCTCAAAAAAGTCAGTTATTCTCATCAGGTGGCCAAAGTATTGGAGTTTCAGCTTCAACATCAGTCCTTCCAATGAATATTCAGGACTGATCTCCTTCAGAATGGACTGGTTGGATCTCCTTGAAGTCCAAGGGACTTTCAAGAGTCTTCTCCAACACCACAGTTCAAAAGCATCAATTCTTTGGTGCTCAGCCTTCTTCACAGTCCAACTCTCACATACATACATGAGTATTGGAAAAACCATAGCCTTGACTAGATGGACCTTTGTTGGTAAAGTAATGTCTCTGCTTTTAAATATGCTGTCTAGGTTGGTCATAACTTTTCTTCCAAGGAGCAAGCATCTTTTAATTTCATGGTTGTAGTCATTATCTGCAGTGATTTTTGAGCCCCCCAAAATAAAGTCTTTCACTGTTTCCCTCATCTATTTAACATGAAGTGATGAGACCAGATGCCATGATCTTAGTTTTTTTAATGTTGAGTTTTAAGCCAACTTTTTCATTCTCCTCTTTCACTTTCATCAAGAAGCTCTTTAATTCTTCACTTTCTGCCATAAGGGTGATGCCATCTGCATATCTGAGGTTACTGATATTTCTCCCGGCAATCTTGATTCCAGCCTTTGCTTCCTCCAGCCTAGTGTTTCTCATGATGTACTCTGCATATAAGTTAAATAAGCAGGGTGACATACAGCCTTGATGTACTCCTTTTCCTATTTGGAACCAGTCTGTTGTTCCATGTCCAGTTCTAACTGTTGCTTCCTAACCTGCATACAGATTTCTCAAGAGGCAGGCCAGGTGGTCTGGTATTCCCATCTCTTTCAGAATTTTCCACAGTTTGTGGTGATCCACACAGTCAAAGGCTTTGGCATAGTCAATAAAGCAGAAGTAGATGTTTTCCTGGAACTTTCTTGCTTTTTCAATGATCCAACGGATGTTGGCAATTTTTGATCTCTGGTTCCTAGAATAGTAATTGAGGGTAAACAGTCAAAGTGTGTCCATTAGAACACCCTGGTTTAAAACCACAGAAGGCCCTCTATGCTATCATGAGGAAAAGATAAGCAAGGATTTTTGAGTAAGGGTGAAAATGAATGTGTTAGTCATTCAGTTATGTCTGACTCTTAGCGACTCCATGGACTGTAGCCTGTCAGGCTCGTCAGTCCATGGAATTCTCCCGGCAAGCATATTGGAGTGGGTAGCCATTCCTTTCTTCAAGATCTTCCTAACCCAGGAATCAAACCTGGGTATCCCTGATTGCAGGCAGATTCTTTACCATTCGAGCCACCAGGGAAGCCCTGAGTAATGGATGCTGCTGCTGCTACTGCTGCTAAGTCGCTTCAGTCATGTCTGACTCTGTGCGACCCCATAGACGGCAGCCCACCAGGCTCCCCCGTCCCTGGGATTCTCCAGGCAAGAACACTGGAGTGGGTTGCCATTTCCTTCTCCAACGCATGAAAGTGAAAAGTGAAAGTGAAGTCGCTCAAATTCATGATTTAGTAAGAATATTCTGGAACATAATGGCAACTAATTTTAACATATAAATAAAACAATTTATATTAAAATATTTTATAATTTTGATGACAACTAAATTGAAGGTCAGAACTCAATTACTAAGAGTAGAAAAGGAACAGATGAGATGAATGTGAGGAAAATTTGAAAGGCAAATTTAAAGACAGAAACACACTTGCCATCACAGAATTCCTATAACTCCCCCATGTGAGTTTAAAACCTACAAGGGCAGAAATATATGTACTTTTATTTTATTATTTGTTTGTAGTTGTGTTGATTCCACATTTCCTAGAAGAACATTTGGCACATGGTAAGTAACCAATACAAAGTTATGGAATAAATTAACCAAAACTATCTTGATATCAATTCAGAACACTAAATAATACATAGGTCTCCTTCAGAGTCAGAATGGCATTAATTAAACCTGGTTTCCTAGTTCTCAGTCAAATGATTTAACTAAATTAATCACTGTCAAAGAAGATAAGATTGGGAGTAACTACAAGGCACTATTTTAATCATCATGGCACAAAGATAGATAGGATTTTTGTCTAATTTTTTCTTGTTCTTAAATCTATTGGAAACTTACAATTGGTAAAGCAAATAAGGCATTTTCACTTAAAGCAGTTTATAAATCAAAACTTGTAAGGATAAATTCTATTAGCAAGTTTCTAAAGAAACCCATTGAGTTCCACGAGGCAGATAGTTCAAGCCAAGACTGTATGAATCATGGAGGCACAACTGAATTTCCTTATTCTATCTTTTCCAAGACACATTTCCCTACCAGTAATTATGAATCAAGTTCTCTCCAAAATAAAACCTAAGGGAACTCATACTTATGAAACTGTTTTATTCTGCTTTAATTATCATTTTATGAAAGTCTTAACTTAAAATCTTGAGTGGTTATATGAAATTTAAGAGATATAAAATTTCAAAGGAGTTATAAAAGTATTTCAAAACTTAATCTCTTGGATTAGTTTGGAGGGTGGGCAAAAGGCAGCATTGGAAAACCCAACTTCCACCTGCCCTCACAAAGATCAACAATCGGACCAATATCCATGAACAAAAAAAATAACTCCAAAAGACCTCTGGAGCTCACTTAGGAAGGATTAGCAACACTGTGAAACAAACAAGCTTGAGAATAAATGTACAAGAAAAAAAGGAAGATGACTGCTTTGCCTGGATCATCCCATCCCCCAGAAAGGTATTGTTCAGCACCAAGAAAGAACACCCCAGCTAGGAGCTCTTTTGCCAGGAAACGAAGAATGAGGTGAACAACTTGGCTTCCCCACCCTCACGGAGCACCGCACAAGATCCCAGACTGGTTTCACCTCACACAGATTGGCAAAGCTGAGACGTATTGAGCCAGCTTGGAACAGGGAAGAAAAGCAGAGAGTATTATTAGCAGACGCGCAGCAGAACTGATCACAGTTCACAGAGACTGCCTCTGTAACAAACTCAGCAGATTTTGCCATGGATGAAGCCAACAGCCAGCACAGCTGCCATAGACCCCCTGTGATCTCTCCAGCTTTCTCCCCACAGGTATTTGCTATCACTGACACCAGCTGCCTGAGTCTCTCCTCAACCTCAGCAAAGCCAAGGAGCCCCACTTGCAGCCAGCTCAGGCTTCTGCAGTTGTATAAGTGCAAGACACCAGCCTGGAATATCCCAGCTGACTCCCACTGCTGTGCTCATGTTTGTGGCTAACTCCTCCAGCTATGCAACTAAACCCACTAGTCTGATGCCTGGCATTGACATCCACAGCAGTATGCACACACAAGCAAAAAGGGTAAAGCAGTGAACGAGCACATCAGTAGATAGGGTCCTGACTGCTGCTTGCAGGCCAGAGCAGACCCCACCTTCTGTTATCGACCAGCATCGTCACACAACCTTCCAGCTGTGCGTGTGTATGTCCCCAATCTACCCCACTGAGGTGTGCACACTGAGTGAAAAGTACACAGCCGTAGACAAGCACACTGACATCCAGGGCCTCTGCAGCTGCCAAAGAGCCCAGCATCGGCCCTGCCCTTGTCACGTGCCCTGTGTGCATGCCTAGTCATGTCCAACTCTGTGTGAACCCACGGACTGTAGGCTGTCAGGCTTCTCTGTCCATGGGATTCTCCAGGCAGGGGTCGAACCCAGTTTCTTGCCTCTCCAGCATTAGCAGGCAGAGTCTTTACCATTAGCACCACTGGGAAAGTCCCTAGCCATGTGCCCATGTTCTCATCATTATGAATGTATCTACAATTGGCTCCTGACCCAGTTAAAAGAGCAAAGAGAAAAAAAAGAAGTCTCTTCCTATCAAAAAAATCACTCTAAATTTAATGGACTGCTTTCTCCAATAAAAAGGTAGAGAGTATACTATTTTTTAAATAGTATATGGATTTAAAAAAAAAAGACCCAATTTTATGCCACACTGTGTACAAGAGAAACACTACAGCTATAAGTTACTTATATAGGCTCCAAGTGAAAGGACAACAAAAACATATTTCATGCCAGGCAAGTTGAACCCAAAAGAGAGCATTGGTAGTTATACTTAGAGCAGATGAAACAGACTTAAAGCAAAAACAGTGACAAGAAAAAAAAAAAAAAAAAAAAGGTCATTATATCATGATGAAAAATGAAAGTGTTAGCCACTCTGTCACATTCCACTCTTTGTGACCCTACTAACTGTAGCCTGCTAGGCTCCTCTGTCCATGGGATTTCCCAGGCAAGACAATGGAATGGGTTACCATTCCCTTCTCAACCCAGGGATAGAAGCTGGGTCTCCTGCACTGCAGGCAGATTCTTTACTGTCTGAGCCACCCAGTAAGCCCATATATATGGGTTTTATTTATCAAGATATATATAGGCTTTATTTATCAAGACATAACAATCAAATATATGCAATTCCACATCCAACAGATCTGAAGGGAGGTATAGAAAACAATACAATAACTAGGGACTTTCTGTATTCCACTTCCAACCACAGACAGGTCATCCAGACAT
This sequence comes from Cephalophus harveyi, assembly GCA_006410635.1. Classification (NCBI taxonomy): domain Eukaryota; kingdom Metazoa; phylum Chordata; class Mammalia; order Artiodactyla; family Bovidae; genus Cephalophus; species Cephalophus harveyi. Next base: position 12,081 of record SJYT01080544.1, on the reverse strand, counting down.
AAAGAAGGAAATAATGGATGTGACCACATTTTTAGATTAAATGTAAATTACATACATAAACAAAAAATTCCATCCAACAACGGCAGAATACACTTTCTTTTCAACTGCACACAAAACACGCTCTAGGATAGATCACATGGCTGGTTACAAAATAAGTAGTAGCAAATTTAAGAAGACTGAAATCATACCAAGTATCTTTCCTGACCACAATGGTATGAAAGTAGAAATAAACAACAGAATGAAAGCTGGAAGATTTATAAATAGTGGAGGTTAAACAACATCCTGAAGGACTAATGGGTAAAGGAGAAATCAAAAGGAAAATCAAGAAATGTTTTGAAACAATGAAAGTGTAAGTACAATTACACTTTGTCCTATATCAAAGCCTACAGGATACTGTAAAGCAGTTCCAAGAGGGGAGCGTTTTGTGATAAACACCTACATTAAGAAGCAAGAGAGAACTCAAATAAACCACCTCACATTATACCTCAAAGAACTAGAGAAGGATGAACTAGGCCCATAGTTAGCAGAAGTAAGGAAATGGCAAAGATCAGAGTGGAAATAAGTGAAAGAGAGACCAGAAAACCAATAGAAAAGTGAAACTATAAATTGTTTATTTTTTAATAAATAAAAAGGACTCTTTACTAAACTAAGAAAAAGTGGGAAGACTTAAAGTCAGGACACTGCTATATTTAAAATGGAAAACCAACAAGGACCTACACTATAGCACAAGGAACTCTGCTCAATTTTATGGAGAAGCCTGGATTGCAGGGAATTTGGGGAAGAAAAGATACATGTTTGTGTACAGCTGAGCCCCTTTGCTGTCCACCAGAAACCACATTTCTAATCAATTATACTACAGTATAAATAAAAAGGTCAATTAAAAATAAATGAAAGAGGAGACATTAAAACTGATACCACACAAATGCAAAGGATCATCATGAACAATTATATGCTGATAAACTGGATGACCTGGAAGAAACAGATACATTCATAGAAGCATACAACTTACCAAGACTGTATAATGAAGAAATAGAAACTCTGAAGAGATCACTAATGAGTAAGGAGAATGAATCAGTTAAAGAAAAATTTTCCCAACAAAGAAAAGCCTAGGACTAGATGAGTTCACTGGTGAATTCTACCAGGTATTTTAAAGAAGAATTAATATCAATCCTTCTCAACGTCTTCCAAAATATTGAAGAGGAGGACGTACTCCCAAACTCATGTTACAAGGCCAGCATAATCCTGATACCAAAGCCAGATAAGAATACTACAAGAAAGGAAAATTATAACATAATATCCCTGATAAATATACATGCATAAATTATAAACAAAGTATTAGCAACCCAAAGTTAACAGCATATTACATGGATCACTCACCACCACCAAATGGGATCTGTCCATGGGAGGCAAGGATGTTAATATATAAGCAGATTAATAAGTGTGATACAATACATTAATGGAATTAAGTATGAAAAAAATCATACATTCATCTAACAGAGGCATAGAAAATAACAGAGGTATTTAATAAAATACTATATCCTTTTTGAGATAAAAACATTCAACAAACTGAGTATACACAGCATATATCATCAGACAATGTAGGTCATATATGATAAATCCATAGTCAACATTACACTCAATGGTGAAAGGCTGAAAATTTTTTCTCTAAGATCAGAAAAATACAAGCGTGCTGACTGTCACTACTTCAATTAAACAGCGTCTTGGATGTCCTAGCCAGAAAATAGACAAGAAAAGAAATAAATGGATCCAAATAGGAAAGGAGGGAATAAAACTGTCTTTGTTTTCAGGTGATATAATCTAATATAGAAATAATAATAAAGACTCCACCAAAAACTACTAGAACTAATGGACAGATTTAGTGGTTTCAGGATACAAAATAAACATACAGAACAGAGTTTGGTTTCTATATAACAAAATATCTAAAACAGAAATAAATAAAATGATCCCATTTACCATAGAAGAAAAAATAATAAAACACTTAAGAATAAATTTAACCAAGGAGATGAAAGAGCTGTACTACAAGACTTTCGTAAAAGACATTGAAGGCGACACAAATGGAAAGATATTCCATGTTCACAGTTTGGAAAAGTTGATATTGTTAAAATATTCATCTTACCCAAACCCATCTATAGATGCACTCCCTACTAAGATTCCAATGGTGTTTTCCAGAGATGGAAAAGACAACCTTAAAGTTCATATGTGAAAGACCCTGAATAGCCCAAGTAATCCTGAAAAAGAATAACACGGTCAACATCATCATGTCTCACACTTCCTGATTTCAGGCTTTACTACAAAGCTATAATATTCAAGATAGTATGGTAATTGTTGGTATAAACATAGACACTCAAATTAATGTAACACAATGATGAGCCCAGGTATACAACTTATTCAAATAATTTCAAATCCTAAAAGATGATGCTGTTAAAGTGCTGCACTCAATATGCCAGCAAATTTGGAAAGTTCAGCAGGGGCCAAAGGACTTGGAAAAGTCAGTTTTCATTTCAATCTCAAAGAAGGGCAATGGCAAAGAATGTTCACACTACCACACAATTGCATTCATCTCACACACTAGCAAAGTAATGCTCAAAATTCTCCAGGCTTCAACAGTACATGAACTATGAACTTCCAGATGTTCAAGCTGCATTTAGAAAAGGCAGAGGAACCAGAGATTAAATTACCAACATTCGTTGTATCATAGAAAAAGCAAGAGAATCCAGAAAAACGTCTACTTCTCCTTTACCGATTACGCCAAAGCCTCTGACCTATAGATCACAACAAACTGTGGAAAATTCTTAAAGAGATGGGAATACCAGACCATCTTACCTGCCTCCTCAGGAATCTGTATGCAGGTCAAGCAACAGTTAGAACTGGACAAGGAACAACAGACTGGTTCCTAATTGGGAAAGGAGTATGTCAAGGCTGTATATTGTCACCGTGCTTACTTAACTTATATGCAGAGTACATCATGAGAAATGCTGGGTTGGATGGAGCACAAGCTGAAATCAAGATTGGTGGGAGAAATATCAATAACCTCAGATATGCAGACACCACCACCCTTACGGCAGAGTGAGGAGAACTAAAGAGCTTCTTGATGAAAGTGAAAGAGGAGAGTGAAAAAGCTGGCTTAAAACTCAACATTGATAAAACGAAGATCATGGCATCCAGTCCGATCACTCCATGGCAAATGGATGGAGAAAAAAATGAATAAAGTGACAGACTTTATTTTTTTGGTCTCCAAAATCACTGTAGATGGTAACTGCAGCCATGAAATTAAAAGAGGCTTACTCCTTGGAAGGAAAGTTATGACCAACCTAGACAGCATGTTAAAAAGAAGAGCCATTACTTTTCCAACAATGGTCTGTCTAGTAAGAACTATGGTCTTTCCAGTAGTCATGTATGGATGTGAGAGTTGGACTATGAAGAAAGCTGAGAGCTGAAGAACCTTATGCTTTTGAACTGTGGTGTTGGAGAAGACTCTTGAGAGTACCTTGGACTGCAAGGATATCCAACCAGTCCACACTAATGGAGATCAGTCCTGGGTGTTCATTGGAAGGACTGATGCTGAAGCTGAAACTCCAATACTTTGGCCAAACTGATGCAAAGAGCTGACTCATTCATTTGAAAGGACCCTGATGCTGGGAAGGATTGAAGGTGGGAGGAGAAGGGGATGACAGGGGATGAGATGGTTGGATGGCATCACAGACTCAATGGACATGTTTGAGTAGGCTCTGGGAGTCGGTGATGGACAGGGAAGCCTGGTGTGCTGCAGCCCATGGGGTCACAAAGTGTTAGACATGATTGAGTGACTGAACTGAATTCAAGTAATATTTGACAAGGGAGACAAAACTACTCCATAAGGAGAGGATAGTGTCTTCAATAAATGGTGCTGGGAAAACCAGAGAAAAACCACATGACAAAAGATGAAATCAGGAATCTCTTACATCACTTACAGAAATGAATGTGAAATGTACTAAAGATTTAAAGCCCTGAAACCATAAAACTAGAAGAAAGCATTTAGGAACTTAGCCTTGGTAGTGATTTCCTGGACAGGACACTGAAAGCACCAACAAAAAACCCAAAACTGATTAACTGGGATGACATTGGACTAAAAAGCTTCTGCACAGCAAAAGAAATATAATGGCACCTTCAGGATCAGAGAAAATATTTACAAACCATATATTTAATAAGAGCTTAGGGTTTACAAAGTGTTGGACATGACTGAGTGACTTTCACTTTCACTTTAGTGTGCAAAACATATAAAGAAAGCATACAACTCAACAGCAAAATAAATAAATTTGATTTTTTTTAAAGGGAAAAGGAAATAGGTAATTTTTCCAAAGAAGACACAGACAAATGGCCAACAGGTACATGAAAAGATGCTCAACATTACTAATCATCAGAGAAAGCAAGTCAAAACCACAATGAGATATCATTTCACACCTGTTGGAATGGCTAGCATCAAAAAGACAAGAGATAAAAATGCTGGCAACTGAATAAAAGGGAACCCTTGTACACTATTGATGAGAATGTAGACAGTGTATTAAAAAGCAGACAAATGGATTTGCCAGCAAGGCTTTGTATAGTAAAAGCTATGGGTTTTCCAGTAGTTATGCACAGATGTGAGAGTTGGACCATAAAGAGGGCAGAACACCAAAGAATTGATGCTTTCAACCTACAGTGCTGGAGAAGACTCTTGAGACTCCCTTTGACAGCAAGGATATCAAAGCAGTCAATCCTAAAGGAAATCAATCCTGAATATTCATTGCAAGGACTGATGCTAAAACTGAAGCTCCAGTACATTGGACACCTCCAATACAAAGTGCTGATCATTGGAAAAGACCCTGATGCTGAGAAAGATTGAGGACAGGAGGAGAAGCGGGCAACAGAGGATGAGATGGTTGGATGGCATCATCAACTCAATGGAAATGAGTTTGAGCAAACTCCAGGATATTGTGAAGGACAAGGAAACCCAGCATGCTGCAGTCCCTGGGGTCGCAAAGAGTCAGGCACAACTGAGCCACTGAACAACAACGGTTTGTATAGCCACTATCTAAGTGCTCAGTCACTCAGACATGCCCAAGTCTTTGAGATCCTATGGACTATAGCCTTCCAGGTTCCTCTGTCCACGGGATTCTCCAGGCAAGAATACTGGAGTGGGTTCCCATCCCCTCCTCCAAGGGATCTTTTCAACCCAGGGATTGAATCCATGTCTTTTAAGTCTTTTGAATTGGCAGGCAGAATCTTTACCATTGAACCACCTAGAAAGCCCTCACCACTCTAGGCAAAAATATAAACATTCTCCCAAAGAAAGGAAAAAAAAAAAGAACTACCATATGATATGGGAATCCCACTTTTGGCTGTAAATCTAAGGGAACTGAAATTATGATCTTACAGACATACTCACACTCATACATTCATTGAAGCATTATTCACAATAGCTAAGATATGAAAACAAGCTAGACTTCCATCAGAGCCAAAGGAATAAAGGTGTAATTTTACGTGTGTGTGTGTGTGTGTGTGTGTGTATAGTGTGATTATAACAGAATGCTATTCAGCCATGAGAAAGAAGGACATCCTGCCATTTGCAATGACTTGCATGAAATTTGAGAGCATTTGCTAAGTGAAATACAGAAACAAAAATATTGTATGATATCATGTATATGTAGAAAGTAAAAGATTGAATTCAGAGATACAGTGTAGAAAGGTATTTACCAGAGACTGGCAGCTGGAGAAAATGGGGACATATTGGTCAAAGGGTACAAAAATCCCAGTCATAAGATTAATAAATTCTAGGGATTACAGTTCATAATACTGTATTATAGACTTGAAAATATATCTTAAATATGATGACCACATAAAAGTAAAAATAATTATGTGTCATGATAGAGGTGTTTGATAATGCTATGGAAGTGATCAATTTGCATATATAAATGTATCAAATCAATTCACTGTGCACCTTAAACTTATGACAATGTTATATGTAAAGTTTATGTCAATAAGGCTGAATCCTTTTCTTCAAAGAATTCATAGCTTAGGGCAAGGTAGTTTCCCCAAAGGAAAAAGCAAAAGAAAAATGTTTCCCTAAAGAATATATAGATGTTCACAGTCAATATGATTTCAGAATTTCTCACAGCTAGTTTTATTAAAACAGAAGGGTGGTCTCTGAGATCAGTTCATACTAAGTAGAATACCTGACTACACTGCTAAAACAGTATTATAAGATGTCCTGCTGCTTTCTGGAACTACAAAATTTAAAGCAATATTTTTAAAGATAACAAATTTCACCAAACAACAAAAAAGAGCAAACAAGAATGATCTGAAATTCCTTTAGTCTAATTCCACGATATTCAGTCCTTTACATAGAACTAAGTATGAAATGATATTGTATGGGAGGTAAACAGAACACCAGTAGATTAAAATTTTCTATGTATGTGAAGTTGCTCAGTCGTGTCCGACTCTTTGCAACCCCATGGACTGTAGCCTACCAGGCTCCTTAGTCCATGGAATTTTCTAGGCAAGAATACTGGAGTGGGTTGCCGTTTCCTTCTCCAGGGGGAATCTTCCCAACCCAGGGATCGAACCCGGGTCTCCCACATTGCAGGCAGACGCTTTACCGTCTGAGCCACCTGTTTTAAATTGTCAAAAAGGAGGCGGGGTTCAGGATTGGGAACTCATGTACACCCGTGGTGGATTCATGTCAATGTATGGCAAAACCAATACAGTATTGTAAAGTAAAATTAAAAAAAAAAAAGTTAAATAAAAAAAATTAAAAAAAAATTGTCAAAAAGAAAATATACCAGTTGTCCACCTTGTAAAATTAATGAGTAGTCTCAATAACCAAGATTAGCTGAAAGACATATGTTTATATATGTTATATATATTTTATACATATTCTGATGTATCTTAGACTATATGCACATTTATGTGTATTATATATATATATCATATATTATTTACATATATAATATCTATAGATATAGTGGCTTTCCTGGTAGTTCATACAGTAAAAAATCTGCCTGCAATGCAGGAAATCCAGGTTCAGTCCCTGAGTCAGGAAGATCCCCTGGAGAAGGAAATGGCTACCTACTCTAGTATTCTTGTCTCTGGTATTCTAGAACAAGGCATGGCAACCCACTCCAGTATTCTTTCCTTGAGAATCTCAAGAACAGAGGAGCCTGGAAGCCCCTAGTCCACAGAGTTGCAAAAAGCCAGACACAACTGAAGTTACTTAGCATGCACATACATATACACACACACGATAAAATGTGAGCTTCAATAAAGAATAAGAAACAACATGTATTAAATCTAGTGTGTATTTTCATATAATAAGTCATGAGGAATTTTGTTCTACTGACCATTTGCTCTGCAATATTTCTGGACTTTCTCAAAAGAAGCCTTAGAAAACTCTACAACAGTGTTGATATGCAGTGAAGCAATTGCATAGATTTTTATTTATTGCTGTTTCCAAGATACCAATTGACAAGTGTCTTAATTGAGACGATATCTAGTTTATCTCTAGGTAACTATGTTCAGATGTGCATGAAAAGCTATACCTTAGAAAAGAGTTCCAAGTGATATGACAAGAGAAAAAAATCCAGAATTAAAAACAGGCAAAGCTTATACTAGGTTTTGAAATCCAATGAAAGATAGAATTTGCATTGACTGTAACCTCTACCAAGTCATTTTAAACACACATCCTCACAACTATATCTGCAAATGGCAACTTGCATATTTTTTTTTTTTACTATTACATCATTCTGTAGTTATGGCCGATGTCTGAGTTCACTAAAAGAAATGCCTGAATTCACTTTTGAAGTCAGAATATGTCCTGGACCTTATAGATTATTTGTTGGAATTGGCAAAAGCCTGAACTATTTATATATTTCAGTATTATCAAACATTTAACTACTCCAAATCTCTCTTATTCTGTGGTCTCAAATGTAATTTCTGGTATTTCATCATGCACATCACCAGCTACCACCAATCTGTTTTCCTTTTTTCTTAAAATGTCTCCTACACTTTAGCACTTGGTTTGCTTGTTATCATAAGCTGACTGATCTCCACACTTTAACTGATAGAGTGACTCCCCATTTCAGGAAGCAGAATTAAATTCAGGAACTCAGGACTGACAAGAGGATGAAGCAAAGCATTTCTGATGGCTTATGGCAACCCACTCCAACGTTCTTGCTTGGAGAATCCCAGGGACAGGGGAGCCTGGTGGGCTGCTGTCTACGGGGTCGCACAGAGTCGGACACGACTGAAGTGACTTAGCAGCAGCAGCAGTAGCATACTCCTTTGTTAGAAAAATCTGCAAGCATGTCTCAACTTGTATGTGTGTGAGAGAAAAAAAAAGTTTTGTGCAATATGTTTACTCTGTGTATATGGAAATATAATTTCAAAGAAATTAAATGTTTTAGAAACTAGCAAATGTTTGGAATTTAACACATCTAACACACTCTGTAAAGGCAAAACTTAGTTGACCTGGACTGATTCTATGCATGTTTTCAAGTCTTAAAAAAAAATTGCAAACTACTAGTTTTATATTAAACTGTGAAAATAAACCTACATTGATGAAATGCTTAACAAAGTTTGGATCAAGTTTGATGAAAGCTTTCCAAACATTTGTGAACTTTTTACAATCTTCCTTACATGTGGGATTGGTAGTAAAACCTGATACCAGGGGCAGTATTTCAAATAGATCTCAAAAATAATAAGGCCTGTCAGTTTTCCATCTGAATCATTAACTGGACATAGTCCCTTCTCATATTTACAAAAGCTTCCTTGCACGCTGGTGGTTACACCATCATTTCCTCCAGCTAAATGCATTCCCACTGCAGTACCTATCGTAAAGTAATTTGAGTTTCCTGGAAATTAATTTACAAGAATTAAAGAAGTTTACAGACACTTTTTTTCTATTGCTAGTATCTCAATTTTGTTCACACATGATTATTTTTTCCAGGTATTGGAAAAGAAAGAATACAGACTTCAGTGTCAGAAAACCTGTAGACTACAAATAATAATTTATAAATAACAAATACATGCTGCTGCTAAGTCGCTTCAATCATGTCCGACTCTGTGCGACCCCATAGATGGTAGCCCACCAGGCTCCCCCGTCCCTGGGATTCTCCAGGCAAGAACGCTGGAGTAGGTTGCCATTTCCTTCTCCAATTTGCAACATGGAAAGAGTCAAAAAGAGTCTTGGGTTTTCAAAGTCACGTCTTGTAAACAGAAAGATTGACTGGGACTCAAGGATGGAAAACAGGTTTCATTTTGAGTAGCAACTTTAATCAACTGATTGTGGATGAATGTCTGAGACAATGGCCTGAGAGAGTCTGAGAACAAATCCATCTGGGCTCATGAACAGATTCTCAAGACTCACTATAGATGAATGTCATGGGCTTGTACTACGTGAGGCAATGGTGCCCTGTAGCTGCCATCTTTGCCCAAGATTATATGTAAGGCTGTTTCCAGCTCTAACAGTCTATGATTCACTTATTCCTCTCTCCTAAATTATTTCTATCACCCGAGGAAATAAGTCTATTCTTATTTGCACAGCTGGGGAAATTACCGTCAAAGTATATTTTGAAAGTTATAAAGTACCCCTTGTACCCTTTCTTAAATGGACTTTTAGTGATAATGTTTATATTCAAATAGAAAAGTGAACTGGTTATAAAAAATAAAATAACAGAGGAATAAAAGGCTTTTCCAGTACATGTGCTCAAATATTACTTCCAATTTCCATAATAAAAAGTCAGTTTCTTCCATAACAATTTAAACATGGTCCTGCTAAGCAACACTACTTTAATCACGCTATAGCAGGTAGCTTTGACTAACCAAGTAAGGTAGGATAAGTTTACAAAAGATAACTCATCATAAAAATGGCTGCATCTTGTACTAAAATCTTAATCTTGGATAATTTCAGTTTGTTCACCTGATTGAGCTCATGATTCAAACATAGAAATCTGACCTTAAGATATCAGATTATCTGGAAACACACAGCAAACCCACTGCAAAAGAAGGTTTCATATTTATATCTGACAAGGTAATTAGCATATTTATATCTCAGATGCTTATTATTAGAGTAGATTGAAACAGAAAACAAAATTAGAGAACAAAATTGTGGCTCTTGGTTTATCCCTTCATTGAACAAAATTTTGATGCATACATGTGCTAAACCCTGGAGTAGGAAATGGCAACCCAGTCCAGTATTCTTGCCTGGAGAATCCCATGGACAGAGGAGTCTGGCAGGTTATAGTCCATAGGGTCACAAAGAGTTGGATGTGACTGAAGTGACTGAGCATGTGTGCTAACACTGGCAAATTGCTATAAGTATAGTCATGGAAAAGGATACAAGATTCCTCATTGCACAGAATCCAGAGTTTAATCTGCTTCTAGCCATAGATGTTAAAGATAAATTGACAGCTATGCTATGCAAATAAGGAACATTAACAATAACATGGTATAGTATGTTTAAGGAAATAAACAGTAAGCTATATATACACGCGTGTATGTGCTTAGCTGTGTCCGACTCTTTGCGACTGGCTACATGGAATATATCCCACCAGGCTCCTCTGTCCATGGGGATTCTCCAGGCAGGAATACTGGAGTGGGTTGCCATGCCCTCCTCCAGGGGATCATCCCAATCCAGGGATCAAACCTAGGTCTCCCACATTGCAGGCAGATTCTTTACTATCTGAGCCACGAGAGAAGCCCAAGAATACTGGAATGGGCAGCCTATTCCTTCTCCAGGGAAAATTTCTGACCCAGGAATCCAACCAGGGCTTCCTGCATTGCAGGCAGACTCTTTACCAGCTGAGCTACCACGGAAGTCTGCTGGACCACCTGGGAAGTCCCAAAAGCTATATATACAATCAGACTTAAACTACATAAAAATCACAGTTTAATTACCTTATACAATACAGAAAATAAAGCACTTAAGAGCTTTATGTGCATGGTTGACTAATATTTTCTAATTGCAAAATATGTCAGGATCCTAGAAAGAAGCAACTCATATTCCATTTAACACGTGTATACCTATTCATGTTGATGTATGGCAAAACCAATACAATATTGTAAAGTAATTTTAAAAAATGATGAATAATGGAAAAATAAAAAGAATAAATGATGTTATTATGCCAGAAAAAAAAGCATTAATTAAAGGCTACCCAAAGATGATAAACACACTAGGCTGTTTGCTGACCTGAGTCAATGCTTGACCAGTGTTTCTCTTGTAAGGCTAATATCATTAACAGAGTTACAGGGTTACAGGGTTCTAACCTTTCACTCCATAGAACTCTGTTGTAAATAATAATAGTAAAATTATCTCATTGTAATTCCTGGTTTATTTGGCCCTCCAAAAGCATCTTAAGGTAATCAGTTTCCTCTATATACATAATTTAATCAATATACATAATTCAATCATTAATAGCAATTATGGAGGATAAAAACATGGGTTTCTCCAGCTTAAGTAACAGAGTTTGGAGAATATTAAACAGGTATTCCTATTTTGAGGATTTTGCAACCTTAGTTGTAATATGGTGTTATTACAAACACCTTACAAATATTTATCAGTATCATTCATATTAAAGTAGAAATGATCATGCAATTTCCCAAACAATGTGAATTCTTGTAATTTTCATTAATGAATACATTTTTACAGTTAAGTTCAGTTCAGTCACTCAGTCGTGTCTAAGTCTTTGCAAACCCATGAATCACAGCACGCCAGCCTCCCTGTTCATCACCATCTCCTGGAGTTCACTCAGACTCACGTCCAACGAGACAGTGATGACATCCAGCCATCTCATCCTCGGTCGTCCCCTTCTCCTCCTGCCCCCAATCCCTCCCAGCATCAGAGTCTTTTCCAATGAGTCAACTCTTCTCATGAGGTGGCCAGAGTACTGGAGTTTCAGCTTTAGCATCATTCCTTCCAAAGAAATCCCAGGGCTGATCTCCTTCAGAATGGATTGGTTGGATCTCCTTGCAGACCAAGGGACTCTCAAGAGTCTTCTCTAACACCACAGTTCAAAAGCATCAATTCTTCAGTGCTCAGCTTTCTTCACA
>SJYT01080538.1:38891-69337 GCA_006410635.1 Cephalophus harveyi | reverse complement strand
ATATCACAGTAATCCAAGTCTATGCCCCAACCAGTAATGCTGAAGAAGTTGAAGTTGAACGGTTCTATGAAGACCTACAAGACCTTTTAGAACTAACCCTCAAAAAAGATGTCCTTTTCATTATAGGGGACTGGAATGAAAAAGTAGGAAGTCAAGAAACACCTGGAGTAACAGGCAAATTTGGCCTTGGAATATGGAATGAAGCAGGGCAAAGGCTAAGAGAGTTTTGCCAAGAAAAGTCACTGGTCATAGCAAACACCCTCTTCCAACAACACAAGAGAAGACTCTACACATGGACATCACTAGATGGTCAACAACGAAATCAGACTGATTATATTCTTTGCAGCCAAAGATGGAGAAGCACTACACAGTCAGCATAAACAAGACTGGGAGCTGACTGTGGCTCAGATCATGAACTCCTTATTGCCAAATTCAGACTTAAATTGAAGAAAGTAGGGAAACTCACTAGGCCATTCAGGTATGACATAAATCGCTTATGATTATACAGTGGAAGTGAGAAATAGATTTAAGGGACTAGATCTGATAGAGTGCCTGATGAACTATGGAATAAGGTTCGTGACATTGTACAGGAAATAGGGATCAAGACCATCCGCATGAAAAAGAAATGCAAAAAAGCAAAATGGCTGTCTGGGGAGGCCTTACAAATAGCTGTGAAAAGAAGAGAGGCGAAAAGCAAAGGAGAAAAGGAAAGATATAAGCATCTGAATGCAGAGTTCCAAAGAATAGCAAGGAGAGATAAGAAAGCCTTCCTCAGCGATCAATGACTTCCCTGGTGACTCAGATGGTGAAGCATCTGTCTACAATGCAGGAGACCCGGGTTCGATCCCTGGGTCGGAAAGATCCCCTGGAGAAGGAAATGACAATCCACTCTAGTACTATTGCCTGGAAAATCCCATGGACAGAGGAGCCTGGTAGGCTAAAAGTCCATGAGGTCGCAAAGAGTCGGACACAACTGAGCGACTTCACTTTCCTTTCCTTTCCTTTCCTTTCAGCAATCAATGCAAAGAAATAGAGGAAAACAACAGAATGGGAAAGACTAGAGATCTCCTCAGAAAATTAGAGATACCAAGGGAACATTTCATGCAAAGATAGGCTCAGTAAAGGACAGAAATGGTGTGGACCTAGCAGAAGCAGAAGATATTAAGAAGAGGTGGCAAGAATGCACAGAAGAACTATACAAAAAAAGATTTCATGACCAAGAAAATCATGATGGTGTGATCACTCACCTAGAGCCAGACATCCTGGAATGTGAAGTCAAGTGGGCTTTAGAAAGTATCACTATAAATAAAGCTAGTGGAGGTGATGGAATTCCAGGTGAGCTCTTTCAAATCCTGAAAGATGATGCTGTGAAAGTGCTGCACTCAATAAAGAAATAGAGGAAAAGAACAGAATGGGAAAGACTAGAGATCTCTTCAAGAAAATTAGAGATACCAAGGGAACATTTCATGCAAGGATGGGCTCGATAAAGGACAGAAATGGTCTGGACCTAACAGAAGCAGAAGATATTAAGAAGAGGTGGCAAGAATACACGGAAGAACTGTACAAAAAAGATCTTCACGACCCAGATAATCATGATGATGTGATCACTAATCTAGAGCCAGACATCTTGGAATGTGAAGTCACGTGGGCCTTAGAAAGGTGTATAATATAGTGATTTGCAATTTCTAAAGGTTTTCCTATGTTTGTAGTTATTATAAAATATTGGTTATATTCTCTGCATTGTACATTATACACCCAGATCTTATTCCAACTTGTGCATTAAAAAAAATAGAGATGCTCTTTTATTTGGCCCAAACTGAGTCATTCAAATTCTCCCTTCCGGGAAATTGGAAATGGATCACAGAGACTCTGATAAGTTACTGGGAACTAGTGCTTGGAGCTGGGGTGGTTTTTTCCCCTATGTGTGTCTTTTTTCTTTTTTAAAACTTTTTGTATTGGGATATAGCCGATCTTATGCGCATACTCTGATGTTCACCTCTTGGAGGCTTCAGACTGACTCACCAGGGTGGAGAGAAAGAGGAAAGAAATAAGACAATGAAAACTAGCAGTGAAGGAAAGATTAATCTTGGTTCTTAACTTTCCTCTTCCTGGTTCCACATACTTGTCTGGCCCAGATCCACTTTGTACCCATTCTTGAATCTGTGAAAAATTCTTTTTAAACAAATTCTACTCTAAATTCTATCAGTGGATTTTTTCTCTTGCTACCAAATAACATGTATTCTTGGGAGTTCCCTACTGGTCTAGTGGTTAGGATTTGGCACTTTTACAGCTGAGGCCTGGGTTCAATCCCTTGTCAGGGAATTGAGATCTTGTATACCATGTGGTGTGGCCAAAAAAACCCAAAAGACAAAAACTTAAAGAAACAAAATAACCAAAATAAAATAATGTTCTTCTTTCCACTCATTTCCCCCCTCCTTATCTCCATGTCTTTGCTCACCCATGCTTTCTGCAGGGAAAACTTTCTTATTCTAGTCTCTGTCTTTCAAAATCCTGCCATCTTCAAGTTCAAATACCACAGCTCCACATCTTCCTTAATAACTTCTTTGTTCATTCCTGGAATTAACAATCACTCTGTATAACTATAGATGCAATTTATATAAACAATATAACACTCATCACAGACTGCTTTATAGAATTACATGTGTGTATGTCTCATCTCGGAGAAGGCAAAGGCACCCCACTCCAGTACTTTGGGCGGAGGAGCCTGGTAGGCTGCAGTCCATGGGGTCGCTAAGAGTCGGACATGTCTGAGCGACTTCACTTTCACTTTTCACTTTCATGCATTGGAGAAGGAAATGGCAACCCACTCCAGTGTTCTTGCCTGGAGAATCCCAGGGACGGGGTAACCTGGTGGGCTGCCGTCTCTGGGGTCGCACAGAGTCGGACACGACTGAAGTGACTCAGTAGCAGCAGCAGCAGCATGTCTCATCTGGCCTACTGTTGAGGAAACCTCTTGAGGACAGAAAGCATAGTACATTAATTTCTGTGTCCCCCCACTGAGCCAACACAAGGCAGTTGTTCAAGTAGTTGTAAGAGAATATACAATGGATGACTGTGCAAAGACCTTGACCCACCCAGTTCTAAAAGGGACTGAGGCCTAAGGCACATCTGAATGTCAAAAGTGGAGCCATCTGTGAAACACACATAACTATTCTCACAAAGTCAGTACTAATGGATTTTATTATTGGCTTATATTGTTTGGAGTGAGATAATAAAATTACTAAAGTAATAGCTATTTAAACTGGTGGTGCCTCAGGACAGAACAGAGATGAGTTGAGTCAAAACAGTTAATAGCTTCCTAGATGCAAAGAGAAAAGTTTTAGCCCAGAATTTCCTAAACTGCATTCAGTTCTGAAATAAGAAACAATAGCTATTTATTACAGAGCTCATGGTTGTATAGTGAAAATATTGAAGGTTACAGTAATATTGACTTCTGAATTTATTTAGTATTTGTATCTTCTGCACACACAAATAATATTATTTCTGAAAGTGGCTGCCAATTATAGTTAAGAAGATAATATTTTTATCTATCATGATACATATACATTTGAAAAACTATTTTATAATGATTTAAATTTTTAGTAAAATGTTTTTTTAAACATCATATAGCTAATTGTTTAAACTCTTTTCTGAGATGGTTTATACTGTGAGAGTCACACCCTCAACATTCTTTTCTCTCTTTCGGTATTTGCTTGCAGAGTTCCAAGCCTCCCTACCTACTCAGTGCCTGTACCTAATCAGTTAGAGAAAAAAAAAATCATCATGCTGACTGGACTCACTTTAGAATTATGGTCTCAAGTTTCAAGCGGGTTCTCAGCATTATCCAGCCATTCTTTACATTTCTCTAGTCATTTGTCTCTCCCACTTTTCCAGATGATGCCATTCCCCTCAAGCATCTTCCTCCCTTCTCCCTCTCAGCATATGACCTTGGTTTTTATTTCTGAGTAAAAAGCATCAGTCAGAAGAGAATTTTTACAGTCTCTCACCATTAATTCCACCCACCTACTTGCATTCACCTTCCCTCCTATTATGAAGGCCGAACTGCTCCTGTTTCTGTCTGAATCCAAACTTTCCTCCTGTGCCTTGGGTTCTAGCTCCTTTTGCTCATTCAAGAATTTTGCTCTTAAAATGATCCCTTCTGTTTCCTGTATCACCCTCCCCCCACTTACTCCATGGGATTGTTAACACTAATGGGGTGACCCAAGGTCGATAGAGCAGATAAAACCAAGGAGGGTCTTGGAATGCAGGAATAGAAAAACCAGACCCTTATTGTCCTTCCCTTCCCCATGTTGTAACTATTAATGGAACAGTATAACCTGTCTCTCCTACTCCACAGGGAGAAGGTATTTGCCCTATTTTCCCCCCAGTCAGTATACATGCCTCATCCAATCAGCAAATGAGCTGCAAAACCCTGATCCCACTCCTTGTACCCTGGGTATAAAAGTAGACTAAGGACACCTGTTCAACATCGGTTCTCCCTTGAGTTGACCCATTGTTCTAACAGTGTCTCCCACTCTAATAAACTTTATTTCCCTCTCATTCTGTCTCATGTCTGGAAATTCTTTTCCAACTCACACCCAGACCATGACAACCAACATACAAATATATTTAATATCTCAATTAATGAAAGAAGCCCTCTCAATCTCACAATTTTCTTTAGCCACTGCCCCATTTCTCTACTCCTCTTTACAGGAAACCTCGAAAGAATTTTTTATATGTGCTGTCCCATATCATTAACTCTCATTCTATCTTGAATTTACTCCAATTACATTTTTTCCCTCACCATTTCACTGGTAATACTCTCATTGAGTATACCTTTGCTCTCCATAGGACTAAATCCAATGATAAATTCTTCATCATGCTTCACCTTTTAATAGTATTCAATGGAGTACATTGAATAAAGGAAATCATAATGGAAATCAGCCCTGAATATTCATTGGAAAGACTGATACTGAAGCTAAAACTCCAATACTTTGGTCACCTGATGCGAAGAACTGACTCATTGGAAAAGACCCTGGTTCTGGGAAAGATTGAAGGCAGGAGGAGAAGGGGATGACAGAGGATGAGATGGTTGGATGGCATCACCGATTCAATGGACACGAGTTTGAGCAAGCTCCGGGAGTTGGTGATGGATAGGGAAGCTTGGCGTGCTGCAGTCCATGGGGTCGCAAAGAGTCAGACACAACTGAGTGACTGATCTGAACTGCATGGAATATATCTTTTCGTATTTTGGAACACATTCTACATTGGCTTCCAAGAAATTTTTCTCTCCTGGTTTTCCCCCATCTCTGACTCCTTCTTTGCAGTCTGCTTATTTGTTCCTCCTCATTATTTTGACAATAAATGCAAAAGTTGGAGTTCCCCCAAGGCTTATTTCTCCTCTATCCTCATTCTCTAAGAGATCTCACCAGTTTTGTGGCTTTGCAAACTATATATATGACTTAACCTCTTTCTTTTACTTCCTCTTTCTTCCCAAAGCCATTAGGTAAGACAAAGTAAGGCTGGCATTAAGTATGAGATGAGAAGAGTCACAGAAGCTCAGAGAAGGGTTTCAGGACCATCTGGGAAAGGAGAGTGCCTGTATAAGAGGACTGCCTAGAATGGATAGTCCTAGCCTGATCCAAGTGAGGATCCATGCATGAGGAGGCAAAGCTTCAGCAGTATGAGGAGAAGCTTTATATTGTAGGAGCAGACAGGTATGAGTGTCAGAACCTAAATGGGTGAGGAGGAAATCTATGCAGAAAAGGGAGTGGGGTGACCCTGGAAGATCTGTTACTTATAGGGGAGTTGATTACATAAGTGAATATATTTAAAAGTTGGGACCAGGTTTCCCACTATCATATGGAAAAAAAAAAAAAAAACTACAATATTGTGGTGTCGGATTATTGTTGGAAGTATTTGTGTGAATTTGTGGTTATATCCAGAGAAATTATATTTATCATAGATAAATAGATGGATAGATATAAAGAGATATAAAATAAATATAGGACTAAAGGTGTGTTTTTATATATCTATATCTATAGCTCTGTCCACTGAAAGGGCCTGGGGGAAAAAACATTTCAATACAATTGAGCACATCTATTCAGTGAAAAAGTTGGCTTAAAGCTCAACATTCAGAAAATGAAGATCATGGCATCCAGTCCCATCACTTCATGGGAAGTAAAGGGGGAAACAGTGGAAATAGTGTCAGACTTTATTGCTTTGGGCTCCAAAATCACTGCAGATGGTGACTGTAGCCATGAAATTAAAAGACGCTTACTCCTTGGAAGAAAAGTTATGACCAACCTAGATAGCATATTGGAAAGCAGAGACATTATTTTGCCAACAAAAGTCTGTCTAGTCAAGGCTATGGTTTTTCCAGTAGTCATGCATGGATGTGAGAGTTGGACTGTGAAGAAGGCTGAGCACCGAAGAATTGATGCTTTTGAACTGTGGTGTTGGAGAAGACTCTTGAGAGTCCCTTGGACTGCAAGGAGATCCAACCAGTCCATTCTGAAGGAGATCAGCCCTGGGATTTCTTTGGAGGGAATGATGCTAGACTATAACCCATTAAATAGTAAAGAAACCATGAGTCAATGTATGGAAAACTTTGACTAAGAAAGAAGGGGAGAAATTTGAAGTAATTTTTTTATCCTCAAAAGGTAGAGTTTCAGGGGTAAGTAAAAGTTGTTATATTTTATTCTGGTTAGAGAAAAAAGTAATAAGGGAATCATGCCAGAGAAACAAGTCTATTACATGCCTACATGTTTTATTCTTTCTGTTTACCCGTTTAGAAGAAAAGGAAAGTCTTTAGATAAGAGAAAATTAAAATATGTAGAAGCAACAACACATATATCTAAAAGGAATTTTGATTCTTAAAGAAGTGTTTGATTTTAAAGAGGGCAGCCAAACGTGTATTCTGAAAGATTTTTTTTTTTTACTCTGAGATGAAGAATGCAGGGTTTGTTAGAGGAAGGTTTCTTAGTTCTGAAAGTATTCATGATGGAGTAGGGAAGAGGATGTAGTAATTCAAAGAAACTATTGATAAAAGTTACTGATCAGAGAGAAAAATACCAAAATTTACTTTGAACTGAATGACTACTTTTGTGATTATTGTCAGCTGGTATTCCTGTTGTTCTAATAAAGGATTTTAATTTTTTAAAGCATTACTATTTGGAAAATATGCTAGTTTTCTCTTGGTTAAATAATATTGTGAAAAACCTGAAGCTATAACAAATGTAACAGGAAGTTAAATAGGAAATTGTGAGTAAAGCACCCCAGTGCAACAGGTGTGATTCTTCAGAGTGAAGTACCAGACCACCAAGCAGAAATCTCAAATTTCCACTGATTAGACAGTTCTTAAAAACCACAAGGGTCAAACAGATGGATAGTAAGACTAAATTTGCAAAGAGGCCCTCTTTAGAAAAAACCATGCTGTGTACCCTAGGCTCTCTCATAAAGGTGAAGGAGGAAAGGATGCTTGCCTTTTCACCTTCAGCCTAGTGAGTGTGGACTCTTACAGGATTATTCAGAGAAGGGTGGTAGGAAGGATGGAGTATAAAAGACTTAGGTCTGACTCCTCCCTCGGAAAATCTAGATGGCCATAAAGAGATGGGCAGGCAGGCTCTTTGTTATTGGAGAGGATATACTCAATAGTACTGGGATCTGGCTTCTCTGGTAGCTCTGGTGGTGAAGAATCCGCCTGCTATGCAGGACACCTAGGTTCGATCCCTGGGTCAGGAAGATCCTCTGGAGAAGGAAATGGCAACCCACTCCAGTATTCTTGCCTGGGAAATCCCATGGACAGAGGAGCCTAGCGGGCTACAGTCCATGAGGTTACAAAGAGTCAGACACAACTGAATGACTAACATGCTTCAAACACAGTGGGATCAGTAAACTCTCTCAGAGTTTGAAGGATGAAGGATGCAAAAAGCTTTCCACAGAGCAGATGTAGGCTACACAGGGGAGAAAGAATCAGTCCAGAGATCTTTTTTTTTTTTTGAAGGCAATATAGTTTTATTATTTTAAAATATCAATATATGTCTTGCAAAGAGCTGCTAAAAGCTAGTTTTTTGGCATGTGATTTTGTTTTTTCACTAATGTATTCTGTAGATAAGGGAAACACCATCCTTAACAGTTAAATATATGCCCTCTTGTACAGAATTCAAGCAAAGGTTTGACTCCCTATTCCCTGGTGGCTCAGACGGTAAAACATCTGCCCGCAAGGCAGGAGACCGGGGTTCGATCCCTGGGTTGGGAAGATGCCTTGGAGAAGGAAATGGCAACCCACTCCAGTACTCTTGCCTAGAAAATTGCATGGATGGAGGAGCCTTGTGGTCTACAGTCCATGGGCTCACAAAGAGTTGAACATGACTGAGTGACTTCACGACTCAAGAAAGCGGACTAAAATGTCAACTGGGCTCTAACAGAAAGAACCAAATGATGTAGATGTCCAAGAAATCTGAGGATGAGGGATAAGTGGCAGCAAGAGTAGAGTATCTGCCCAGTGTCAGGAGCTGCTGACAGAGTTGTAGCTTGTTTGACTAACCATGTAAATCCCTGAAGACAGAGGATCAGTTTTAAACAGCTGCTAGTCCTAGAGATTACAAAATCATCTCACTACAGTAAGACCTTTCTGTTCCCTATTTCCTATTTGCTCCTTGTACTCCAACCCAGAGAGTCAAGAACAGGAACTACTTAATAGGGAGAAGGTAAGCAGGAAAGATGAAGCAGCTGACCACATTTTTTTTCTCTAAGGCTTTCCCTCGTAAATGTCAAATTGAGGCTGACTTTTGTGATTTTAAAGTGATCATAAGATAAGTGAGCAGAAAGGTCATGAGACATGCTGGAATTTTCTTCTTAGTGGCAGAGGGTAAAAATCAAAGAGAATAGTTATGTTTTGACTATATTTCACAAGTCATACTAGCTCAGGGTAACGAGTACACAGATTTTCCATGTACAATTAGTGGAAATCTTTCAGAACTTGCAAGTTCAGGGCTTAGGAGGAAATAAGCACTGCAAATCTAGATTCATAAAATTAAAAAAATGTACAACTCCTGCGTTAGTTTTATTCACCAGTCACTGCAGCAGAATCCTGAGATAAATGAGTATAGAATACTCAAACCTTACAGAAGAAATAAATGTAAAATTTGAATGAAAAAATTCAACCTTTCTAAGACAGGGAGAAAATTCAGCGTCCTTTCAGTAAAAATAATATCAAACCCAAATGTACTTAAATCATACATTTTAGCTATGGTTATTGAGATAAAATAATCACTGAAATTTTTATCCAGCCTTCATGTATCAGCTATCATAAGTATGATGCATCTAAATAAAGAATTCCCATTTTAAAGGAATTAGAGTATTATGAAACCATTTTAACTCTCTATTCTAAAATCATGTGAATCAATGAAGGAGGATTACCTGAAAATGACTTAAGCATTATAGCAATGTTTAGATTTAGATTCAGCTGCAGTGAGTAAAACCGAAGTTAAAAAAAATAATAATGGATTAAATATACAAGGTTTTATTCTGTATAAATGAACTGAAGAAAAGCATTTCTAAGACAAATGTGTTATTTAATTATTCATACAATAAACATGTACTAAATGTTTAGGTACTAGGTGAAAAAAGACATGATTTTTGTCTTCAAGAGATAGAATCTCAGTTCAGTCAGTTCAATCGCTCAGTCATGTCTGACTCTTTGTGACACCATGGAATGCAGCACGCCAGGCCTCCCTGTCCATCACCAACTCCTGGAGTTTATGAAAACTCATGTCCATTGAAGTTGGTGATGCCATCCAACCATCTCATCCTCTGTCATCCCCTTTTCCTGTCTTCAATTTTTCAGGGTCTTTTCCAGTGAGTGAGTTCTTCTCATCAGGTAGCCAAAGTATTGGAGTTTCAGTATCAGTCCTTCCAATAAATATTCAGGGCTGATTTCCTTTAGGGTTGACTGGTTGGATTTCCTTGTTGTCCAAGGGACTCTCAAGAGTCTTTTCCAACACCACAGTTCAAAAGCATCAATTCTTTGGCGCTCAACTTTCCTTATAATCCAACTCTCACATTCATACATGACTAGAATCAAGTGGAGATAAATAGTCATGAAAAAATTCAAAGATAAGAAAGTGTTATAGCTGCTGTAAGGAAATGTGTACCAGGCATTGTGGGGGTACAGAAGAGAGATACTAATTCTATAAAAGAGCTTAAAAGGTATGTATCCAAAGTAAAGCACAAAGTGACAATGGAATTTAATTAAAAATTATTATGCAATTTTAAGTATACTGAAAGACATAGAAAATGACATAATGTCATCACCAGTTATCTTATAAGATATTGTGAATATGATCACAGGATATACTTTTTAAGAAAAATAATCCTCAAACCTGGATTTTGGTATGAAATTTAAAATTATTAGTAATAATATATACAGGTATAAATATCATAGACAAATGATCTTCCACAAGAAGTTTTTATTGTCATCAAATCAGAAAATTAAAGGGAAGTGAGAATCTTCCTGAAATTGGGGAAATTTTAGAGAAAGTGTTAGGAATCTTTTAGTATATTCTAAAGAAAAAGTGTCATTTGATAAGTCTCAGTAGATAGACTCTTATAGAACTTTGACATAAATCTTTTTTGCTTCAAATTTTCAGCTTATTTTTTAATGCGGCAGAGGGAAAAGGGAGTAAGTGAATGTCTTGGGGGAGGGGTGGGAGGTGGTGGAGAGGGCGGATTTCTCTCCGCCAGAAGAGGAAAGTGGTAATTTTCCTCCCTTTACCATGAAAGTATTTGTAATTTTTGAAGTTGCTTTCCTGCAAAACATATGTATTTAAGGAATATATCTTATATGTCCAAAATCTAAATTCTAGGCCTGTGGCAAGTACTTCAAAGGAACGTGGGGTCACTGCCAAAGCTGTTTGCCTGCCTGGTGCTGGGAATTCACTGAGAAGCAAGAACTCTGCTAAAATGGCTGACACCACATCAACATATCCCTCTTTGTATAGCTTCTTTTTTTAAAAAAAGATTTATTTATTTAGGCTGTGCCGTATCTTCCTTGTGTGTGGGCTTTCTCTAGCTGCATCTAGCGGGGCTTCTCTTCTTGTGGAGCCTGGGCTCTAGGTGTGCCGGCTTCAGCAGTTGTGGTGCTTAGCCTGAGTTGCTCTGCAGCATGTGCCATCTTCCCAGACCAGGGATCAAACTCGTGTCCCCTGCACTGCAAGACGTATTCCTAACCACTAGACCACCAGGGAAGCTCTGTATAGTTTCTTTACATTGTTAAAAAATAAGAATTCCTTTTCAATATGTGTTACGTTGCTTCAGTTGTGTCAAACTCTTTGCAACCCTATGGACTGTAACCCACCTGGCTCCTCTGTTCATGGGATTCTGTAGGCAAGAATACTGGAGTGGGTTGCCATGTCCTCCTCCAGGGGATCTTCCCAACTCAGGGACTGAACCCACGCCTCTTAGGTCTCCTGCATTGGTAGGCAGGTTCTTTACCACTAGCACCACCTGGGAAGCTAAGAGGGAGTTTTTTTCAACAGTTTTCAAAGACTTTGTTAAATAATTAATCAAATTCATATTAAAATGGTGAGGTCAAAAGTCAGCTGATAAAGGAAGACACTCTGTTTTGTTGTTTTAGTCACTAAGTCCCATCTTGACTCTTTTGCAACTCCTTGCGTTTCCAAAAGGGCTTCTCTGGTGGTACTAGTGGTAAAGAACCTGCCTGCCAATGCAGGAGACATAAGAGGTGGGGATTTGATCCCTGGGTGGGGAAGATTCCCTGGAGGAGAGCATGGCAACCCACTCCATTACACTTGCATGGAGAACCCCATGGACAGAGGAGCCTGACGGGCTACAGAGTCGGTTGCACAGGCTCACATGGGTACTGGAGCTGGAAGCATGCCATGAGACTGGTAGGCTAAAAAGCAGCTACTGATATCTACATGACTGAACGACTGAACTGATACATGGATAGGGAGGAGGAATCTCAAATAATTCTGTTGAGGGAAAGAAGCAACATCATATAGAATACATACTGTGTGGTTCCTATTTATAGAAAACTCTAGAAAATGCAGACTAGTGTAGAATGACAGCAATGCCTGAGGACAGGGGAGAACTTACAAAGAGACACAAGGAAACTTTTTTGGGCGATAAATATATTTGCTATCTTTACTGTTGTGATGGTTTCACAGGTGTATACATATGTTGGGACTTGTCAAATTGTGCATTGTACATATGTAGAGTTCACTTTGGCAATTAAACTACATGAAGCTCTTAAAGCAGCTTCCCAGGTGGTGCTAGTAGTAAAGAACCCACCTGTCAATGGAGGAGACATATGAGTCACGGGTTCAATCCCTGGGTCGGGAAGATTCCCTGGAGGAGGGTTTGGCAACCCACTCCAGTATTTTTGCCTGGAGAATCCCATGGACAGAGGAACCTGGCAGACTACAGTCCATAGCATCGCAGAGTCAGACATGACTGAAGTGACTTAGTATGCATGCATGAAGCTTTTAAAAACAAGCAAAGAAAATAAAAATTCAAGCAATTTATTCTCCGTCCTAATTTTATTTATGCAATACATTTGTTGAGGAACTTGGTGGTTTGTCCTGTAAATTCTCCCACATTCTGGATTTTGTTGATTGCAAAAAAAAAATTTCTTACCTTTTAGAACTGTATAATGAAGTATATACATATATTTATTCTATTTTTTTAATAGGTAAAATCCATATGAGGGATAGGGAAGAGAAGATTGGCCGTATGGTGATAATTGTTCAAGCTGAATGCTTGGACATGACGACAAAATACTATTCTGTCTACTTTTTATGTGTTTAAACATTTTTGTAATAAAATGTCAAAATAAAACAAATCCTGAGGTTTGTCCCAGAGTTACTGAATCTCTTCGGGGCTGAGTATAGAAGTCTGCATTTAAAAAATAACCTCCTAAGGTGATTTTATTATACATGAAAGAGGAAGGCCGCCTCAGACCAAAGAAAAAGACTCTGAGGGGAAGATGAATTTCAGACACCTGCCACAAGGTATGGGAAAAGTTTTGCTAAGTGTCCTTTTTATTTCTTATTGAATCACAAAGGTAGTAATCAGCATTCTTCTTCAGAGAAATATCTATGATTCTGCTTGTCTTTTCTACTACTGAGGAAATTTTCTGATTCCTATATACATATTGTTTGATTTTGCTTTTAGTCTTATAAAAGTGATTTAATAGGTTTGGTTTATCATGTAGGCTTGGGCTTCCCACATGGCACTAATGGTAAAGAACACGTCTGCCAATGCAGGAGACGTAAGAGACACAGATTTCATTCCTGAGTCAGGAAGATCCCCTAGAGAGAGGGTATGGCAACCCACTCTGGTAGTCTTGCCTGGAGAAACCCATGGACAGAGGAGCCTTGCAGTTTATGGTCCATAGGGTCTCACAGAGTTGGATATGACTGAGGCAACCCAGCTCAGAGTGGCAAAACTGTGAGGCTTACATGAGTACCATCATGTAGGCTTAGTATGACTTGCGTGAATTAGTCTGACGAAGCCTACATGATGGCGCTCATGAATTATTCTGAATTTTGGGCTTCCCAGGTGGTGCTAATGGTAAAGAACCCACCTGCTAATGCAGGAGATGTAAGAGATGTGAGTTTGATTCCTGGATCAGGAAGATCCCCTGGAGGAAGGCATGGCAACCCCTGGAAAATCCCGTGGACAGGAGGGACTGGCGGGCTATTGTCCATAGTTCAGTTCAGTTCAGTTCAGTCGCTCAGTCGTGTCCGACTCTTTGCGACCCCATGAATCACAGCACGCCAGGCCTCCCTGTCCATCACCATCTCCCGGAGTTCACTCAGACTCACATACATCGAGTCAGTGATGCCATCCAGCCATCTCATCCTCAGTCGTCCCCTTCTCCTCCTGCCCCCAATCCCTCCCAGCATCAGAGTCTTTTCCAATGAGTCAACTCTTCGCATTAGGTGGCCAAAGTACTGGAGTTTCAGCCTGAGCATCATTTCTTCCAAAGAAATCCCAGGGCTGATCTCCTTCAGAATGGACTGGTTGGATCTCCTTGCAGTCCAAGGGACTCTCAAGAGTCTTCTCCAACACCACAGTTCAAAAGCATCAATTCTTTTCTGCAAGCAACAAAAAGGCAAATCCAAACTTTCTTAAATCGATAAGGAAATTTATTGGCTTAGGTAAGTTACTAAATGCAGAGGAAGGTTGTCGATTTCATTCTGGGTTCAAGCTTGTGTGTCATGTGTCAGCTTTAGGCTGGCTTCACTTATGGCAGCAAACTGGCTATAGTAACTATGGGATTCACATTCATCCATCACACTCAGCAAAGAGAGACAGAGAGAAAGAAAGGTGAGAGGGCACTTTACTTCTCCCAATACAAGCTCAGGCCTTCTTTATACTGGACCAATGGCACTCCACTCCAGTACTCTTGCCTGGAATACCCCATGGACGGAGGAACCTGGTAGGCTGCAGTCCATGGGGTTGCTAAGAGTCGGGCACGACTAAGCCACTTCACTTGCACTTTTCACTTTCATGCATTGGAGAGGGAAATGGCAACCCACTCCAGTGTTCTTGCCTGGAGAATCCCAGGGATTGGGGAGCCTGGTGGTCTGCCGTCTATGGAGTCGCACAGAGTCGGACACAATTGAAGCGACTAAGCAGCAGCAGCAGCAGCAGCATCGATCACTGACAGAATCAGGTGAAGACCTGATTAGACTGATTGTGTGCCTCAGTCAGGGTCTACACTTGGAGCTGGGCCTATTCCCATTCAAATCATTAGCTGCCTTATAATTGCAGAGGGCTGGAAACGCACACGTGGGTGGGAATCAACCAATAATACTCATCATAAAAACAAGATAATATTCCACCTCGACTTCCCTGGTGGTACACTGGATAAGAATCCACCTGCCAATGCAGGGGACATGGGTTTGATTTCTGGTCTGGAAATACCCCACATACTTTGGAGCAACTAAAGCCTGTGTGCTGTAACTACTGAAGCCCATATGCCTAGAGCCTGTGCTACGTAACAAGAGAAGACACTGCAATGAGAAGCCCATTCACTGAAACGAAGAGTAGCTCGCGATCACTGCAACTAGAGAAAGACTGGGTGCAGCAATGAAGACTCAGTGCAACCAAAAGATAATGAATAAATAAATAAAGCTATAAAAAAACTATGAGACCTTATTTTTTAAAAAAAATTCCACCTGCTTAAATACTATAGTTTAAACTCTTCTATTTTTGTTCAACATTGAACTTCTTTCCAGTTTTCGATATTCTGATATTTAAAATTGGAAACTGAAGACCCACATGGAAGAAACAGGGCAATGTGAGGTACAATAAGGAATGCAGAGACTTTGGAAAAGAGACAATACATGTTCTGTAGTTTTCTGTCCCCATGTGAAACTGTAATCCCACTGTTTCCAAATTTTCCACTTTTTAAAAAGAAGGCTGAAAAGAATGTGGAATCTTCTGGCTTTGAACTTTGGCTAACTTTTTAAGCACCATGCACGTTAAACAAACTACATCTGTGGGTTAGATCTGGATCTAGGCCACTGGTTTCATGTTATGAATCATGTTAGAACATTTTATAACACCTTCCCTCAAAGTGAGAGCCTCAGTCCTCTTATGAACCAGGGCTGCTGGTGTATGTTTAATGCTAAGGAAGCCATAGTGGGGAGAGAAGTGAGCAGTACTCATTTTGTGAAGAACGCTTTGTTATTAGTTCTCTGGCATATACTTAGAACTGTTTTCCTGGTAGTGAGGATGCATTTGTATCAAATCACCTTCACTGTCTCTTATCTGTGTTTTCTTGTGACTCGCCTCTTATCTAGGTTCTCTTGTGACATCTCTTATCTAAGTTCTATTGTGAGGAACAGCTCAGTTTTACAGAATGACCCCTCGTGATTAAGAGGTGTAACGTGGCTATGGGACAGAGTACTTTTCCTTGTAGCAAGCTGGCACATCAATGATCCTATAATAGTGACTTAGCTGTTATGCTCCACTTTAATAGGACAATTAACTAGCAACAGCCAATGGTAGACATTCTTATGCTGCCAAAGGCTTGTGGTACTGAATATGGGAACACTAGGAACTAAAAAGCCTCTTGATGAAAGTGAAAGAGGAGAGTGAAAAAGTTGGCTTAAAGCTTAACATTCAGAAACTAAGATCATGGTATCTGGTTCCATCACTTCATGGCAAATAGATGGGGAAACAGTGGAAACAGTGTCAGACTTTATTTTGGGGGGGCTCCAAAATCACTGCAAATGGTGATTGCAGCCATGAAATTAAAAGACACTTACTCCTTGGAAGGAAAGTTATGACCAACCTAGATAGCATATTCAAAAGCAGAGAGATTACTTTGCCAACAAAGCTCTGTCTAGTCAAGGCTATGGTTTTACCAGTGGTCATGTATGGATGTAAGAGTTGGACTGTGAAGAAAGCTGAGCGCTGAAGAACTGAAGCTTTTGAGCTGTGGTGTTGGAGAGGACTCTTGAGAGTCCCTTGGACTGCAAGGAGGTCCAACCAGTTCATCTTAAAGGAGATCAGTCCTGGGTGTTCATTGGAAGGACTGATACTAAAGCTGAAGCTCCAATACTTTGGCCACCTCATGCGAAGAGTTGACTCATTGGAAAAGACCCTGATGCTTGGAGGGATTGGGGGCAGGAGGAGAAGGGGACGACAGAGGGTGAGATGGCTGGAAGGCATCACTGACTCGATGGACATGAGTTTGAGTGACCTCCCGGAGTTGGTGATGGACAGGGAGGCCTGGCGTGCTGCGATTCATGGGGTCGCAGAGTCGGACACAACTGAGTGACTGAACTGAACTGAACTGAAACTTATTTTGAACTTATGATTTAAAGCTTTTAGTTCCTTTTTTGGGGGGTCTGTTTCTTAGTGAGTGCAGATAATTGTCACGGTGTTGTCCTTCTTTTCAAAAAGCTTTTTTCTAGTTAGCAGATATCAGAAAGCAGAAACCATGTCATTTTCATCTGTTGACATCCTTGTGCCCAGTGTAAGTTTACTAATATTTTATTTAGTAGAGGCTCAGTACATACTTTTTGGCTTCTTTATTAATAGATACAGATGATCTGAGTTATTCTGACCTTAACCTTATTAAATACCAAAAGTTCAGCATTTACTGGGTCAGGCTCAGAGTTAGGTAGTCTCTTGGGATACAGAGGTTAAAAGATTTCCTAGGAAGAAGCCCAGCATCTAGGGGAAATATTAAACAAATGTAATATTCTTGGTCTGTCCTAGCATCTATGAAAGTGAAAGTCCCTCAGTCCTGTCCCTCAGTCCTGTTCGACTCTTTGCGACCCCATGGAGCGTATAGTCCACTATACCATATATGGAATTCTCCAGGCCAAAATACTCGAGTGGGTAGCCCTTCCCTTCTCCAAGGGATCTTCCTGACCCAGGAATTGAACCAGGGTCTCATGCACTGCAGGTGGATTCTTTACCCAGCTATCAGGGAAGCCCCCTCACATCTATAGACATTTAAATTAGGGATTTCTCAAGGTAGCTTTTGGATCTAGGTGGGGAAATGAGTGCTGAAGAATTAAAGTAGGAGAGAGAATTTTAAACTAAAGAAGTCACTTTAGAGTGGAAATCATTGGACACATCTAATTCCTCCTGCTATGTCTTCACTTATTTATACAATAACATTTATGGCGTACTTTTTCTTAAGTCAGACGCTCTGCTAGGCACGGTGGAAGTTAAAAATGAAGCAGAGCCTCAAAAGATTCTTTAGTGGGCTAAAGTATCACAGAAATTTACCCAGATAAGGCTGAATATATTCGGTGCCACAAACCTTTAGAAACAAAGTGCTAAGAAAATTCAAAAAAATTCCTGGTTTTTTTTTTTTTTTTTTTGGCCTCTAAGATCTATGAAGAAGGATATCCACAGTTTAAGGATCAGTGCAGTATTAGTGGATGAAAGAGTTGGCTTATTTTTATGTTAGTTTGTACTCCCAACTTTATTACGCCACAGGATAAAAAGGTGCAAATGAGGATAAGTTTTCTTCATAAATACATAATAGTGCTTCCTGGTTATTTTCTTCAATCTCTCCAAAGTCCCATAGAAGGAACTTTTATAAGCCCACAAGACACCTTGAAAGAGGCACAGAAAAGAGTAACTGACGAGAGAAGTTATGATTCTTTAAGGTGACTTCCCTGAGGCGTACTGGGCATTAAAAATGACAATATACGTAAACCAGGTTTATGAGCAAGAGCACAATCGCCCCAAAGTAAGAATTATCTAAGAGATCAGTAATTGCTGGGCAACGCTTCAACCCAACTCGCTCGTAGATCGGGGTCGCCCTAGCGAACCCGCGCCGCTGGGCTCCCGACATGGTTAAGCTCTGGAAAGTTCTGAAGCACCGCGAGCGTCTCTAGCCCCTTCCCGGGTCCCTACTCTTCACAGCCTAGGCGGGCCAGGTCTTCACTCACAGACTTTAACCCAAACACCGCCAGGCGGGGAGGTGTACGCGCGTGCGCGCCCGCCGCTCAGGGCAGAGAAGGCGCCTCCGCCGTCAGGAACGCGCACGCCGCGCCGAGGGGCCCGGACGTGCGCGCTCCCGACACGTCACCACCACCACCACCACCACCTCCTCCCCGACCCGCCCCCTCCCTCGCCTCTTCCTGCCGGGCGGTCCTCCTCCCCTTCTCTCTCCGCTCCCTCCGCCCTGTTCCCTCCGCCCTCCCAGGGCTTCGGCGGCGGCAGAGTGAACGGGACGGGCCGGGCCGCAGAACGCTGGGCGGCGGGTGCGACGCGGGCGCCTGGCAGAGTTGTTCCGGCCCTTCCCGCGGAGACGAGAGGAGGTGAGGCGAGGGCGGCCTCGTAGGGGCCGGCGGGCGCACCGGCGGCCCGGGGCCGCGGGCTGGGCTGGGGGTGTTGGCGCCGGGGCTGCGCCTGGGGAGGGTAGCTGTGGGGGCCGGGCCGGGCCGGGATGCGAGAGGACCGCGGGAGGAAGGCTCGGGACTGTCGGTGGTTCCGCGGACATCGGTGGTTCTCCCGGGCGGCCGCTCCTCGCGGCCGGGGCGGGTCGGCGGGCGGGCGGGGTCGGCGCCCCTCACCTGGGGGCGGGGGTGGCGACTTGGGCGCTCGCCTCCAGATGTGCCCTCCTGACACTGCCGCCGGCTGCCGCGGGATCGCCGTCCCAGCAGCCCCACGTCCGGGGGTGGGGGTGGGCGTGTGGTGAGGGTATTTTCTTACCCACATTCAGGCATCTGTTCGTGACCGCGTCTCGCCCTCGCGCTCCCCCTGTCTCCGCCAGGCACTTTGCTCCGCTCCTGCTGTTGATGCTTGTGGTTTTGCTGGCTGGGATGGGCTGCGCGCTGGGCAGATCTCTACCTGTCCGGAATGCCCCTCTTCAAAGTTGACCGCCTGACCATGCCAAACATCCCTCTTCCAGGTCGTGGGTGTTCAATGTCCTGATAACTGAGTCAAAGTTTCTGAGACTGGACTAGTACTTTGCACTAGTCGCCAGCGGTGCAGGGCTGGGCAGTGCGTCAGCATGTGGAAAGGGGCCACTGGCCAGCGGGGAGGTGTTCGGGTGCTAGGGAACTGGACCGATAGGATTGTTTCTGATCCCAGGGCAGTGTGTCCAGGTGCTTGTGTTTTGTCCCTGTACTTCTTAGATAAGATCAGTTTAGAAAACGTACTGAAATTTACGTGGTCGCTTGTAGAATTGAGAGTTTCTTGTAAGTGACGAGAAATGCCAACCTCATTTTGCTAATGGTAAGGACAGCTTTCACTTGCCTGATAGATTTCAACTCTGACTGGAAACTTGATTTCAAGGTCTGCAGTTCTGGTGCTGGAAGGTTTAGGGATTTTAAAAAATACATTTAAATTTTCTTGCGTGTACTGGGGAGATAGTTGCTTTTTATAATTCTGATAACACCGTATTACGGAAACCTAACTTTTCTTACAATAGTGTTTATGTGTGGCTTCTGCTGCACTTCTGTAGAATATCTGCGCATTTGTAGAACGATGGCAGAAGATACTAACATGAAGTTTGCTTGTGGTAAAATTGGAAGTGGATTTTTGCTGGTCCACAAGTTGCCAGTATTGGAAAACTGGCCTGTGATTCATTATCTCAACAGAGTCCCATGTGAAACTGACAGTGAAACTACAAAGGAGAAAGACCAGGTGAATTTAATGTATACATTATCTTCAAATTGTATTAAATGCTTGTTTGGTTGGGGAGTTAGTTGAGACTGAGAGGAGTCTTCAATCAGGTCAAAGTGTGCCCTGATATTTTGTATTGACAGGTCATCTGGGGAGAAGTGATGTAGTTGGGCAGTCTTTATATGTGAATGTATTACATAGCCTACATTATATTCTAGGAAGCTGGAAACAAAGTAGTAGGTCCCAGTACTATTGGGACATAGTGAATATACCAACAGACATAAAAGGCATAAAAGGTGTAAATGTGTGACTTTTTTTTTTTGACCTGAGTTATTTGATGGTGATTTTTATATATTATAGTTGCAATGTTCTGTGAATTTTTGTGTCCTTGCTAATTGTTTCATAATTGAGATAATTTTCTTTTCACTTTAGTGGTTATTATGGTGTTTTAAAACTTGAGTAACAGAATTTTATTGGGTATGTAAAACAGTTTTTATGTTTTATCAGCTCACCAGTTCTAAATTTGTGATTTCTAAAAACCTAAAATTTTCTTTGCCTTAACCCAAAGTTGAGCTCATTCAGTTAGTGTATATTTATTTGAACTCAGATAATACAGCATTGAAGCTCCTTTTACCTGTTCTTTTGGAGTAATCACAAGAAGGAATTCTCTTGTGCCAAGTTAAAATATTGTGAGTGGGAGCTTAACAAGGCTTTGAGAAATTAGCTTTGAAGAGAGTAGTAGCTAAATAGCAAAACTTTCTTGTTTTGAAGCTGTAGAAATTGGCCTGAATTCTAGCCTGTTGTTGTCTTGAAGTGGTGTGGGGTCTTAATGGAAGAATAGAGGATGTTTGGAGGATGGAGATACTGCAGGCTAAGGGATTCTCAGGCACAGAGTTTTCTTTTTGCTGTGTCTCACAAGTTTAATGAGTTGCTACATGTGCATAGCTCTTGTATGTGTGTTTATGTGTTTTCAGTTGCTCAGTTGTGTCCCATTCTTTGCCATCCTATGGACTACAGCCCTCCAGACTTCCCTGTCCATGGGATTTCCCAGGTAACAATACTGGAGTGGGTTGCCATTTCCTCCTTCAGGGAATCTCCCTGACCCAGGGATCGAACCCATGTTTCCTGCATTGCAGGTGGATGTTCGCTGCTGAGCCACCAGGGAAACCAAGGTATAGCGCTTACTTTCTACACATAGGTCAGCCAGTGGACCTGAGCATGACCAGCAGCCCCAGGCTATTCCAGCCTCTGGTACAGCCTCTTATAGAGATGGTCTTATGAGCATTTGGCACCACAGATAGTGGAGGCAAAGAAAATACCGACTAGAGCCTGAGTATGGTAAAACACTCAGTTTTTAAGGCAAGGTTTAATATTGTGACCATGAAGAAAGACATTGCTTGACTTGACTCTTGGCTTTTCAAAGAATTGGACATGACTGAGTGACTGAACTGAATAATTTTCACTTGATGGTCAATATTTGAAATTGGGTAGAAGTACCTACCAGCGGACCCTAATAAGGAATAGTTAATGGAATTAAGCAGAACTTGTATCTCACCATTCTCTTTTTCATACTTCATTTACTTTCCATATTGTACTCATGCAACAGATAGGATACTACAATTGAGTATTGCCAGTTTGTGTTCATGCTGACTTCTTTTTTCATCTTTTGTATTTTTTGGTGTAATTTTTGGGATTTTCCTGGGAAACTTCTGTGCATATATTCAGTTGATTTGGAGTTAGATTTGAGCTAACATTATTAGCCTGCTTGAAATTCTGAGCTTCCTTGTTTTCTAAATAACTTTAAAAATAGAAAACACAATTCTTTATAAGTACTCAGGAAAAATCTGGTTACAGACTGTGTTGTTGTGATAGACATAGTACAGCCCAAAATGTATTCAATAAACTTTACTTCTCACCCAGTTTAGTAAGCTTAAGTAAGAAGAAAATAAGAAAGTTTGTTTTTCAATAAAAGCCTGATTTTCCCAGAATATCAAGTCTAACAACTGTTTGCTGTGCTATTTTTCCCCTTGCTTATTCTAAATTCAACAAGTACTACATGTCTCTAGTCCCTGGCAAAAACTTAATTTTAGTAGTAGGGGATTCTCAGTAATGGAAGTCTATTGAGGGATGCAGGCTTGTGCTGGAGAATTTAACAGGGAAACATCAGGGATGGAAATTCACCTTTTTATAGCTCTGGTTTTCTTTGTACCCAGGTTCTAAGCAAGGGCTTCCCTGGTGGCTCAGTAGTAAAGAATCGCCTGCAGTGCAGGAAATGCGGGTTAAATCCCTGGGTAGAGAAGATCCCCTGGAGAAGGAAATGGCTACCCATTCCAATATTCTTGCCTGGGAAACCCCATGGACTGAGGGGCCTGGCAGGCTACAGTCCATGGATTGCAAAGAGTTGGACAGGACTGAGCGACTGAACAAAAACAAGGTTCTTAGTTGGGTGGGTGAAGGGCACATATTCACAATTCCATGGACCTCTTTTCATACTATAGATTTCCTTTTCCTTTCCTCCTGTCTCCCCTAACCCTTTGCTAAATGAGCCATTGCAACTAGTAGGAGGATGTTGTAGCCCTCGGTTGTAACTGAACAAAGGCTGAAAACCTTGGTCTTTTGCTAATACTTCCTAAGCCAAATTTTCACTTCCTGTAATTTGCCTTTTGGTGATACCAGTAGGCATCTCTCATTTTTGAAGAGACATCAATTTTGATGTTGAGATTACATATGTAACTAAGAGTCCAATTTATCGTATTGTGTAGTACACATGGAAGAGGACTAGGAGATTGTTTAGCTGAACATTTAGGAACGGTTTTGACTGTGACTCACAGTGAGAAATACATTTTATACCCATTCACCATGCGCGCGCGCACGCACATGAAGTTGAAAGAAAATTTTGGTGAAGTAATACTTGTCGTTTTAAGGCCTTTGCTGGAGCTGGCTTATCAGTTGACTTGTAAGAGTAGTTATGTCTCTCTCTCTACCTAGGTGCATGTGTAGCTTGAAATTGGCTTTGGTGGGAGTATTTACACCAGGGACATCAACATATGTTACAATTCAGAGCTTTTCTCTCTCCTTTGGATAGCCAGTTAAATATCCACAGTGTACCACTTCACTGCCTACAACATACTTTGATATTTTCTATTTTATTTCATTTTATTAAAAAGATAATGCTGGGTTTTGATGCCAAAATTGATTTTACAGCCCGATAATGGATAACCATCTGTGGTTGAAAACTGGCTTAGTCCACCTTCTTGACTTTGTGGATGAAAACACTAAAAAATTGAAGTTCAAGGTCATATAGCTAGTCATTAGCAAAGGGGGGTCTGTGGACTCCTAATCTGGAGTTATATCTAGTGGATTTATCTCTTTTCCTAACCCATGGAACTCAGAGTTTAATATGTGTAAAATGTGTTAAGCCGTTTGAACAGAGATGAATAAGGCATGAACCTTGACCCTGAGGCTTTATGCTTGTGTGGGAGATTAAATATGGAAATGAAGATAGTGTAAGGCAGAAAGTAATATGTAGTAAAGAGATAAAGATAAGGAGGTACAAGTTAGAGAGAGGAGGGAGGGATTACCTTTAGTTGTAAGGATATGGGAAGAAGTGACATTTAAACCATGCTTTGAAGAATGGGTAGATTTGGACATGTGGAAATAGGACGCATAGTAAATAGAGAAAGGTCTTTCTGGGCCAGGGTGATCAAAGGTATAGAGGGAAAGAGCTAGGCAAGAAAGAGTACCAAATGGTGAAGAGCCTGAATGCCAGTTTTCCTTTCTGTTTTTCAGCTTGTCTTTCACTTTTGTCTCTACAATCATTTGGTACTCACTTCTTAACGTTCAGTAAGCTCTGTATGCTTTGCTCCTGGCTTGACTATGACCCAGAGAGCACTTAAGAATCCTTAGAGTAAAAGCTGAGGGAAAAATTATTAGTTTAAGAGAAGCAAAGTTGAGTATACCAATCCTAAATCTGTTGGAAAGAAAGGGAAAACATTTTCTTTGTAAGGAGATACCATTATTTTTTGTTTTGCCAAATAGCATCAGATTGGCTATAGCAGGAAGCAGTTTTGAAAGTCTTTTTAAAGCACCTTCTAAAATATGCTTTCTAAATGACTGGGTCTTAATTTGGAGGCAGGTTTGGCTTAGGCAGAAAGGCAGTTGATACAGATCCACAGCTGAGCTGACTAGTTTTCATAATTTAGGACAGCAA
Source organism: Cephalophus harveyi (assembly GCA_006410635.1). Lineage (NCBI taxonomy): Eukaryota > Metazoa > Chordata > Mammalia > Artiodactyla > Bovidae > Cephalophus > Cephalophus harveyi. Next base: position 44,994 of record SJYT01080538.1, on the reverse strand, counting down.
AGCAGGGTGTTCATACCACAGCCAGTTGTGAAGGCTTGCTAGATTCTTTACTCAATAGTTCCTTTGATTTCAGCATTTATGTTTTTGACAACCTGTATGACTGGGGATGTTTTGAAGTCCTGGATGGAGCTTGCTTTGTTCCATACGGGAATTAGATGGCTGGAAATGAAGACAAATGACAGTATGTTGTGTCTGTTAATGAAACTGATTCTCAAGATTTTCTACCTGTTGAAGATTTCATACTCATTGCTTCTAATTAAATTGATGCACAGTCAATTTGAAGACGCTTTACTGCTCCTTGACCTACCAATTCTATAAAGTAAAAGCCCTTTTAGATTGTTGGCCAGGTAACACATACAGACTGCTGGAAGTGTGTGGAAAATTTTGGTAATCTTAGTAATGAAGTTGCTATGGTTAAAAAAAAAAAAAAAAAAAAACTTCTTGCTAGTAAGTTGGGTTACTTCTGGATGGTTGACAAGGAATTTTGGGGTTGAGATTTGGTTCCAAAATAAATATGAATGAATGTCTTTGCCATACTGTTTTCCTCATTTAAAGTTCTGATATGTATATTGTCCTGTTACTGTAGGTTTTAGCAGTTTCACATGAACTGCTTCACAAGATAGCACACCCCAAATAGCAGGATAAGAGTTTAGAGGCAGCATGCTTCAGATACCTCACACCGCTTGAATGGTGCAGCTAATCATGTCAGCACAGAGGTAGGTTTTTTTTTTTTTTTAACATGTTAGGGTTTTACAAATTGAGTTTATTAAAATTTTCTACCATCAGTTTTTTTGTGTGTATGTGGTACACAGTGTCCTTAATTTAAACTGTGCAAACATTTTCCTAAACACATATACATTGATGTGTTTGTATAACACACGCCACCCACCAATTGTTGGAATTTTTGGTGAGAATACAGTCTACCTGGTAAATGACTAAAAGTAAGTGATTTGGCTCTTTGAAGACTTACCTCTTAAGTCACAAATATAAGAGTCATGCACACCCAGTGGGTTTTTTTTCTTTGTATGCCACATTTCCAGGAAAGTAGCACGTTTTAAAAGTCAAGCGTAGAATTCATTCGTACCAGTGAAGGAGTTTCGAATTTCACCCTTTCCCTGTGTCTTATGTGCACCTGTATTCTGCCCTCATTATCAGCAGTAGGAAACATTGTATGTATGCGCGCTCAGACACTCAGTTTGCAACCCCATGGACTGAATAGCTCACTAGGCTCTTCTTTTCATGGGATATCCCAGGCAATAATACTGGAGTGGGTTGCCATTTCCTCCTGTAGGGAAATCTTCCTGACCTAGGTATTGAACCCATGTCTCCTGCATTGGCAGGAAATGGCAGATTCTTTACCATTGAGCCACCAGAGAAGCCAGGCAAAATTACAGGACCTTAAAAGTCAAACTTCCACCAGAGGGGATGCAAATAACAAACACTATTTTTAGAGAAAATACAAACTTGTGGTTTTTCAGTTTTGAAGGTTTAAGAGAAGTGTAATGCTAGTTTTTTATAAACAATGTTGAGTGTTTATTCTGTGCTTCAAGATGTACTTTGTCATTTTTGAGCCCCATTTCTAAGAGCATTGTATAAATGCAAATGTTTGTTAGAGTGGTTATTAGGTATTTCCTTCAATAGTTTCTCTTTAGTATATTTACCTTGATAAGACACTTGGAATAAATTATATCTTTGTTTAGTGAGAAGTCAACCTCTGAAGAGAGACTATACATATACTGGCAGATGTTATGGTTTCTTAGGTTGTTTTATAATAATTTTGTTGTCTCAGCAGCTAATAGCCATCAGATTTTAATCATTCATTATTTTATTTCCACAGAGATCTTCTCTCATGGGCTGTATTCTTTCATTTAAAATCTCTGTCTTATATTTTACCCTACTGTTTGTGGTCAGGTTTGGACTAATGTTAAAGACTTTGTCCTAGTCTTTCTATGCAAAGATGTTGCTTATCAAGTTGGTACTAAATTGTAATTTAGTTAATGTCCTCTTTCCTGCATCTATTTTTTTCTCTTAATATTCTAGAATCTTCTTTTAACACTAACCCAAGCTTCCTGGTAAAGTTAATGGGAAAAATGAAGTTAGATGTTATTATTCAAATCTTTGGACCACCTGTTTGCTAGTACTAGTGAACCTATAAAAATTTTTTTGCATAAGTTTGTTTGTTGTTCAGTTGCTAAGTCATATCCAACTTTTTGTGACCCCATGGACTACAGCATGCCAGGCTTGCATGTCCTTCAGTATCTCCCAGAGTTTGCTCAGATTCATGTCTTTTGAATTGGTGATGCTATCCAACCGTCTCATCCTCTGCATGAGTTAGGCAGCTTAATTTGTCAGTAATGAGTCTAGGCCTCTAATTATGTATTTATTTTATTTAATTACTTAATCACTCTGCTATATACTTGAAACCAGCACTTTTTAAATCAACTATTCTTCAATTTAAAAATACACACACACACACACACACACACACACACACAAAGATCTTCACGACCCAGATAATCACTATGGAGTGATCACTCACCTAGAACCAGACATCCTGTAATGGGTCATCAAGGCTGTATATTGTCACCCTGCTTATTTAACTTCTATGCAGAGTACATCATGAGAAACACTGGGCTGGATGGAGGAAGCACAAGCTGGAATCAGGATTGCCGGGAGAAATATCAATAACCTCAGATATGCAGATGACACCACCCTTATGGCAGAAAGTGAAGAAGAACTGAAGAGCATCTTGATGAAAGTGAAAAAGTTGGCTTAAAGCTCAACATTCAGAAAACTAAGATCATGTCATCCGGTCCTATAACTTCATGGCAAATGGATGGGGAAACAGTGGAAGCGGCTGACTTTATTTTTTTTCTGGGCTCCAAAATCACTGCAGATGGTGATTGCAGCCATGAAATTAAAAGACTCTTACTCCTTGGAAGGAAAGTTATGACCAACCAAGATAGCATATTAAAGAGCAGAGACATTACTTTGTCAACAAAGGTCCATCTAGTCAAGGGTATGGTTTTTCCAGTGGTCATGTGTGAATGTGAGAGTTGGACTGTAAAGAAAGCTGAGCACCGAAGAATGGATGTTTTTGAACTGTAGTGTTGGAGAAAACTCTTGAGAGTCCCTTGGACTGCAAGGAGATCCAACCAGTCCATCCTAAAGGAGATCAGTCCTGGGTGTTCATTGGAGGGACTATGTTGAAGCTGAAACTTCAATACTTTGGCCACCTGATACGAAGAGCTGACTCATTTGAAAAGACCCTGATGCTGGGAAAGATTGAGGGCAGGAGGAGAAGAGGATAACAGAGGATGAGATGTTTGGATGGCATCACTGAATCAATGGACATGGGTTTGGGTGGACTCCGGGAGTTGGTGATGGACAGGGAGGCCTGGCGTGCTGCTGTTTATGGGGTCGCAAAGAGTTGGACACGACTGAGCGACTGAACTGAAGTGAACACACATGTAAATATATATATAATTTTTGATTATTTTCAATTAGGTTATTATGAGATATTGAATATAATTCCTGGTACTATATACTAAGTCCTAGTTGTTTATTTTCTGTATAGTAGTGTGTATATGTTAATACCAAACACTCAGTTTATCCCTCCCACCCTCTTTTTCCCCTTTGGTAACCATAAGTTTTCTCTGCCTGTGAGTCTATTTCTGTTCTGTAAATAAGTTCATTTGTATCACTTTTGAGATTCCATATATAATATTTGATATCATGTGATATTTGTCTTTCTCTGGAATATTTCATTTAGCGTGATAATCTCTAGGTCCATCTGTGTTGCTGCAAATGGCATTATTTCATTTTTTTTTATGGCTGAGTAATATATACACATCTTCTTTATCCATTCTACTGACAGTGGATACTTAGGTTGCTTCCATGACTTGGTTTTTATAAATAGTGCTGCTATGAACAGCGGGGTGTTCTAATTTTTTTAAAATTCTGATGTGCATTTTATATTTCTTGTTGGCACTGTCAATAGTTTTGATAGGTGAAACAGGTTTCTCCCCTTGCACTTGATTTCACAAACAATAAAATAGCAATCTCTACCATATGAAGATACCAGATAAAGGTTTTAAAGGATAATCCAATAATAGTAGTTCATAGAAACTGGTTCATTTAGCAATTAATGTGATGCTTCTCATTTTACTTGTAAGTTTCATTATGTTTACATGCTAGTCATGGTGGAACTTTATTATTATGTGCCATTAAGAATTTATTTTTCCAGATGGAGAACTTTAGTAATTTTTATACTTGTGAAAATTTCATTTGGAAGAGGAGCATGATAGTCGATTTTATACATTATGGTTGGTCAAACTGAATGGAAAAAAACATCTGCTTTAAGCCACAAATTACTGAAAACATTTTTTGGTTTTGTGGAAGACAAGGTAGGTAGAGCCTAAGAGCTTAATTCTTGATGTAGTGTTGCAATGAAATTCTGAGAGCATAAGAGATTTGCCACAGTTTTTCCTCTTTGCATAATAATAATAACAAAAACTAACATTATTGAGTGTGAATGGGTTAGTTATTCTGTAAGATAATGTGCATTATCTAGTTAATCTTCACAATAACTACCTGAGGTAGGAACTATTACAGTGTCCAGTTTGCAGGTGAAGGAACAGGCTTAGAGAAGGTCACAGCTCATAAGAGGCAAGTCTCTTTCGCTCCTAAATTACCTCATAGCAACTCTCAACTGCTACTCTGTATTGATGATTTCTTTAAATGGGGTTGATGATACCTGCCTTGAGTGTTTCATAGGGTACTTAATGAGAACCTAAAAAGGTAAGATTTACAACAGGAAACCTATAAATGTGCCTAGTGTTTTCATTTTACTGGGAAATTTTTTGAGAAGCCAAAGAAGTCTTTGAAATAGATAAGCACATATATTACTTTTAATCACTAAAATAAGTCAAACCGTAAAATAAATTGAGCAAACAGATTTTGATAGGCTGCTATCTGAACAGCAGAAGACATGGTTTGTGTGGGTCCAGAGGATCAGTGAGTGAGTGAAAGGCATGTGGAGGCAGAAATGTAGGGATGTATTGAGTAGAAAGTGGATTGGATCATCTTTAGCAACCTGAATTCTTTCTGCGATGAGGAGGAGTATTAGATAACATTAAGTGACCTCAGAAATGCTTCCAACAGCAAGATCTATGAGTGTTTGTAATGGGTGACTTTTATTCTTGTACCTCAAAATAGCTAGATATACCCCCAAAAGTTTTTATTTTAGCTTGGATAGTTAACAATCACTGTTCTTTAAATGTCAGTTTATTTATTTTTTTGCACTGAGGGTGGAAAAATATATTATGGTTGCCTGGAGAGAATATATTTATGTATTTTGCTTTCTTCCCCACAAGATAAACATATTTTTTTTGAGGGTGCAGTGGGTAAAACAATAGTATATTGTTGCTTGCTTGCACTTAATACTTTCCTTGTGATTTTCTCTCAAATTTAGATTTCATAAGTGTGTATTTCCACATGAAAGTTAACATGAGTATGAAATGTTGTTTTTATTGTATGGGGTGTTACAGTTTTATGGCTTTTTATACAATTGGTTTCATTCTCTGACACTATTTTATTCAACAGGCGTTTGTAAGGCAAGGAAAGGATTCAGTGCTTGAGAAGCAGAGATAAGAGATGGTTAAGGAAATGACAGTCATATTGGAGAAACATGCAAGTACAGTGGAGTGTAGCCAGGATGGGGGCAGTGTAGAATGTGTCTTACAGGAAAGCTTCAGAGGGTTCTGTAACCTGGTCTGAGTTGAGTTTAAAGAAGGTGAGAGGTGCATCTTGGAGGTATGAAAATTTGAAGTTGTAACTCTTTACTTGGGTAGACCCAGTAGCTCCTCATCTTCTTCATGAAAGATGCAGAAACCCCCAAATGGATGTAATTTTTTATAAGTAATTACTTAAAAATAAAGCTCTCACTGAGAACTTACTTTTATTTTATATATGATGCTGTGGTTTCTAAAGTAGCAGATTAAAAATAATATAGAATTGAAATAGTGTCATAAATATACATACTGATAATAACAGATTGCTGACATTGATAGCAAGGAAGAAGTAGGAAAAACTACACACACAC
>SJYT01080538.1:25391-38628 GCA_006410635.1 Cephalophus harveyi | reverse complement strand
CCCCCCAACTCTAAAAAGCATAGATAGTAAAGGAAGACCGCCTTGCACACCTATTTAGCTTTGGGTATCTGTTGTATTTCTAGTAGTATATATAGAATAATAATGAAAGTTTGTCATGTTCTTTCTTACAAGAAAAGGTTAAATATATGGTCTGTATAGTTCATTTATGAAGGCATGAAAGTTTTTTCTTAGGAAGATTTTAAAATATGAAATAGTGTGAAAACCAGAGGGTAAACTCTTATGTCAGTTATCAAATTGTTTATCTTGAGTGATTGATTTCCAAAGGGCTTTGAATAACCTTAGATTTAGTTTTTTTCTTATATATGACACATCTTTGTTGTTGTCTATTGCTCAGTCATGTCTGACCCTTTTTGCAACCCCTCTGTCCAGGCTCCGCTGTGCATGGAATTCTCCAGACAAGAGTAGGTTGCCATTCCCTTCTCCAGGGGAATCTTCCCAACCCACATACTGAACTCACGTCTCTTGCATTGCAGGCGGATTCTTTACTACTGAGCCACCAGGGAAGCCCATATGACACATAGACTGCATATTTTATGGAATATTAGACATAGTTCAGACAGTAAAGAGTCTGCCTTCAAAGCAGGAGACCCAGGGGTTTGATCCCTGGGTTGAGAACATTCCCTGTAGGAGGGCATGGCAACCCACTCCAGTATTCTTGACTGGAAAATTCCATGGATGGAGGAGCCTGGCAGGCTACAGTCCACAGGGTCGCAAAGAGCTGGACATGACTGAGAGACTTCTCTTTCACTTTCAGACATAGTTCAGCACAGTCTTTGCTGTGTAACATTGGCTAGAAAGTATATGCTTGTATTGTTCATTCGCCAAGTCCTGTGTGACTCTTCTGTGACCCCATGGACTATAGCCCACCAGGCTCCTCTTCCATGGGTTCTCCAGGCAACAATACTGGAGTGGGTTGCCATTTCCTTCTCCAGGTATTTGCTTATATAAAATATCAAACTTAGGATTCTTGACCATTTGGGTATCAAGTCCTTTTGAGAGTATGGACCCAGGTTATCTTTCTCTTCTGGATGACTTACAGTTGTCTCTCTCAGTCTAGATGCTATCATCTTGATGCTACATCTTCACTGAGATTGTAGACTGTTAGAATCTGTTAGATATCTCTTATCTGTGTTTTTGGAGCATCTCATTTTCCTCCCTGTTGTGATACTAATAACATTACATTGTAGCTTGTCTGTTTCTACTTTAGACTACAGTATAGACTTTTTGAGAACAAAAGCTATTTTGTCTAGGGATCTGGAATTGGTCTTCCCTCGATTTGAATTTTGGCTGTGTGTGGCATTGGGGAAATTATCTGTAAAGTGGGAATAATCGTACTACATAGTTATTTATCTTGAATATGTTAATGAATGTAGAGGAGAAATAACACACTTTCTGTCACATTGTTTAGTTCTCATAAATGTTTCTTCCACCTTTTTTTTTCTTATTGTGTCTGGCATTTACTTTTAAATGCTTTTAAAAGTATTACACAGTAGTACTTTTAAGGTGGTTTTGTAAACTGTGTTAGAGCTCATTTGGATCTATAATTAATATTATTTTAATGAAAATTTCTTAAAATGAATAATAACTAGTATATAAAAAATACAGTCTTTGAGCTAGATATCAGCAAATCATGTACTCTCCAAATTTCATTATCAGCCTGAAAAACTTTCTCCAGGCCTTGTCAAGCATGTAATTGTTGTGATGGCAGTGGATTTCAAGTAGGTGGCCCTGGTGCTCTGTCTGTGGTGACCTGGAGGATGCAGGTAGGGGAAGAGGAGGGAAGCTCAAGAGGGAGGTGATTTATATGTATATAATTATGGCTCATTTGTGGTGTTGTATGGCAGAAACCAATACAGCATTGTAAAGCAGTTTTCTTTCAATTTAAAAATAAATAATAAAGATGCTTCTGAATATAAAAAAATTAAGTAGGTGGAAAAGACTGTAGAGTTCCTTTTTCTGAATTTGCTGCTTTCTGACCTTGTTCACTTGTCTTGTTGGCTGTGCCTCTTACTGCCATCATCTTGGCCTTGTTATTGATCTGTTTCTTGGAAGGAAAGAACCCTGTGTCTGACAGACTTACTAGCTGTGTGACCCTGGGTAAGTAACCTTACTTCTGGGTTTATATATATGTATAATGAAGTAGTAATAATACCTCATGACTCTGAAACTTTAGGTGCCTGGTGTATAGAAGGTGCTCTGTAGATGGTAGGTATTCTTAGCTCTCTTTTCAAGCCAGAATCCTTGGTACTCCTTCTTTATTAGTAACTTTGTTTGAAAGCAGCAAATCAAGAAATAAGGTGAAGGAGAACTGGATCACTGGGGGAATGAAAGCAGAGATTTTGCACCAGCACTCTTGACCTCAGATTGGAGATGGATGGGAAGGGCCTGTAGCTTTATGTGAAGGAGGATGGGTGAAACCTGATTGGATCAGATGTAGCATAACATCTGTAGTCTGGCTTAAACCCTCATCAACTGGTTGGGTGGTTTTTAATTTACTTAAAATTTAAAAGTTTGGTTTATTTTTTAATTATTAAAATGCTTACAATACTAAACTACTTACTTGATTACAGAATGATTTTTCAGTGAGCTGAGCACATCTTATTCAAGGCTTATGGACTGTAGAGCTGTTCCTCTGTGATAGTATGTGAAGACATTTCTAGAAATGAAGAGTTCCCCTCCCTGCCTCCCCCAGCCTATCCTTTACCCGCTTCGTGCCACAAGTTGTTGAGATCTATATGACTGCTACTCCTGTTGGGATCTGTCATTTCATTACATCTCTGTGGTTTGCAAGGTGTCATGTTAAGTGCTGTGGAGGAATGTAAAGAAGTAAAACCATGTATTTCAGGAAATTGATTGCAGTGGGGAAAATGATACATTCATGTATTAAAAATAACTAATTTTTAAAAAAGCAGAATTATTAACTAAAACATCTTATTTTCTGAGCCCAATATCCCTAGGGTTATTTAAGATAAATAGTTTTGCTGGAAAAAAAGTCTTAGGCCGTTGTTATGCAAGTGTCAAACCATGGATTAGAAAAGTTGGAAACTGAAGTTTCTGACTAATGTTAATTTTTCCATCTTATTTGTGAATATTTATTAGCATTATCTTGTACTGATTCCTTCACTAATATCTTCTAAGAATTTAAAAAATTACTTGTCACCTTCAAATGTGATAATTGAAAAGTTGGTTAATTATTTTGTGTCTTTCAAAGCTGATTAAGTTAAATCATCATGATTTAGATATTTTCCTATGGTAGTATTTTATCTTAGTTTGTGTCATTTGCAACAGATCATCAAGTTAGTGCTATATTTATTATTAAATCTAGTATTTATTATTAAGTCTAATATTATTAAATCTAGTATAAATGTAGTATCTTTACTGCAGAATGGTGCACATTTTGATCAAAAGAAGCATTGCCACCCTCCCTGTCACCTCCAGCTGTACCTTGACTAACATTTGGATATAAAAGAATCTAATCAGATTGCTTTCTCCTTTGATTTTCCTGTTACTGACTTCCTGTCATTCAGATCTCTGCTTAAAAAAATTGTTTTCTGAGTCTTTCCCCAACCACCTAATCTGAAGTGGTTCTTGATGCTCTCAGCTTTCTCTGCCACGTTGCCCTATGTATTTTCATGCAGAATACTTATTCCTGTCATAGAAACTTTCTTCTTTCCTTTTTCCCCCCTGTCCCTTTCTTCACTCCCTCCTTCCTTTCTTCCATTCTGCAGTAGCTTGAATGCTCTTTGAGAGCAAGGACCTAACTGGTTTTTATCACTTCAGTTATCTCTAGAGCTTCAAATAATTCGTTCAGTAAAGTTCTGTTACTATAGAATGAGGCAGACATTCTTTCCCCTAAGTAGCTTTATGACTGTCTTGAAAGTTCATTTTACTTCATTATGCCTTGGTTTCTTCCGTTGCAAAATAGGTGGGGGATAGGAGAGGAAAGAGATTGAATTAGATTATTTCTAAAATCTCTGCTGTTAGCTTGTGGTGAGCTTTGAGTCCTGCTCTAATCGTGTTGATGAAGTTGGGCTTAGCTACTTAATTATTTTCTTACTCTTCTCTTGAAACCAGTAGTGCATATTTACATTTGTAAGATTACTGACAGCACTGGCGAATTAACTCTGATTGCAGACTCAGTTTTTTGGTGTACCTAGATTATTAAAGAGATTAGATCTGCAACATGATTTCTGTTTTGATGATCAAATTAGGTTCTGTGGCATATCTAAGTATTAATTTGAACTGATCTTTCTGGTATTTACTCTCAGTATCAGGAAATTGTAGTCATCTTTTTTAATTAATTTTGATTATGAGAGTTATGATTTCTATGAAATGAACTTTGAGATAATATACATATAAATAAAATGAAAGTTTACATCAAAAGTAACTTTTGTAGTAATTTCTGGAAGGCAGTTGGAATTGTAGATATAAACTAGTTTTTCCTTTGGTGCACATGACTAGAATTTTAGACAGTGGGCTATTTTAGTCTTCATTTGGGAATATTATATTGAACAAAAACATGTTTGAAATGGGTAAAGGAAATGAGCAGACAGTTGATATTAGAGGATATACAACCTGTAAGCAACTGTTAGAAGAATGTGTGATCTCCTCAGTAATCAAAGAAATGCTGACTAAAACAAAATGGAATACTTTATGCTTATTTCAGATTTTTTCAAAAGCAGTTATATGTAATGCTGGTTCAGTTCAGTTCAGTCGCTCAGTCGTGTCCGACTCTTTGCAACCCCATGAATCACATCACGCCAGGCCTCCCTGTTCATTACCATCTCTCGTAGTTCACTCAGACTCACATCCATCGAGTCAGTGATGCCATCCAGCCATCTCATCCTCGGTCGTCCCCTTCTCCTCCTGCCCCCAATCCCTCCCAGCATCAGAGTCTTTTCCAATGAGTCAACTCTTCGCATGAGGTGGCCAAATGCTGGTTAGATATTAGTAAAGCAGGTGTATTCAGATAGTGCTACTGGATTGCAATTTGGTAGGATGTATCTTCACTCTCACTTTTCACTTTCCTGCATTGGAGAAGGAAATGGCAACCCACTCCAGTGTTCTTGCCTGGAGAATCCCAGGGAAGGGGGAGCCTGGTGGGGTGCTGTCTGTGGGGTCGCACAAAGTCGGACATGACTGAAGCGGCTTAGCAGCAGCAGCAGCAGCAGGATGTATCTAGAATTTTTAGACTATTCATAATTGTTTTATAAATCTGATCAGTAGCTTTCCTTCTGAGAATATCCTCAAGAAGTAACTACAGAGGAAAGAAGGCCAAGATAAGAAACAGGTGTTTGCAGGAAACTATTCAGAGCAACATTATAGTAGTGGCTTATTGAAAGCAACTTAAATTTTCAACAATAGGAGACTTTAAGATATGGTACACTTATTGCAAGAACCATTGTGTAGCATAAAAATAATTAGAAAGACTATCATTTTAAGGAAGAGTGAATGTAACCATTTAAAATTATAAGAAAAATATCAGGAATGCACACCAATTGTATTAGCTCAATAGTATTAAGGATGTTTTTTTTTCCCCTAAATTTGTGTAACTTTTATAATGAAAAAAGCATAAGTAAAATTAGATTTTGCTAGTAGTGATCAATTTGTTAGTATAACTAGGGTTGCCAGATTTAACAAATAAAAATATATACACTATTTGGGATGTATATTCCAAATAAATAAAATTATTTTTCTGAGATTCAGTGTTAAACTGAGTGCCTTATGTTTTATCTGACAACCCTAAGTGTAACACATTTTGATTATAGTTGAGTGTTGTTGAGAAATGTTGGGACACTCTGCCTTCCAAATAATTCCAACAATTGTTTTTAATTTAGTTAAAAACTAGAATTATTTAGCTAGGAAAATTACTCTTGTGGTCTAATTTTTTTTCAGAACTTTTTTGACTGATGCTTGAAGGGAATATGCTTCAGTGTTTGGCAAGAGTAATTAAAAACTCTTGTTACTTAACAAAAGCATGATACTGGATTCTGCTTTTTTACCTTAGATAGAAGGATGATTTGTTGAGTTAACATTTTTTTAGTTTTAGAAATAACAGGATTTCTGGATTTCCCTGATGATCCAGTGGTTAGGACTCCATATTTTCACTGCCAGCGGCCTGGGTTTGATCCCTGGTTGAGGAACTGAGGTCCCACAAGCCAGTAGCTGTGGTGAAGAAAAAAAAAGGTATTTCTGCAGTGAAACATCTTTCTACATATATCTGGGAAGGTGCTTTCCCTATCAGAGACTTATTGATATAATGTTTGGGAGGTCAAGGAAATGAGAATAAGGAGGGAAGTTGAAATAGGATTGTAACTATTTTGCTTTGAAAAATGGAACTTTTTTAAAGTTTCATATTTGAAGTGAAAATAAAATGCACTTATAAGGAGTTCTGACAGTTTTCTAAATCCTAAGTAATCCTCCCACAGAATGAATGACATATCAGGACTTTTTGGATTGAAAAAGATGCAATTTTGGGGTCCAACTGAAGATAAATCATATGAAAATGAAGATCAATTTAGTAATTATTGTTGATACAGTTAATGTATCCGATCAAGGGCTTTGATATACTAGGTACTAATAACAGAGATACCCTGCCATCATAGAATTTATAGTTTAGGGAAGGAGTTTGGCAGTTACTGTGCTCTGTGATAAGTATAGTGATAGGCCATTTGAACTGCAGGGGTAGCTCAGAGGAGGGGCACCTTAGCCAGAGGAGAGATTCTATGATCAGAAGGAGTGGAATTAGCCAGGGAAGATGATGTGGGAGTCCTGGAGACTGAGAGCAGATATGAAGGTCCAGAAGCAGGGAAGAACATAGCAGATCTGAAGAGTGAAAGAAGGAAGTGGACAGCAGTGTATTTGAAGGAACAGGGAGAGCGCGTGGTAACACATGAGGCTGTAAAGGTGAGCAGGGGCCAGGTGATGGTGGATCTTACGGATCATTTAAGATGTGGGCTTTATTCGAAGAATGCTGTGCTGTGCTTAGTTGCTCAGTCATTTCTGACTCTTTCGACCCCATGGACTGTAGCTTGCCACGCCCATGGGGATTCTCTAGGCAAGAATACTGGAGTGGGTTGCCGTGCTCTCCCCAGGGGATCTTCCCAACCCAGGGATTGAACCCAGGTCTCCTGCATTGTGGGTGGATTCTTCACCATCTGAGACACACATTAGATTTTGTTCTAGAGAGATTATTTTGGCCTGGGTGTGTAGAGTTGATTTGGAGAGAAGTAGGCTAGAGTATGGAAGACAATTTAGAAAATGGTTACAGTAATCCAGGTAACTGAACTAGGATGGGAGTAGTGAAGCTTGAAAGGAATGGACAGGTTTAAGAAATTTTTATGAGACAAAATCACTGGGACTTTGTGATATGTTTGATTTAAGAGTGAAAGAGAAGGAGTCATAATTCTTGGGCAGGTTTACCAAGAGGGATTAAAGGAGGAGCAGTGTTTTGGAGTTTGACATTGTAGATGTCTGTAGGCAGCTTGACAAATGGTATAAAATGTGAGAAAGATGTCTGGGTTTGAAATGTACTAATTGAGATTAAATAGGTAGAGTTGAAGGGCTTCCCTGGTGGCTCAGAGGTTAAAGCGTCTGCCTCCAATGTGGGAGACCCGGGTTCGATCCCTGGGTCGGGAAGATCCCCTGGAGAAGGAAATGGCAATCCACTCCAGTATTCTTGCCTGGAGAATCCCATGGACGTAGAAGCCTAGTAGGTTACAGTCCATGGGGTCGCAAAGAGTTGGACACGACTGAGCGACTGACACACGAGGTAGAGTTGAAGAGACCCAGAATAGAACCCTTAGGAGCTCCCTTTAAAAAAAAAGTGTTTCGAAAATCTTACATTTTTATTTGTATTTCTTCCATTTGTGCTTGTTGTATTTACTTTGTTTTTACAAGTCTTTCCTCTGTTAGATTATAAGCCCCTTAAGGGCAGGACCATGTCTCTTTTGTTTACCTCTGTATGCACAGTACTTGGCACATAGTATACACTTGATAAATATTTGTGAAATGAAAACAGTTTTCCCTATTACTTGTGTTCCTCATTTGAGTCTTTAGTTGTGGGCATTTATTTCTGGAATCTCTGTTCTATTGTATGATCAGTTTGTCCTCTTTCAATCAGTATCATGTTGTTCCCTCACCCAGTCATGTCCGACTCTTTGTGACCCCATGGCTTGCAGCTCTCCAGGCCTCCCTGTCCCTCACCATCTCCCGGAGTTTGCCCAAGTTCCTGTTCATTGCATTGTTGGCTGTAGACAGCCATCTCATCCTCTGACATCTTCTTCTCCTGCCCTAGATCTTTCCCAGCATCAGGGACTTTTCCAGTGAGTCGTCTGTTCGCATCAGATGACCAAAATACTGGCGCTTCAGCATCATTCCTTCCAGTGAATATTTGGGGTTGATCTCCTTTAAGATTGACTAGTTTGATTTCCTTGCTGTTCAAGGGACTTTCAGGAGTCTTCTCCAGCACCACAGTTTGAAGGCATCAATTCTTTGGCGTTCTGCCTTCTTTATGGTCCAGCTTTCACAATCAGTGTCACATAGGTATGTTTTCTTTTAACTTTTCATTACGGAAAATTTCAAATTTATGAGAAAGAAAAAGTTTACTTAATACCCACATAATAATCTAAATTATGTTTCTCATTTTGGCTTAATCTCTTTTTTTGGGTGTAGCACTGCAAATTGCAGAAATTGGTTTATTTTTATCCCTAATTACTTGAATGTATTTCTCAAAAGTAAGAACATTTTCTTATATAACTATAATCACATTATCACATTATCATACCTAACTAAATTAACAATTTCTTAATATCCTCAGAGACCCAGCCTGAATTAAAATTTTGCCAGTTATACCCAAAATGTTTGTGTTAGTTTGCTAGAGCTGCCATAACCAAATACCACATACCAGGTGGCTTAAAGGACAGGATTTATTTTCTCACAGTTTGGAGACTGTAAATCCAAAATCAGTGTATTTCTCCCGAGGATCTCCCCTTGGCTTGCAGGTGGCTGCCTCTCTGTGTGTCCTCACGTGGTCTTTCCTCTCTGCGTGCATCCCTGGTGTTTTTGTGTGTCTGAGTTTCCTTCTTACAAGGGAACACCAGTCAGATTAGATTAGGACCCGCCCTAATGGCCTCCTTTTAACTTACCTTTTTGGTGGCTCAGAGGTTAAAGTGTCTGCCTCCAATGCGGGAGACCTGGGTTCAATCCCTGGGTTGGAAAGATCCCCTGGAGAAGGAAATGGCAACCCACTCCAGTATTCTTGCCTGGAGAATCCCATGGATGGAGGAGCCTGATAAGCTACAGTCCATGGGGTCGCAAAGAGTCGGACACGACTGAGCGACTTCACCTCACCTTAACTCCAAAAATAGTCACATTCTGAGATACTGGGGGTTAGGGCTTCAAGATATGTAGAATGTTTTTGTGGTGGGAGTGGGGGGCACAATTCAGTCCTAAACAATGTCTTTTATACTGGTGGCTTGTTCAAAGCAGGATTTAATCAAGGACTATGCAGTTGCATTTAGTTGTAAATTTCTTTCGTACACTTTAACCTACATACATCTCCCCACTTTACCCCTTTTCTTCTCTTGACAATACAGACATCTAGCCAACTGTCCTGTAAGATATTCCATGTTTTGGATTTGTCTGACTTATTCCATTGTTTCCTGTTTCCTATAAACTGAAAGCTAGATCTGAAGGTTTATTTAAATTAAAACATTTTGGGCACCGGTATTTATAGTTTGTGCTGTATGGGTCAAATGGTTGTGTCTGGAGGCACATGTCTCATTGTCCTTCTCTTAATGATGCTGAGATTGGTCACTGGGTAAAGCGGTAACAGAATAGAATTGTTCTGTTATAAAGTTTATTTTTTTCCTTATCACTAAGAAGTTATCTGTGGTACAGCACTGTAAGTATTACATGGTTTTGATTGTTGCAATTTAGGGTAGTGTGGTTGCTTGAATGCCATCGATAAGGGTTGTTACGAATAGTGAATATTTCTCATTTTTCGCTTTCCAGGATTTGAACCCCTTGCCTGTATTTGGCAAATTTCCCCAATTTATGAGGCAGAGCCATCTTTTTACTAGAGAAGTGGAAAATGTTAGGTGCTTTACTCCCAGGCCCCTTTTCATCTAGGGCGTGGATACATACCTGGGTTCTATCAGTCCGATACCTATCTTCAGTTTTGGATTAGAAGCTTGTAATATAAAGATGACCCTGGGAAAAAATCCTTTCCAGTGAGGGTTGGTAGCAGCAGCCACTGTCTTGTTTAGTTTAAGAAGCAGCAGGGGCACTGATAAGTGTGGCATCCACCCAGTGTCTAGACTGTCGGTAATATGGGCGGTACGAGCTCTCACATCTGTGCCAGCAGCAGCGGTGTCATCACTGGAAAGGTTGAGGCTTGCTTTCAGGCCTAGCCTCGGCTGTGTGGCCTTTTATAAGTCCAGTTCCTTGCTTTTCTGAAGATATATTTTAATAAATTCCATTTCTGCTCTGGTAGCTATAATTTCTTTTTCTTCTTAATAACTAAGAAATCTTACTGGGAAAAACACTTTGAGGGGATAATTTAGATCAGAAGTTGGACCTAGTGTCATCTTAGATCCTCTTTAATCTGTAGCTATGTTTGCCTACCCATTCTTGGTTTGTAAAAGTAATTTTATATTTGTCTTTATTTCCTTTTTTCTTGTTCTTTGAAATACAATTTGCCACCGGTTGTTAAGTTTTAGAAGTATTCATTGCAAAAGCATTCATTTTATGCCCACTGTGAGCCTGAGCTGGAGAAACAAGATGAATAGTAATCTGCCCTAGAGGAAGATAAATCACGAGGAAGATAAATCATGTAGAGGTGTTAATCTTGAAAGAGGTTCAGATAAAGTGCATTGGCAGTTCAAGTAGGAAGAAATTGTTTGCATTAGGAGGGGTAGGAGATGATGAAAGAGGTACGATTTGAGCTGAGTTTTGGAGGCATGGTAGTGTCTAGGTATAGCCAGATGAGTGAGAAGGGGGCTTTAGGTAAAGGGAATAGCATGACCAGAGGTAAGACGTTGAATGTGTATATGGGGATATTTATTCTATTAGGAAGCAAAATTGATAATTTAGAATGCTTATTTGTTCATTAACAGTAATGGTAAGAAATCCATTGCATGTTGACATAAATGACATACATTTTATTGGAAAGTATTTCTAAAAACAGTTTAGTGAGAAAGCATGGTTTTGCATTTTGCGAATTCCTTTAATGTCTGCCTTAGTAGATGACAGATTCTCGTGTCTGCTACTACATTCACTTCATGGTAGTATGTTGTTTGGGTTGAAATATTTGAAGAGAGTCTGGCCATTTTCCTTTACTTTTAGCCACCACTCATCTTGGGGCAAGGAGTGAGGAGCTGAGAATGCAGGTATTTGAAGATCTCCTCTGCATACTATTTAACCAGAATTAGATAAACAGTGAAGATTTTGTGGAGGAGGTGAGATTTGAGATGAGGGTTGTAGGCATTAGATAAACAGGAGGAAATAGAAAGGCATTATTGTTGGGGCCAGATAGTATACACAAAGTTATGGAAAATTAAATGTCTCAGGATCAAAAGTTTGAAACAATTGCCTTGATTTCAAAAGATAGATCAAAAGTAAAAATGATCTTCATGTACTGGGATCTGATAAACTCTGGAGGATAATGGAAAGACTGTGGTACAATTAGTTGGCTCATAATGCTGGGGAGTAATAGTGGCTTGCCGTTTATTGTGTGCTTTCTATGTGTCAATTACTGATCTAAGTTTAATACATGTATTCATACATGCAAATAACCTGAGAAAGTTGGCATTATTATTATTATCATCATTTTGCATATGAGAAACCTGAGGCACAGAGAAATTATGCTACTCACCTGAGGTCACACTATCAGTAAATTGCAGAATTGGGATTTAAATGCAGACAACTGGATTCCAAGGCCTATTCGTTTATGGAGCACACTAAATTGCCTCTTAAATATTAAAAAATAAGTTTATATAACGAGGATGGTACTAGCTTCTGAAGGAATATTGAAACTGAGGAATTTAAACTTGTACAGGAGAATCTGTAAATTTTTTTTTTTTTAGTTTATTAGAAAATTTTATTTCAAAATATTTATTGAATATGTCACCTGTTGCACATTCATATGGATGAATGTGGCAGAGCCTGCTAATTTTTCCTCAACAGCTATCTGTCCTTTCTTCTGAAGTAATATCTTCTTAAGCTGGGTTCATGTTGGTTGATAGTAATGACTATATCTCCCAGCCCTTTTTGAAAGCTGGCATGGTCATATAACTAAGTTCAGGCCCTTGGAATGTAAGTAGAAGTACTGTTTGAACTTGGCTTAAGTGATAGGTGGTATATATCCTTTGTTCTCTCTCTCTCTCTTTTTTTTCTTTCCTCAGTCTTACAGCCTGTAAAATGCCAAAGGGAAAAGTGTTAAAAAGAACAGAATCTCTTTGAGTAGAAATTCTTAGAAAGGATTACGTAGGAGCTGTCCATGATGTCAAGTGAGGGAGAAAACTCAATGTCATAAGAATTAAAATTTGGTAGCACAGTAAGAATACCAAAGATGTGTGGCAAACTTTATTAGAAGTACTCAGTTGGTGAATTTGAACATGCTGATCCTGGAGCAGCTAACATCCTTACTCACAACCTGGCATTCTCAGAAATTTCGAACTCCTAAAGATGCTTGGTCAGAAAGGGCCATGATTGTCTATTCATTTGAAATATAAGTAAAGCTTCGGAAAAAAGTGGCAACACGAGTCAAGTTACGCAGGCAGCCCTGCTTTTTTTTTTTTTTTTCTTTTAACCTTATGATACTATTATTTCTATTTCTTTAAAATATTTGAATAGATGATTTTTCAGAGAAGTTTTAGGTTCCTAGCAAATTTGAGCAGAAAGTACAGTTTCATAGACCCCTCCTCCCCTATCCTCCATGCAGAGCCTACTTCACTGTCAGCATCAGACATCAAAGTGGTACATTTGTTACCATTGATGAACTTAGGTTGATACATAATCATCCCTAAAGTCCGTAATGTGCGTTGGAACCCACTTTTAGTTTTGTACAATTTATGAGTGTGGATGTATAACAGCATGTATCCGCCACTATAATATCATACAGAATAGTTTTCAGTTCAGTTCAGTCGCTCAGTCATGTCCGACTCTTTGCGACCCCATGAATCGCAGCACGCCAGGCCTCCCTGTCCATCACCAT
>SJYT01080538.1:0-22947 GCA_006410635.1 Cephalophus harveyi | reverse complement strand
CTCCACTGATCTCCAGTAGCATATTGGGCACCTAATGACCTGGGGAGTTCCTCTTTTGATATCCTATCATTTTGCCTGTTCATACTGTTCATGGGGTTCTCAAGGCAAGAATACTGAAGTGGCTTGCCATTCCCTTCTCCAGTGGACCACATTCTGTCAGCCCTCTCCACCATGACCCGCCTGTCTTGGGTTGCCCTGCAGGCATGGCTTGGTTTCATTGAGTTAGACAAGGCTGTGGTCCTAGTGTGATTAGATTGACTAGTTTTCTGTGAGTATGGTTTCAGTATGTCTGCCCTCTGATGCCCTCTTGCACCACCTATCATCTTACTTGGGTTTCTCTTACCTTGGGCATGAGGTATCTCTTCACGGCTGCTTCAGCAAAGCACAGCCGCGGCTCCTTACCTTGGACGAAGGACAGAATAGTTTTACTGCCCTACAAATCCTCCATGTTCTGCTTTTTCATCCTCCATCCCAGCTGACCACCACTTATTTTTCTTCTGCCACCAGTAATTTTGTATTTTCTAGAATGTTGCATAGTTGGAATCTTACAGTAAGTAGTCTTTTCACATTGACTTCTTTCACTTAGTATTATGAATTTGAAGTACTTCCATGTGTTTTCACGTCTGGATTGTTGTTATTCAGTTACTCAGTCATGTCCAGATGGACTGCAGCATACCAGGTTTCCCTGTCCTTCACCGTCTCCCAGAGTTTGCTCAAATTTATGTCCATTTGAGTTGATGATGCCATCCAACCATCTCATCCTCTGTTGCCCGCTTCTCCTGCCCTCAATCTTTCCCAGCATCGAGGTCTTTTCCAATGAGGCAAGTCTTAGCGTCAGGCCAAAGTATTGGAGTTTTAGCTTCAGCATCAATCCTTCCAATGTGTCAGTCAGTTCAGTTTAGTCGCTCAGTCATGTCCGACTCTTTGTGACCCCATGGACTGCAGCACGCCAGGCCTCCCTGTCCGTCGCCAACTCCCGGAGTTTACTCAACTCATGTCCATTGAGTCGGTGATGTCATCTAGCCATCTCATCCTCTGTGTCTCCTCCTCCTCCTGCCTTCAGTCTTTCCCAGCATCAGGGTTTTTTCCGGTGAGTCCATTCACTGCATCAGGTGGCCAAAGTATTGGAGTTTCAGCTTTAGCATCAGTCCTTCCAATGAGTATTCAGGACTGATTTCCTTCAGGATGGACTGGTTGAATCTCCTTGCAGTCCAAGGGACTCTCAAGAGTCTTCTCCAACACCACAGTTCCAAAGCATTAATTCTTCGGTGCTCAACTTTATGGTCCGATTCACATCTGTACATGTCTACTGGAAAAACCATACCTTTGACTAGATGGACCTTTGTCAGAAGAGTGATGTCTCTGGTTTTTAATATGCTGTCTCTTTTTAGCACTTACTAATAGTCCATTGTCTGGATTATTTATGAATTCACCTACTGTAGGAATCTTGGTTACTTCTACATTTCTGTAAATATAAATAAAGCTGTTGCAAATATACATGTGCAGGTTTTGTGTGGACATAACTTTTTGGTTCCTTTGAGTAAATAACAAGGAGTGTGATCACTGGATCATATGGCTAGTTTTGTGAGAAACCACCAAATTGTCTTCTGGAATGACCATATCATTTTGCATTCCTGCCGGAAATGACTGAATTTTTGTTACATCATGTTCTTGTCAGCTGTTGGTGTTGTCAGTTTTATTGTTTCAGTTTGCATTTACCTGATGACTTAGATGTGGAGCATCTTTTTATACATTTATTTGCTATCTGTTAAGTTCTTTGAGATAATCTATTTTACCCGATTTTTTAAATGAAGTTGTTCATTTTCCTGTTATGCTATTATTTTCACGCCTTTCTTTTTTCTTGTCTTCCTCTTACAGTTAATGTGAGAGACATTGTGTCTTAGTGAAGTCCCTTAGAATCAGACTGTTAAAATCCTGCTTCCATCATTTAATCACTGTGGCTTTGTGAAAGTTAAAATAAGCTCTTGTGCCTCAGGTTCCTTCTTGGTAAAAGAAGGGTCATAATGTGTGATGGTTAAATAAGTTGATATATATAATATAAAAAGGGCTTGGAGTAGGGCTTGACCTGTGTTAGTACGTAGTATTTATTATCCCATCATTTCATACAATTCTTATCAGTCACTACTCTTTACCACATTCCCTCTAGAAAACTTCTGTTAAACTTATTCACACTAACTTGTGTATGAGTTTTAGGAATATTTATATTTTCAGTCTTAATTGAATTTTAAAAATCACGTTGGTACCATCTGAGCATTTTCTCTTAGTAAAATGTTTAATAAATACACAAGTATATCTAGGTAAAAATAAAGTTTCCCTGCATGTAACACCTCTTCCCCTTATTTCTTCTCCTCTTTCCAGATGCTAAGTACTGTTTACAGTTAATAGTAGATTGAGGCTGAGCAGATAGGCCTATCTATGGTGTTCCATCTTAAAAATATTTTAAAATCTGAAGTCTCCTGGCAGCTGTTCTAATCTAGAGTCTCTTGTAGTAAAGAAGTTTCATGCAGCCTTGCAGTGTTAATCTCTTGTACTCTCCTCAGGATTTATTTGTAGATCCAATACCGTGAGTATGGTCTACTGCTCTTTGGTTACTTCTTCAGTTTGTGGTCGTCAGGGTATTTCGTTTCTCATCTTAGCAGTGTATGCTAAGAATTCCCAGCTTATTTAAGAAGATGCTCAGCCTTAGTGGTGTGGAAGTTGATCCAACAGGTCGGTCACTCAAGGTTGGGGTGAAGTTATGGTGGCAATCTTGGCCTGCTCATGTTGACATTTTTTGTATAAAGCAGTGATTCTTGACTGCTTAGGATTCATGATGGGCTCCACTGAAACATAATTGTAGAAATAGGAGGCATTAGGAGGGGTATGTCAGGGCTCTGGGCCATCCGGCTGTTACTGATTTGGGAATGTAAGGAGATCTGGAGATGCTTTACAGTCTTTTAGCTCTAACTTCAGAGCCTATTGGGTAGCTACTGTTCACTAAGAAAATATCCAGCTGAGAGGCAGAAAATTTTATGCAGTTTGCTTTGAAAACTATGGCGCTTAAAGTACTTGAAGGGTAATTTAGAATTTTATTCGTTTTAGGTTTTACATATTGAAATGACTTTTTAAAAAGATGTAAAACTGTACATTCAAATAATTATTTCCTGAAAATTTCCACCTTTATTTTAAAATCCTGGATAGTATGTAATCATTGTAACATATTTAAGAGTACAAGTAAACAGTGAAATCTCCTCATTCATTGTTTACTAAATACACATATTTAAAAATAAAAGAGATGAGCTTGCAATAGATAGTGTATTTTGGATATTTTTCTGTGACAATTATTTGGCAGCATAATGCTACATAACTTGTGGAACTGTTTCCTTACTGTTGGATAGAATCTGGATCTCCCTTGCTTCCATGGTGGCTCAGTGGTAAAGAATCTGCCTGCAGTACAGGAGATGCGTTTTGGCCCCTGGGTCGGAAAGATCCCCTGGAGAAGGAAATGGCAACCCACTCCAGTATTCTTGCCTGGAGAATCCCCATGGACAAAGGAGCTTGGTGGGCTACAGTCCATGGGATCACAAGAGTCAGACATGACTTAAAGACTACACCACCACCTCCACTGAAAGCAAATCTAGTGTTCTAGTCATTGTATTTTCTTGTATTTAATGGATGTTTATCTAGGACAGATTTTTGCAGGTGGAAAACAGTGTACCTTTACTTTAAAATTTAAAAAAATTTCAGTAGAATTAAATGTTGACCTCTGGATTTTTAAGGGGGCAGTAAATGGCATCCGGTCCCATCACTTCATGGGAAATAGATGGGGAAACAGTGGAAACAGTGTCAGACTTTATTTCTTGGGCTCCAAAATCACTGCAGATGGTGATTGCAGCCATGAAATTTAAAGATGCTTACTCCTTGGAAGAAAAGTTATGACCAACCTAGATAGCATATTCAAAAGCAGAGAGACATTACTTTGCCAACTAAGGTCTGTCTAGTCAAGGCTATGGTTTTTCCAGTGGTCATGTATGGATGTGAAAGTTGGACTGTGAAGAAGGCAGAGCCCTGAAGAATTGATGCTTTTGAACTGTGGTGTTGGAGAAGACTCTTGAGAATCCCTTGGACTGCAAGGAGATCCAACCAGTCCATTCTGAAGATCAGCCCTGGGATTTCTTTGTAAGGAATGATGCTAAAGCTGAAACTCCAGTACTTTGGCCACCTCATGCGAAGAGTTGACTCATTGGAAAAGACTCTGATGCTGGGAGGGATTGGGGGCAGGAGGAGAAGGGGACGACAGAGGATGAGATGGCTGGATACTCCAGTACTTTGGCCACCTCATGCGAAGAGTTGACTCATTGGAAAAGACTCTGATGCTGGGAGGGATTGGGGGCAGGAGGAGAAGGGGACGACAGAGGATGAGATGGCTGGATGGCATCACTGACTCGATGGACATGAGTTTGAGTGAACTCCAGGAGTTGGTGATGGACAGGGAGGCCTGGCGTGATGCAGTTCATGGGGTCTCAAAGAGTCAGACATGACTGAGCAACTGAACTGAACTGAAAGCTCAAACTCGTTTCGGTAGAGATGAAAAATGTTTCATTTAATAATGAAAAATGTTTATCAAATAGACTATTGCAGGTAGAAACTCCCAAGGAAATTTCTACATAGTTGAGTTTCAGGTAGATGAAGATGTGAGGATAATCTCACAAAATAATGGCTAATACTTTTTCATTGTCATTAAAATTAAGAGGAAAAAATTTCTGAAAGGCTTGGTGATGTTTTGACAAGAAGTTACATCAGTTTAAGCTGCTTCCTAGTGAGAGATGTAATAATGATAGTTGATGTTTTGATATAAAAGTGATGGATTCATATGGTTAAAATTTAAGCAGCTTCAGAATGTCTGTATCTTTTGCATAGAGCCCTGCTCCCATTCCACCCTAACCTTCAGAACTACTGAGTTGAGGTATGCAGAGGGTGATTTCCCAATTTGTCATTACATTTCCATGTCCTTTTTTCCCCTTGAGGTATAGTTGATATACAATATTAGGTAAATTAGATGTTTCAGGTGTATAACATAATTTCACAATTTTTAAAGGTTCTATTCCATTTATAATTATTAAAAAATAATGGCTATATTCCCCACACTGTGCAGTATATCCATGTACCTTATTTATTTTATACATAGTATTATAGTTTATACTTCTTAATTGACTGCACTGTTCTTGCCTTTCCCTTCTTCCCTTGCACTATTGGTAACCATTAGTTTGTTCTCTATATCTATGTGTCTGGGTGTTTTTTTTTTTTTAAATTCACTAGTTTGTTTTATACTTTGGATTCCACTTGTGATACCACACAGTGTTTGTCTTTCTCTGACTTATTTCACTTAGCATAATGCTTCCCAAGTCCATCCATGTTGCTGCAAATGGTAGCATTTCATTCTTTTTGTGGCTGAGTATTACTCCATTGTGTATACCACCTCTCCTTTATCCATTCATCTATTGATGGACACTTAGATTGTTTCTGTATCTTGGCAGTTGTAAATAATACTTCTGTGAACATTGGAGGGCATGTGTCTTTTCTGATTAGTGATTTGCTTTTTTTCCGGATACATGCCCAGGAGTGGAATTTCTGGGTCATATGGTGGTTCTTTTTTTAGTTTTTTTGAGAAACCTCTATGCTCTTTTCCACAGTGGATGTACCAATTTACTTTCCCACCAACAGTGTAGAAGGGTTCTCTTTTCTCCACATCCTCACCAACAGTTGTTATTTGTGATCTTTTTGCATACCCATGTAGTTCTATTTTCCTTTGTAGTTAACCACTTTATTGCTCAGCTGTATCTCTGCTAATGTGAATTGTAAAGGGAAAGGGAGGAGTGTGATCATGTCTGGTAGATGATGGATTATTTGAAAAAGTTGTTCAAAATAGGGAATCACGTGAACATAGCACAAATAACTTTTAACATGTTAAGTTGAAATCTGTGTGTACCTTTATTTACCAAGCTTTTGATGCAGGGTCAAAGCCTTCTAGCATTCTGTATATTGGTCTTTCTTGCATATACCTCACCTATAATGCTTCATTTTAGATTTTTTTAGTGTGCCTAGAGTAAAACCTTAAATCCTTAAATGTGGTAAAAAGCTGTTTACAATCTTGTCCCTTACCAGATTCTAAGAAATCTACTCTTTCTCTGGTTTTCTGTGATCAAGTTATGCTGACTCTTCAACTTCTGAAACTTGCCTTAGAACTTTCTCACATGCTGTTCCCATAACCTGAAATTGTCTTTTCTTCAAATCTTTGAGTGTGGAAATCTTAAAGTGTCCTGTTTTTAGAGAGGCATCCTTAGTGTTCTAGTCTAAAGCGGGATTACTCCCCAACCCCCACCACCACTAATATCACCTGGCTCTTTTCCTTCATTCTACTTGCAGCATTTGATGAGTATAGATCTGTGGGTTTATTTGTTGAATTTCTGCCTTTTCACAAAACTAAAGGCTACCTACAAAAGGCAAGGGTTTTATGTGTTAGACTTGTCATAGCCTATGCTTAGAACAGTGTATGGATATAAGAAGAAGATTAAATATTTGTTGACTTAATTAATCAAATATTTATTAATTGTGTTTTTGTCAGTACTGTAGGGGCATTAATAAAATGCCACTTAGTCACCATATTGGTAGCCTGTAGTATATTTTTAAATGGAAATGTGTATATTCAGGTATGCATCATGTTTAATAAAATGTATGACATTAAATTTTTCAGATGATAATATTAGAATATGCAAATTTTCTACAAAATTAAATAGAACCCTTTTTAAAACATGGGAGAAAATGTTGCTTATCTTTTTGAAATTAGTTACTCATTCATTTTTCATTGACACTGTCTTGAGAATTCTGATCATCTTTGAAAACCTAGGAAGATCATAGGCATTGTAGCCTTTTTTCCCACCGAAGTATTTTAGTTTTTTTGAGAAACCTCTATGCTCTTTTCCACAGTGGATGTACCAATTTACTTTCCCACCAACAGTGTAGAAGGGTTCTCTTTTCTCCACATCCTCACCAACAGTTGTTATTTGTGATCTTTTTGCATACCCATGTAGTTCTATTTTCCTTTGTAGTTAACCACTTTATTGCTCAGCTGTATCTCTGCTAATGTGAATTGTAAAGGGAAAGGGAGGAGTGTGATCATGTCTGGTAGATGATGGATTATTTGAAAAAGTTGTTCAAAATAGGGAATCACGTGAACATAGCACAAATAACTTTTAACATGTTAAGTTGAAATCTGTGTGTACCTTTATTTATCAAGCTTTTGATGCAGGGTCAAAGCCTTCTAGCATTCTGTATATTGGTCTTTCTTGCATATACCTCACCTATAATGCTTCATTTTAGATTTTTTTAGTGTGCCTAGAGTAAAACCTTAAATCCTTAAATGTGGTAAAAAGCTGTTTACAATCTTGTCCCTTACCAGATTCTAAGAAATCTACTCTTTCTCTGGTTTTCTGTGATCAAGTTATGCTGACTCTTCAACTTCTGAAACTTGCCTTAGAACTTTCTCACATGCTGTTCCCATAACCTGAAATTGTCTTTTCTTCAAATCTTTGAGTGTGGAAATCTTAAAGTGTCCTGTTTTTAGAGAGGCATCCTTAGTGTTCTAGTCTAAAGCGGGATTACTCCCTAACCCCCACCACCACTAATATCACCTGGCTCTTTTCCTTCATTCTACTTGCAGCATTTGATGAGTATAGATCTGTGGGTTTATTTGTTGAATTTCTGCCTTTTCACAAAACTAAAGGCTACCTACAAAAGGCAAGGGTTTTATGTGTTAGACTTGTCATAGCCTATGCTTAGAACAGTGTATGGATATAAGAAGAAGATTAAATATTTGTTGACTTAATTAATCAAATATTTATTAATTGTGTTTTTGTCAGTACTGTAGGGGCATTAATAAAATGCCACTTAGTCACCATATTGGTAGCCTGTAGTATATTTTTAAATGGAAATGTGTATATTCAGGTATGCATCATGTTTAATAAAATGTATGACATTAAATTTTTCAGATGATAATATTAGAATATGCAAATTTTCTACAAAATTAAATAGAACCCTTTTTAAAACATGGGAGAAAATGTTGCTTATCTTTTTGAAATTAGTTACTCATTCATTTTTCATTGACACTGTCTTGAGAATTCTGATCATCTTTGAAAACCTAGGAAGATCATAGGCATTGTAGCCTTTTTTCCCACCGAAGTAATTAAAGTTTTCTTTGAGACTCTGCATAATGTAGTCATACTTGCCCTCTGGGGAACCAAATAGGTTTAAAGGATAGCACTAGAAGTAAGTAGAGCATGGGCAATTAAAGCTAAACGAACACACTGCAATTCTGATTTGTTATATTGTAAGATCTGTTGTCCTTAATAAGATGTACTGGGATGAACAGAATGACAGTCATCATTTGTAAAGGTTTTTAATCATTGTTTTGTTTTTGCAGGACCAGAAATTCTCTGATTTGAAAGAGTATACTTTATATAAGAGAACTGCGTGCAGTAAGTGCTCAGCTTTTGTTTTTATATTAAGTCTGTGGAATGTAGTTTCTTGACTATGGGTAAGTGGATTAATATTTCAAATCCCATTATAGTGGTAAAGTAGATTTGGGTTAGGTGTTTGTATGAGTTGTCTAGTGTGATTAACGTATTAAAAGATTCTGTGTTGACATGATCTTGCTAGAGAGAAGTTATTTGGTCTTTGAAATGTGTAAGTTTATCCCAACAAATGTGATATTGTCAGATGGTGTACTATATTCTTGACATTTTCCCAGGAGCTCTAAATAAAAGACAAGTAGACATATGGTTGCTGTCCAGGAGGAATTAGTTGTAATTGATGAGGTAGACACGTAAGTTATTATGTGATTGATAAATGCTCAAGTAAGAATATAAAGTAATGTAAAATATTGTATAAACACTGCAGAGGGAGTGATCTACTCTTTCTCGAAAGGTTGTTAGTCAAGCAGATCAAGCTGTTGGGATGTTACCCTCCCAAATTTGTATAAAATAGGGCTTCTTAAACTACCGAAAAAGAACCTCACAGGCAGAGGAGAGTAAAACTACCCTTCGAATATAACTCAGAGCAACTTGGAAGTTTCTTAAATTCTGTTTTATATTAAGAAGTCATGTGAATGTTGCCTTCTATTGCATACTGATTATATAAATGTAGTAATATTTCACTCTCAGAAGAGAAAAAAAAATCCTGCGGGTCTATTAATTTTGGAAGACTGGGGTGAATGAAGAGGACTGACACCATGTCTGAGACACCTTCATTGTCTTAGTGTATCCCCAGCACGCCTCAGTTTGTGCCTGAGGGTATATGTATACTGATTGCGGAAAAAACAGATTGGTCAGTCAGATCATGGAACATTGCATTCTTCTTCATTTCCCTCCCACGTTCCTGTTGCTTTCTTTCTCCTTTCCTTTACTCTATCCTTATAATTGCATTTTGTTGACTGCCCGGCAGGTCTTTATCAGCCAGTGAATAGAGAACATCGCTACAAGATGTTTGGGGGTACAACCAAGGGTGTTCCTAGAATAACAGAGAAAAGCTGAGTCAAGAGCATTCATTATACACAAGGAAGGGGTCAGATTTGGCTCATGAGAGTTAGCAAAAGTCTAGGAAGGCAAGTATATTAATAAAGGAAAGATGGGCCAGACTATAAAGTTTGGGATTAGAAGATAGAAGTTCAATTTCATAGCAACAACAAAGCAGGTGGTGTTGACTTAGTTTTTTCCCAAAGTGGTCAGGGTATTAGACCAAATGGTCTAAAGATTTCATAAATTAAGTACATATTCAAAGATAGATTATCTGTGAAACTTTGTAGTTCAATATCAAAAGGAATTATGTTACTGGTTTATTTTGTAGATGATAATATCCCTCCCTGTGGTTCTCTTGATGTTAGTGTGTTTCATTAATGATAGCTACTTGATCTTTAACTTCCTCTATTTCTTACTATGCTGCACAGGTCATTTGGAGTTTTTCAGGAAGGTCTGTTGAAGTCACTTCTCCACATTTCCAGGCTCTTAATTCATTGAGAACAGAAACAAGGAGCCAAGTGAAGTGAAAGGATTAGTTGCTCAGTTGTGTCCGATTCTGTGCGACCTCATGGACTGTAGCCTGCCAGGTTCCTCTGTCCATGGGATTTCCCAGGCAAGAATACTAGAGTGGGTTGCCATTTCCTTCTCCAGGGGTTCTTCCCAACCCAGGATCGAACTTGCATCTCCTGCATTGCAGGCAGACTCTTTACCATCTGAGTCACCAGGGAATCCCAAATGTGGGAAAAAATTGTTGAGCTTTAGTACTAGTAAAGATGAATTGTGAAATGTAGTAAGGATTCTAGTATTGCATTCTTCCTTGCAAGAAGTGAAAGCCCCCCACACAGAAGTAAGAGAACAGAAGAATAGTTCCCCCGCCCCCCAGTGCAATGAATCATGACACCTGCCACAGCCACAGTTCATTCAGATGGAAACTTTAGTCAGGGAACTAGGCAGGCATGTTTTTAATTTGGTCACTTCCCAGACCAACACCAGGCACCCAACCTATGGGCCATCCTTGCAGGAGACAGATTGCTATAAAGTGAGATTGATTTGGTTGCTCTGAATCTGGTCTCTGTGTTTGATTAGCTATATTAACTAGAACAAATTGTTTAATCATTTGAATGTATTTCTTCATTTATAAGGTGAGAGTGCAATTAGTTCAGTGACTGTTGTGAACATAACAAAAAGATAACTAAAATGCCTAATACTATTTGGTTCATAGTAAGCATTTAGTAAATAATAGTAATAAAATGGTAACTGTTACTTATTTTCAACAGACTAGACCCTGAATGTTTAAATCTTTAAAAATTACAACTGCCACATTAAACACACAGTATGTGATACTTGTTACATTCTAAATGTACTGTTAATAGACATGTATGCCTTCAAATTAATATTGCTTCTTTGGCTTACTCATTTCATCAAAGCAAAGGTTATTATTTTTACGCTGATGTACCCTTATACAGCAGAGTTTACTGAATATTACATAGACAACTAGGTATAAGTTTTCATTTTCTTGTCAGAATGAAATCTCAGTAATATTTTCCACATTTTGAGGGAAGGGTCAACCACACTTTGGTGAACACTTGCTTATCTTAACTGTCTTGTGTCATTTGAGGTAGGAGCTTTAATTTCAGACGTGTTGATATTTTTTAAGAAAGGTATTATTTACATTAGTGTATAGCAACACACCTCAAAAGCATTGACCGGCCTTAAACTTTATATGAATGCCTTGCACATAATTATTGCTTAATATATATTTGTTGACTGGCCTATTGTTGTACATTCATTTTCTCAGCTACTCAGATTAAGGGAGATCCTAAAGTACTTCATTAAGATTTGGATATGTGTAGCAGGGTAAATCGAAGAAGGCAGTGGCAACCCATTCCAGTACTCTTGCCTGGAAAATCCCATGGACAGAGGAGCCTGGTAGGCTGTAGTCCATGGGGTCGCTAAGAGTTGGGCACGACTGAGCGACTTCACTTTCACTTTTCACTTTCCTGCATTGGAGAAGGAAATGGCAACCCACTCCAGTATTCTTGCCTGGAGAATCCTAGGGACAGGGGAGCCTGGTGGGCTGCTGTATATGGGGTTGCACAGAGTTGGACACGACTGAAGCGACTTAGCAGTAGTAGCAGCAGCAACAGGGTAAATTGGCTTCCCAGGTGGCTCAGTGGTAAAGAATCTGCCTACCAGTCAGGAGATAGGACGTTTGATCCCTAGGTCGGGAAGATCTCCTGGAAGTGGAAATGGCAACTCACTCTGCCAGGATAGTACTATGGACAGAGGAGGCCTGTGGCCTACAGTCCATGGGGTTGTGAAGAGTCAGACATGACTGAGCATTCATACAAGCAAGCAAGAGGTTAAAGAGTCCCTGTATCTATGGAATGAGATAAGGTTAAAACATAGTTGTATACAGTCTGTATGATGTTAGAAATTGTAACAAGGGCTGGGATCCCTGGTACTAAATTATGTTGTTCTTTGGCTGAAGAAGTCGGGAGCTTATCTCAGACTAATTACTGTTTGCTGATTTGGTTTTAAAAATATATGTGAAGAAAACCATTAAAGACATGGACTTTGTTGAGTTTTCTTAATTGCCTGCATTAAACTTTTCCCTGCTTCTCTCCCATCTTCCTCTCTCCCTCCACCCCCCACCGCCCCCGCCCCCAGTAGTTACCCTGCATTGGAAGTATGCTAATTTAAAATTTTTCTTATTTGAAAGGTAGAAACTACTTCATTTTGGATCTGAATTGAAAAGACAGCAGTCCCCCCAGGGGATTTTTAATCGTTACTGGTTAGAAACCAGAAAGTAAAGAGATAGGCACCAGAAGTTAGTATTTACTCTGTGGGAAAATGCCTTTAACTGCAATTAGATGAGGATATCATTTTCATAGAAGCCAACCTTGGTCTACTGTGATGCTCTTGGATGTCTTCTCTGCCGAGGTAGCCTTGCTCCCTGGCTACTCCTTATTGTTAGGGCATGCATGAACTTTGTACATGTGTGAGTTCATCTCACTGTGACCTGGAGTTTGGAATACTGTTGTACTTTTGTGAAGCAAGGAGGAGCCTGAGAATTTTTTTCTCCCAAAGTGCAATATGTGATTACTAGGTAGCTATATCTAAAACATAATAGATTAGGATCTACTTCAGATGCAGTGTTTGAGTTTTATTTCTGGATATGTCAAATGTGAGTTTTATTTCTGTGTTTCTCCAGCTGTTTATTTTTCTCATTCTCTTGATAGAACACACTGATATATGTTCTTGGCTTATAGAAGTTTAATGTATTTTGACAAGACTATGACAAGTTGTAAAAGACCCCATCCTTCCATTTTTTAAGCTTTCATCTTCTGGTTTATCAGGTGTTACTGAATTTGTATGCTTAGTACTCTTATAAAAAAGCTAGTGATATTTAGCGTATCAGGTACAAGTTACTTAAACAACACATATAAATAAAAAATAAAGTCAGGGACAGAAAATTTAAGACCCTGAGATGGGCTTTGACTAGTGGGAGGAAAGTTATTCACTGCTATTTGGGGGAAAAAAAAGAAGAGAAGTTCAGATGTCAAGTTAACTACTCTGGTTTCTTTGTTGATTTTTCTTGGAAACAGCTTCCCATTTGTAGAAATTGATTTAGAGTGGTATAATTTTGATGTCAGATAGATGAGTTTTTGTCTGAATTCCTTTGTTCAGAAGTAGGAGAGAATCCCTGCCTCATTTTTTATCTTTAGGGAAAAAGTATAACAAATAATATTTAGCTGTGTGTTAAAAATATAAGCTGGAGAATTTAAGGGGAGGGGGGACCTTTGACTTCTCACTTTGAGTATTGGCTTGCAATTGTTAAATTCCCAAATGTAAACTTTGGGAATCAAGAGGGGATTGCCTGAATAAAGTAGCATTACTGTGTTTATGACTGTGTGTTCACTGTCTGGGCCTATTCATACCCTTTAGGAATAGTCAATTTTTATTTTGATTTATAACCTGTGATATATTTTTTTATGGTGGAAATACTTGTTCATTTCTCTATTATCTCATCTGTGACTGGATTAAGTAGATGAAAAGAAAATATCTTTGGTTAGTGAAGTGAAGTCACTCAGTCGTGTCCGACTCTTTGCAACCCCATGGACTGTAGCCTACCAGGCTCTGAGGAGCCTTTCAGTCCATGGAATTTTCCAGGCAAGAGTACTAGAGTGGGTTGCCATTTCCTTCTCCAGGGGATCTTCTCAACCCAGGGATCGAACCTGGGTCTCCCACACTGCAGGCAGACCCTTTACCGTTTGAGCCACCAGGGAACTGAATTCAAATCTCCTAACAATGTAGCAAAATAAAAATGCCTTGGGGCAAGCAGAGTTACCTTCCCAGCTTAACTAATAAGTGAGTGAGACTGTCATGTTGGAGGATCTGTACCCACTTTTAAGTTATTAATTGATAGAATTAGGGTGAACACTTCGTTTATTTGTACTTGCTCCATGCTTTTAGATGGAGTGCTTTTTTATATATGACGCTTTGATGGTGAATTTAAAATGTAACAGTAGTCAGACTTTGGGAACCAATTAGATCACTATACTCACTTCTTTAAAGTATTTTATAACTTCCTGGTGGGATTGGTTTTGGTATTGAAATTTAGCTTAGTATAACTTAACTGGAACTGTCTTTAGTATCTTTGGTTTCATCTTATGTTTGTAAAAATTGGTATAGAGTTGAAAATTGTTATCCTAATGATTGAAGTTGTGAAAGCCTTATTTGAATTCAGATAAGACTGATTTTTGTTTTGTTTAAGTTTACAGAGAAGCTGCATGCTTTGTGACTTGCAGCTGTAAGAGCCAGTATTAAGTGGAGCTGTTTAAATTCCTCTCTCAGCAGTCCTCAACCTTTTGGGCACCAGGGACCGGTTTTGAGGAAGTTAATTTTTCCAAGGACCTCAAGGGTGTGTGGGATGGTTTCAGGATGATTTGAGCACATTACATTTATTGTGCACTTTATTTCTATTATTATTACCTCCACCTCAGATCGTCAGGCATTAGAACCCAGAGGTTGGGGACCCCTGCTGTAGATGAATGCTTCCATTTGTGAACCTGTTACACGGAACTAGTGCTATCCATCTAATTCTTATGCTTCTAAATAGTCTCATTTTGATTTTATGTCAAGTTTCATAAGTGGGTTGGATAAATGGTTTGCTCCCAGAGTCTAAATAGTATTTTTGGAGAGTAGGGAGAATTACTTGGAAGTGCTGAGATTTTTGTTTATTTTTAAAGAGATCAAATAGTCCCCAAAGTATATGTGGCAGTGGAGAAGCTGCAAGGATCTTCTGTGTTGTTGCAGGTATCAGGGCCTTAAAGAGCCCACAGGTTTGATTCATCCTCCAGCTTAGAGTGCTAAATATATAATGGACTTCCAGTAAATGCTTGAATTAATGAGTTTATGTCATGCACATTAAAAATAATTCTTTGTTACCTTTAGGCAAGTATTTAATGGTTTTTCTTCCACTTTGGGGAGATTGTTTTCAGAAATTGTGACATATCCTGTTTGTTCCATTTTTTTCAAAATTGGAAAGACAAGACCATTTATAGAAATTTTTAGTTTTTATCTGATTTCCATGTTCTTGTACTTTTTTGTTGGTAACCAATTAATCATTTAAGTGTTTCATAAATAATTCAGATATGGAATGACTAGTTTCTTATGTCCAAGATTTTTCCTACTCTCGAATATAAGATTGCTCTGCCCTTCCGCCTCTTTCTTCATCTAGATACATCTCTGGTAATAAATTCCCAGATTTTAAGGCATGAAATAATTTGAGAGTGGTACTTTGGAGGAGAATTGAGTTTCCATCTCATTTTCATTGCTTACTGGTTGTGTGGTTCCTAGATGAGTTACTTAATTCCTTTTTAATACCAATTAACTAACTAATTTGGAGAAGGAAATGGCAACCCACTCCAGTATTCTTGTCTGGAGAATCCCAGGGAAGGAGGAGCCTGTTGGGTGCCGTCTATGGGGTCGCACAGAGTTGGACACGACTGATGTGACTTAGCAGCAGCAGCAGCAACTAATTAATTGACTCCTGGCAAAGCAGCTGAAAAATAGTCAAATAGTAAGTGCTAATAATCAATCCAGCCGAACTATTTTAAAATACTAAAAGATGATGCTCTTAAAGTTCTGCACTCAGTATGCCAGCAAATTTGGAAAACCCAGCAGTGGCCGCAGAACTGGAAAATGTCAGTTTTCATTCCAATTCCAAAGAAGGGCAGTGCAAAAGAATGTTCAAGCTACCACACAATTGCACTCATTTCACGTGCTAGCAAGGTCATACTCAAAATCCTTCAAGCTAGGCTTCAACAGTACATGAACTGAGAACTCCAGATGTACAAGCTGGATTTAGAAAAGGCAGGGGAACCAGAGATCCAGTTGCCAACATCTGCTGGATCATACAAAAAGGAAGAAAATTCCAGAAAGATATTTACTTCTGCTTCATTGACTATGCTGAAGCCTTTGACTGGGTGGATTACAACAAACTATAGAAAATTTTTGAAAAGATGGGAATATCAGACCCCTTACCTATCTCCTGAGAAACCTGTATTCAGGCCAAGAAGCAGCAGTTACAACTGGACATGAAACAATAGACTGGTTCCAAATTGGGAAGGGAGTATGTCAAGGCTGTAGATTGTCACCCTGCTTATTTAACTTATATGCAGAGGACATCATATGAAATACCAGCCTGGATGAAGCACAAACTGAAATCAAGATTGCTGGTAGAGATATCAGTAACCTCAGATACGCATATGACACCATTCTTAAGGCAAAAAATGAAGAAGAACTAAAGAGCCTCTTGATGAAAGTGAGAGAGGAGGGTGAAAAAGCTGGTTTAAAACTCGGCTTTCAAAAAATTAAGATCATGGCATCTGATCCCGTCACTTCATGGCAAATAGATGGGGAAACAGTGGAAACAGTGGCTGACTTCATTTTTTGGGGGCTCCAAAATCACTGTGGATGGTGACTACAGCCATGAAATTATAAGATGCTTGCTCCTTGGAAGAAGGGCTATGACAAACCTAGCCATGTATTAAAAAGCAGAGATATCACTTTGCCAAGAAGGGCCCGTATAATCAAAGCTATGATTTTTCCAGTAGTCATGTACGATGTGAGAGTTGGACCATAAAGAGAGCTGAGTGCCAAAGAACTGATGCTTTGGAACTGAGGTGTTTGAGAAGACTCTTGAGGATCCTTGGACTGCAAGGAGATCAAACCAGTCAATCCTAAAGGAAATCAGCCCTGAGTATTTGTTGGAAGGACTGATACTAAAACTCCAATACTTTGGCCACCTGATATGAACATCTGAGTCATTGGAAAAAACCCTGATGCTGGGAAAGATTGAAGGAAGGAGAAGGGGACGACAGAGGATGAGATGGTGGATAGCATTACCGACTCAATAAACATGAGTTTGAGCAAACTCTGGGAGATAATGAAGGATAGGGAAGCCTAGCGTGCTGTAGTTCATGGGGTCACAAAGAGTTGGACAGGACTGAGTGACAGAATGACAAAAATGCTGATAATAACGATCTGTTTCTAACTATTATGTTAATTAAAGGAAAAGCAGAGTTAATTATGCAGGTTTAGAATGTGTTCATAGTTGAGGATGAGGGGAGATTGCACAATTGATAAAATTGTGGCAACATAGTAAAGATATTGTTAATGTATTGAGGACTCTCTAAATTTGTCTTCTAGATTTAAGTTACTTTTTCTGTTAAACCATCTTAAAATTCATTGAAATGGTGAAGTAAACAG
Source organism: Cephalophus harveyi (assembly GCA_006410635.1). Classification (NCBI taxonomy): domain Eukaryota; kingdom Metazoa; phylum Chordata; class Mammalia; order Artiodactyla; family Bovidae; genus Cephalophus; species Cephalophus harveyi. Next base: position 5,599 of record SJYT01080538.1, on the reverse strand, counting down.
CTGTTTTAGTTGAGGAATAGTAGTTGCTGAACCTTTAGAAATCTAGAGTTTGTTTAGTTGTTCTTGGAGGTTCTTGTGAGAAAGAAAAAGAAAAGTATGTAACACAGTGCCTGCTAAGTAATGAGCTTAATGATTGGCAGCAAATACTTGTGTGTGTGTGTGTAGTGGTTAAGGATGTGGTCTCTCTGTTCGAGCTGTCGTACTAGTCTTGTGACCTAGGGTGTCATTTAGCATCCTGTTGTTTCTTCATTTATAAAAATAGTTTAATGTTAGTTCTATCTCATGTTTTTGGGGTTACATGAAATGGAGTGTAAAGTACATAGGACAAAATAAGCACTCAGTAAATGTTAGATGTTATTACTGTATATATTTCTTTTGAGAGGCATCATTTCATAGTGGAAAAAGCAGAATCTTTGGGGTCTGGTTAAGTTGGTTTTCAGTTTTGCCTCAACTGTATACTAACTCTCTGTCCTTGGGCAAATTAGTTAATAACTATTCTTTTCCTGTTTTCATATCTATAAAGTGAGACTAATAGGTACTTTGTAGAGTTTTTGGAAGTATTATAAATACACAGATACTCAGTGAATGGTAATTATCATAGGCATGATGCCTGTAATTCAGGTCAGTAGTATTTTCTTGGGTTGGCAATGTGAGCCAGTGGATAGATTTTTCCCTGTCACTGATGGCTTTCTGAATTGAGAACTTAGTCTATAATGAAGTCAATTACGCCTTTTCTATAACAATACAACTTTATAATAACAGTTTAGTATTTACTTATTTATAATATTTTGAAATGAAATACAAATTATGTATATTATATTTTACTTCTGGGGGTTTCTCTTATTTGTTTTTGTAGAACAGAGGTAAAAGCAACACCACTTTGGGCTCAGAATAAAGAAATACCATTCTGACTTCCCCTAGATGCCTTTTGCCCTGTGTGTCCTGGAAAAGAGAAATCCTGCTTATGTGGGGTTGTTTCTGGGCTTTGGAGGTTTTAGAGAAGTGACAGTTATCTGTTTGAGGTAGACAACCTAGAACTTGTCTTGCCCAGAACACAGAACTCCTAATCAGAAGTGGCAGGTGTCTTTTCTTTATTGTCACATTCTTTGTTGTATGAACAGAGCTGTAGCTGTCAGTGGGATCAGGCAGCCCAGCTCCCAGCTTAGGTCTGCAAAGGTATGAACATTTTTCCCACAAGAGAGGATCCAGCTATTAGAATTTACTGAGCATCAGTGATTAATGTGGAAAAAAAAAAAAAATTGATCACACAGTGATCAACTACTCTAAACTGAAACTGTAGCAGACTCTCACAAGGTTCTCACGCATAGAAACTGTTTATGGAGAATGTTAACAAAGGATGTACATGTCTGTTCAGATATTCAAATCTGATGGCTTCTTAGGGAGACTAAATATGTGCTTATGCCCTTTCCCCCCTTTTTTGAGAAGATACATCTTGGAACATATAGAAATCTATGGCTTAAATAGTAGATTCTTGCAAAACACAAAATTTCTTATGAATAACAGTCATTTATATTTTCCTTATCTTGGGAGGTTTTGCATATAAATGTCAAAATTGACACAAAATTTTTGTTTTTGAGATGTAATTTACCATTTTAAAGTGTACCATTTTAAAGTTGGGTGGTTTTTAGTATATTTACAAGATTGTGCACCATTCATTATCTGTTTCCATGTAGAGTATACATTTTAAAGAAAGATCTTTTCCCATAGTTTGATGAATTTACTTATAATTTTCTTTTCTACCTTAAGAAAAACTTGTTTTGTCTTTCCGTTTATCTCTTTTAGGTTCTTTGAAGTTATGTTTTGTTCAGTTTAGAGTGGTTGATCATCTGGTTTTTTCACATGAGTTACTGTTGTTGTTCAGTTGCTAAGTCATGTCCGACCCCTTGAGACCCCATGGAGTGTAGTACACCAGGCTCTTCTGTCCTCCATTATCTCCCATAGCTTGCTCAAATCCATGTCCATTGAGGTGATGACGCTATTTAACCATTTCACCCTCTGCTGTCTCCTCCTATTGTCTTCTGTCTTTCCCAGTATCAGTCTTTTCCAATGAGTTGGCTCTTTGCATCAAATGGCCAAATATTGGAGCTTCAGCAACAATCCTTCCAATGAATATTCAGGGTTGATTTCCTTTAGGATTGACTGGTTTGATCTCCTTGCTGTTCAGGGGACTCTCAAAAGTCTTCTCTAGCTCCAGAAATTCAAAAGCATCAATTCTTCAATGCTCAGTCTTCTTTTTGGTCTACCTCTCACATCCATACATGACTACTGGAAAAACCATAGCTTTGATTAGATGGGCCTTTGTCAGTAAAGTGATGTCTCTGGTTTTTAATATGCTGTCTAGGTTGTCATAATTTTCTATCCAGATAGCAAGTGTCTTTTAATTTCATGGCTGTAGTCACTGTCCATAGTGATTTTGAAGAAAAAATCTGTCCGTTTCCACTTTTCCCCATTCTATTTGCCATGAAGTGATGGGACTGGATGCCATGATCTTTGTTTTTTAAATGTTGAGTTTTAAAACAGCTTTTTCACTTTCCTTTGGTTCTTTAATTCCTTTTCAGTTTCTGCCATTAGAGTGGTATCATTTGCATATCTGAGGTTGTTGATATTTCTCTTGGCAGTCTTGAATCCAGCTTGTGGTTCATCCAGCCTGGTATTTTACATGATGTATTCTACATATAAATTAAATAAGCAGGGTGACAGTGTATAGCCTTGTCATACTCCTTTTACAATTTTGAAACAGTTACTTGTTCCATGTCTGGTTCTGTTACTTCTTGACCTGCATACAGATTTCTCAGGAAGCAGGTAAGTTGGTCTGGTATTCCCGTTTCTTTAAGAATTTTTCACAGTTTGTTGTGATCCACACAGTCAAAGACTTTAGCGTAGTCAGTGAAGCAGAAGTAAATGTTTTTCCGAAACTCCTTTGTTTTCTCCGTGATCCAATGAATGTTGGTAGTTTGAGCTCTGGTTCCTCTGCTTCTTTGAGACCCAGCTTGTACATCATTAAATTCTAACAGCTAGATCTTCTTGAGGGAAATTTTTTACCAGTTTCAAGAAGTCCTCAAATATTTCTTTCTGTATTACTTTTATTTTTATTCTGTTTCAGAGAAGATGTGGAGAAGGCAAAGGCACCCCACTCCAGTACTCTTGCCTGGAAAATCCCATGGACGGAGGAGCCTGGTAGGCTGCAGTCCATGGGGTCGCTAAGAGACGGACACAACTGAGAGACTTCCCTTTCACTTTTCACTTTCATGCATTGGAGAAGGAAATGGCAACTCACTCCAGTGTTCTTGCCTGGAGAATCCCAGGGATGGGGGAGCCTGGTAGGCTGCCGTCTACGGGGTCGCACAGAGTCAGACACGACTGAAGTGACTTAGCAGCAGCAGCAGAGAAGATGAAAGCAATGTCATTTTGGATGACTTTGCCACAAAGCTGAATGAATTTTTTTTTTTTTACGATGAAACATTTGTTTCATTACTTAATTATTCACTCCTTCCTCCTGCATGAGTAGTTAAGTTTTAATATAAGCATTATTTTTCATAGACCAACTAGAGATGATCAGTTTTCTTCCTAGAGAAACTATACCTCTCTTTCTATCTGAACAATTTCAATAAGATTTGTACAGGGCTTTATAATTTTCTAGCACATTTACTTTCCCTAGACAATGAAAATGTGCATTTAAATTTTTCATACTAATAGAAAGAGATCAATAGGTATAGAATTTAGCTTTATCTACTTAATTTGTCTAGCCTGTTATATGTCTTTTTCCTTTTCATACCGTTCATGGGGTTCTCAGGGCAAAAACACTGAAGTGGTTTGCCATTCCTTTCTCCAGTGGACCACATTTTGTCAGAATCCTCCACCATGACCCGTCCGTCTTGGCATGGCTGATAGTTTTATTGAGTTAGACAAGGCTGTGGTCAATGTGATCAGTTTGATTAGTTTTCTGTGACTGTGGTTTTCATTCTGTAGCCCTCTGATGGATGAGGATAAGAGGCTTATGGAAGGTTCCTGATGGGAGAGACTGACTACAGGGGAAATTGGGTCTTGTTCTGATGAGGGCCATGCTCAGTAAATCTTTTAATCCAATTTTTAATGTCACATGACCCTAATGCTGGGAAAGATTAAAGGCAGGAGGAGAAGGGGACAACAGAGGATGAGATGGTTGGATGGCATCACCGACTCAATGAACATGAGTTAGAGCAAGCTCCAGGAGTTGGTGATGGACAGGGAAGCCTGTTGTGCTGCAGTCCATGAGGTTGCAAAGAGTCGGACATGACTGAGCAACTGAGCTGATTGGCACGTTCAGTCTTCATAACAACCTAGTGATGCTGGTGTTACATCATGACTTGAGAGACACAAAAACTGAGATGCAGAAAGGTTTAGTACTTAGTTTGAGATCACATTAAGCTGAGGAACCAGAATTCAAACCCAGGCAGTCTCTGGCTTTAGAGCACAGGCACTTACCCACCATCCCAAAGCTTATTTTGTTGTTTCACAAGAGCTTCTTTCTAAAATTTTGATGTAGATTATTTTGTTAAGTTTCATAAGAACTTCTTTTTAAAATTTTGATGTAATTTGATCAAACTGGTAAATCAGTTTGGAGAGAATTGGCATCATTACACTCTGTAGTTAGTTACCTAATGGTCTGTTTTCTGAATTCTACTCTCCTGGAACATTGTTTCTATTTGTTGGCTTTTTTGTTTTTTTGGGTCTTCAGTAGAGTTTACTAGTATTTTTTGTAGGTCCGTATAGGTAAGAAGTTTATCTTGGGCATTTATTTATTGACGTGTATGAATGGGTTCCTCCCCACCTCTATTTTGGGATAGAGTGATTGAAGGCAGGAGGAGAAGGGGACAACAGATGAAATGGATGGATGGTATCACTGGTTCAATGGACATGAGTTTGAGCAAACTCTAGCAGATGATGAAGGACAGGGAAGCCTAGTATGCTGCAGTGCATGGGATCACAAAGAGTAGGACACAACTGAGCGACTGAACAACAAATGAGATACAGCTGGCCTATAAGAAACCTATTGAATTAATATATTTTATGTCTGACAGTCTTGCTTAATAATACAAGCAATACTGATTATCTGCTATATTCACAGAGAATATATATGTCCGAAAATGTTTAAAAATTAAATGTCTAATAGGAACAAAGCTAGTGGAGGTGATGGAATTCCAGTTGAGCTGTTTCAAATCCTGAAAGATGATGCTGTGAAAGTGCTGCACTCAATACGCCAGCAAATTTGGAAAAGTCAGCAGTGGCCACAGGACTAGAAAAGGTCAGTTTTCATTCCAATTCCAAAGAAAGGCAATGCAAAAGAATGCTCAAACTACCACACAATTGCACTCATCTCACATGCTAGTAAAGTAATGCTCAAAATTCTCCAAGCCAGGTTACAGCAATACGTGAACCGTGAACTCCCTGATGTTCAAGCTGGCTTTAGAAAAGGCAGAGGAACCAGAGATCAAATTGCCAACATCTGCTGGATCATGGAAAAAGCAAGAGAGTTCCAGAAAAACATCTATTTCTGCTTCATTGACTATGCCAAAGCCTTTGACTGTGTGGATCACAA